>CM023199.3:3967600-4325833 GCA_004115045.4 Sinella curviseta | reverse complement strand
CGATTCCAGACCAGTATGATGTAACTTGCAAAATTCTTGCTTTCTAGCAGAGCACCAAGTTTCCTTCTGTCTGCTCTGCCCTAAATGAACACGGCTTCGAAAAGATATGCGAAAACGGGATGGACAGAAAATCAATTATATGATTTTTCTCTATTGCAAGGTTATTACGTAGCTGAAACGAAGTTGAAGCGTAGTTATAATTTTAGTTTGTTTGTCCGTCTGTCTGTCCGTCTGTCTGTCTGTCCGTCCGATCGCGCTATAACTCTGATACGGTTTGACGGATTTTGTCGAAACTTGGCACACAGGTTCCTTAGGTGGCAAGGACGACATGGACCAAGTTTCAGGTCAATCGGTCAATAGGTGTGGGAATAGGGGTCAGAGAGAGGTCACATGCTTTTTAAATGGCATTTTTCTTCTTCATGGATTCTGATAGAGAATTGAACGGTGATCATTTTCTCTTCAGGAACTGAGGGTCAATTCGGGTTACTTTGACCTGGAGAGGTCAAAAAGTGTTCAAAAGTGTTCAATGTTCAAAAACTTTAAAATGTTAATAATGTCGCTCAGATTTTGTGTAAGGGGTCACTCAGATTTTGTGTAAGGGGTCACTCAGATTTTGTGTAAGGGGTCACTCAGATTTTGTGTAAGGGGTCACTCAGATTTTGTGTAAGGGGTCACTCAGATTTTGTGTAAGGGGTCACTCAGATTTTGTGTAAGGGGTCACTCAGATTTTGTGTAAGGGGTCACTCAGATTTTGTGTAAGGGGTCACTCAGATTTTGTGTAAGGGGTCACTCAGATTTTGTGTAAGGGGTCACTCAGATTTTGTGTAAGGGGTCACTCAGATTTTGTGTAAGGGGTCACTCAGATTTTGTGTAAGGGGTCACTCAGATTTTGTGTAAGGGGTCACTCAGATTTTGGGTAAAGGGTCGCTCAGATTATATGTAAAGGGTCGCTCAGAATATGTGCAAAGGGTCGCTCAAATTTTATGTAAGGGGTCACTCAGATTTTGTGTAAAGGGTCACTCAGATTTTGTGTAAGGGGTCACTCAGATTTTGTGTAAGGGGTCACTCAGATTTTGTGTAAGGGGTCACTCAGATTTTGTGTAAGGGGTCACTCAGATTTTGTGTAAGGGGTCACTCAGATTTTGTGTAAGGGGTCACTCAGATTTTGTGTAAGGGGTCACTCAGATTTTGTGTAAGGGGTCACTCAGATTTTGTGTAAGGGGTCACTCAGATTTTGTGTAAGGGGTCACTCAGATTTTGGGTAAAGGGTCACTCAGATTTTGTGTAAGGGGTCACTCAGATTTTGGGTAAAGGGTCGCTCAGATTATATGTAAAGGGTCGCTCAGAATATGTGCAAAGGGTCGCTCAAATTTTATGTAAGGGGTCACTCAGATTTTGTGTAAAGGGTCACTCAGATTTTGTGTAAGGGGTCACTCAGATTTTGTGTAAGGGGTCACTCAGATTTTGTGTAAGGGGTCACTCAGATTTTGTGCAAGGGGTCACTCACATTTTGTGTAAGGGGTCACTCAGATTTTGTGTAAGGGGTCACTCAGATTTTGGGTACAGGGTCACTCAGATTTTGTGTAAGGGGTCACTCAGATTTTGGGTAAGGGGTCACTCAGATTTTGTGTAAGGGGTCACTCAGATTTTGGGTAAAGGGTCACTCAGATTTTGTGTAAGGGGTCACTCAGATTTTGGGTAAAGGGTCGCTCAGATTATATGTAAAGGGTCGCTCAGAATATGTGCAAAGGGTCGCTCAAATTTTATGTAAGGGGTCACTCAGATTTTGTGTAAGGGGTCACTCAGATTTTGTGTAAGGGGTCACTCAGATTTTGGGTAAAGGGTCACTCAGATTTTGTGTAAGGGGTCACTCAGATTTTGGGTAAAGGGTCGCTCAGATTATATGTAAAGGGTCGCTCAGAATATGTGCAAAGGGTCGCTCAAATTTTATGTAAGGTGTCACTCAGATTTTGTGTAAAGGGGTCGCTCTGATAATGAACGTCAAAAAATGATCGTCAAAAAATGAACGCAAATAATGTACTTTGCGCCTCTGTCTCTGGATGTCATTTAATGTCGTTTGCTGTTATTTGATGTCAGTTAATAGTGCCCTTTAGATTTTTTATCTGTTTCAGCTACGTATTTTCCATCATGGTTTAACATGACTAGTTACATGTGCTTACGGCACGGCAAGATGGCTCTAAGCTTCCAGATTTAGTACGTTAGCAACTTTTGAATCTAACATGTTAACATGCTAATCTTCGTAACATCTAACCTAAACTAACCTTTTCCATCTACAAAAAGACACTTACTACCTGCGCATTAATTTAAGTCGCATAGTCTACATTTCTACTTGAGTGCGGGAAAGTTAACGCTTTTATCAGCAATTCGAATATCATGACTTTCATATGTTTGTTCGAAAAGTACAATCAAATGAAGTGAAAAGCTATTGGATAAGGAACTAAATGGTGTGCCTAAAAATTAAATTAAATCATGTAATATTCAATAGTTCTGCTGTCCATCAAACATTTCCAGATGATAGTGATTCTTTACAATTTAGGAACAGTTTCGCTAATGATTTATTCGCTCAGCACCTTCTTCCTTTTCTTTGATATATGTTGTCATATATCAAAACTCGATTTTAACAAAACATTGCTCCACTTTTGAAGACCAAAAAGCAATACCCCTAAAGTATTGTTTTAAAATAAATGCGGCTCTTGATAAATGACGAGAAATATGATCCGACTATAATAAACAGAGACAAAAAAAATAAAATCCATATCGCAGTATTCTCTTCTTTCGAACGCTAGTGTTTTTTAAAGAAGCCCTTTGTGACTATGTTCAGATTTTGATAATTATTATGAAATTGATACATAATTTTTTTGCGGTATATCGTCAAGTTATAGACAATTTATAAATTAGTCGCATATAGTTTCCGCCACTTAACCTGAGTTTCATATTACGTTCCAAGGGTAAGGAAATCTTCCTCACGTCGCTCATGTAAACAATGGAGTATTAGTATTACGATTCAGATTTATACAAAGAATTTTATGCTATTAAGTGTACAATTAAGACACTGGTTTTGTTCAATTTTTGCATATTTTCCGTGAAGTAGTTACCACATTTGCTGCGCAGCAATTTGTTGTTCTATGGAGGGCCAGTGGTAATTATAGGAAAGACAACGCTACTCAGAGAAATATTCAAATCTCAGGCTTATGCAAAATTGCAAATCTTATGGTATAGTTTATACAATAATCAATCATAATTATTGGAATAGATAGAAATGTCACGTGTCAGCAAATTGTATATATACACATTTCAAAAGATTAATGTCCTCAGTTACCTAGTCGTCTGGATTGGCTAAAAACGGATTGATAAATGGAGACAATTGTCTGAGGTATCTATAATATTTTTAATCTGGAAGGTCGGAAAGAATTCAAGATGCATCATGCGAGTAATCTAAACTTGTCTAATAGATCCAGCGATACAACCATCTGTTTAACTGTCGGTTGTTGCGGTGTCGGTTTAATGCTGTTAAATTATCACAATTTTCTTGACGGCACGCTGTTAATAGATAATGTGTTTTATGGTGGTACTATGGAAAAACGAAATTTGACTTGCAGTTATTTGTTATTAATATAATATTTAGATTTTCGTATTACTCAAAATCTTAAATACTATAACTGTCAAGTCACCATAACCACAAATCAACAACCAAACAACCTACGTTGCTATGGAAAACGTATTGAGTACAATTGGCACCAAACAGCCTCATGGCGTATGTCTCTAAATAAACGCCCATGAAAACGTATTTTTACAGGAAATAATTTTTCAATTATATTATCTAGATTGATTGCAATAATTTTTTTTGCTTGGAAACGCTATTTCTGGTTTTATACCAACCTGGCCAAAAATATAACTACCATCGCCCTACTTACTGTATCCAATGTTTAAGTTAACACGGTTAAACTTAAATTTTAATGATCGAAAATAGTATGCGCCTCTTTGTCTCAAGCTGAAATTCTGCCCTTTACTTGATTGTGGATCATGTACATCCTTTTTCTTCTCACGTCCACTAATTTGAAAGGATGACAACTTTATCGACAAGGATTCAACGTTAAATCTCGACTGGCACTGATCCCACCAAAATATTGCAATATTTTGTGTTTTCTATGAAAACGTTAACGACAACCTCCTTTATTTATGATCCCTTGTATTATGTATTGGAACATTGATTTTCGCAATTCTGTCATATATTCTTTTAAACGTACCTTCAGATGTATGGATAAAAATAATAGTATTAGGAAGATCATAATGTAATGCATATGTCTAATGTACATTCAAGAATCAAAGTGGCAATCTATAGACAAGTAAATAGCAATATCGCATCCTATTAAAATATCAAAGCTGACCCTGTACCCTCTCATGTTGCACCCATAATTATTATTTTAACTGGTTATGTTCGACATGCAATATTCACCCACATTGTTATGGCAAATGTATGGCTTTCAATCGTACACAAACGTGATTTAAAATGCAATATGGAAACATAATCGTAAATATGTGAAGGATAAAGTGGGTGCAATACACCAAAATGGTTTGTCGAAAATATTAAAACCAATGGTAGAAGAAAGTCTTTACACAATAATTCAAATATTTTCAAAAGCTAGCAACAAAATCAATATTTTTAGGACCTGAGTTGTTTTTTCTGTCCTTTCCGGACACGACAAAGTCAACGACGAACCACGAAACATGATGGTTCATGTGCAACCTTTCTTCGTCTTGATGGCGTTAGGGTGGTGCAGATAGGATAAATGTTTATACCATTCAAGCTGCCAGGCCGGCTGTGGGGAAAGTCACTTCTGTTCTAAGACAGTTTTAATGTACACTAGAAAATCCCGTCCTTAATAAGGACGCTCAAACTCAACAATTATAATATTTTTTTCAAAATACCGATATGGAAATCATTTCAATAAATTAGTGTCACTCACCGCAGCATAAACTTTTTACAGATACATTGGAACGAAACGTTTGTTAAGTGGTTGTGTCCGTTTGTAGTAATAGATGAAATGCGTGACCTTTACCCCAATTATCATGTCAGAGGCATTTAATATTAGTATTCAACTTCTAAACTGCGGTTAGTTATCATGGTGCAACAATGGAGGAATGCAATACCATCGTATTCTTTGATTTTTACTCAATTTTCAAACTTGACCTTTGACCTCAAATATCAAACATATTTCAAAGTTTGACATCTCCGATATTTGCTGGCATAATAATAGCATAGAAATCATCTTTAAATTTATAACTTTGACGCATAAAAAGTAAACATTTAAGTTTTTGACCTTTGACCTCAATTATTTATTTAACTGTTGTGTATTTCACAACGTCAACCCCTCACTGCACTCCGCCATTCAATTTGGAGTCGAATGACATATTGATCACCCGTGTGCGTTGAGAAATACAAAAGTTTTTAGCTGGACAAACGAATTCCAATTTGTGTATTAATAATATAGATTACCACTGATATTTATCATGGACGCAATTACTGGGGGGCAGGGGGGGACATTGTCCCCCCCCCTGAAATTTGGGATTCATGAGAAAAAATTCTGGGTATTCAAAAAATTGGCAATGTTTTGTTAAGTTCAAAGATTAAAAATTAGTCGAATAATTGCCCTTCGATCACATCAATACGTTCAATCTATGTTACAGTTATAAATAGTTGGAAGTCCGCGCAAGGCGTTTTACCGAAATCAGTTCAGTTTTTGCTCAAACATACTAAATATGTGGCTACGTATGTATGTGGCTCATATGTTTAACATAACGCGCAAACGTCTCATAGTACTCTCAGTAAGTTATTGAACAAAGACCCTGGTTTCCTTTAAGTGTTCTGTCTTATAAATTCGGCATTGAGTACGCAATTCAACAAACTATTATTAATTTCTAACGTATACTGTTATTAGGCGCGAACATTCGACGACGTTGTTTAGGTCGGAATAAATTTAAATCGGATCAATTACTGTTTATAATTTTAATCTTACAGAAATGTCCCGTCGGTCAACTTCATAATTTTAAAAAGCTTACGTTCACGCATTTCTTGAAATTCCATGTCCGTTTTACTTCCAGAAGAGACCTGGACGGTGACAATCAATTTAGTTATCAACCTTTCCTCCCAAGGCGTCTGTTCTTCAATTTATCTTGGGCCAAAAAATCCCTAAAAATTCCCAATGTTGTACTTATGTATACTATGAGCAAATTTTGGCAGATAAGTATTTGATGCAGCTACGTACAATCAAAGCAACTAATATGTCGTATGTTGAAAATGATTGTAAATGACCGAAGAACTAATGCAAGCATTTTATTGCCGTAGTACAAATATACTCTTTGACAGCTATATAATTTGTTGTATTATTCATAGTCTGTGCTCTGTTTTATTTTTCAGAGTATATTGATATAAATCTATTTGTGTTCGACACACTCCAGAATACTGTAGATGGAGGAAGTCACACATAGATTACCAGGCTCTGCTAATATTGATCACAGAGAATTGTCGCGAAATTAAATTTAAATATTTTCAAGCGACCACAATTAAACTAATTCGGGGAATTTGAAAATATGGTAACGGTAGTATGGAAGAGTTGCATCTTTTATAATTATAAAAGCAAGTCTAAGGAAAAATTTGCCATAATAACCCATAGGATATTTCATGTCAATAATCATTGACATGAAATCCTAATGAAAACTTTTCACGGGCATTCCAAGGTAATTTGAGGAAAATATTTTCAATGAAATTTCATGCAGGCTTCATTTCCACACGAAAGAAAATATCTTGTTGTCTGTCTCCTCAAAATAATTTCTTACATGACTTGTAAACGAAATTTGTAGCAAGAATCTTCAAAGAAATTTGTTGCGAGAATTGCAATCAAAATTTAATTGGAGACAAAAGAATATATATTCTAAAAGGAAGCAAATATATTGTATGATAAGAAACGAAAATTCAGAATTTTGAAATGCTGTAAATTTGATGTGTTGGAATTCTGAAGAATCTGTATGTAATTGTGACCAAAATGTCTTACGAATATGCCGATGGAGATTACCTGTAGAAAGTCTGAAGAAAATGTTCATCAAATGTGTAAATTATAGTTTATCACGGGCATTTTGTAAGGAATTGCATTCCGGTATTCTGAAACGAATATATATGAACAGTGAAGCCAAATATGATCATTCCAAATGCTGCAAACTTATCCTGATACTTTCGGCGGAATGTCATGAGCTTCTCCGGTACCCTCATAGAAAATCCCTACAGGTATTTTATGAAATATGTCAATTTGTTGGACGATTATCTTCCGGAAGATTGACGCTTGACACTTAAAAGCACATCGATTTTCAATATTTGCACTAATTATGTTCACGTATTCTACTACGATTATGAAATCCTGTTGGGTGTATTTCTTGCGAAATAAGAGACAGTTTCTTTTCCAATCATTTCATTGATTAGGAAATTATGAGTTGATAAAGTGAACGATATTACAAATGGTGTTGGGAAAAGAATACATACGTATTTGAAATTGATCGTGATAAAGTGATAATGTTGAAGTGAGCAAATATAGAACAATTTGGTAGAGGTTCCAATTCTCTTTGTTAAATAAATTTTATCTACCGCATCGACAGATCGCGATGGCATAATGATCTTGTAAAATCTAAAAGGATAGATAAAGTTCAATGAACCAAAACTTAAGAATATGGCAATAGAATTTCGATGAGAATATGTGCGTTAACATCGACGATAATTTAAAATTTAAATGCTAAATACCAAATCGTAATGTAGAACGATAGTGTGGGATGGATAGCGGTTTTCCATGTGTGCGTTCGTAGCATCGTTTACAATCTAGGCTGTTTTCTAATAGTATTGAACGAAAACTGCCTAGACGCAGAAACCTGATTTTGCAGAATAATGACGCATTTGTCGGAAGTAGTTCTGACTATGCACATTGTCAAAAATCACTTTTTGTAATATGTGCACCCGTAATGTTTGCTGTTTCAAGTTTTAACTGATATTCTCACAAAAATTCTTGGTTACAAAAAAATCGTGTACTAAAATGATTTAACTTTTTGAGCCGGTTGACTAGTAAGCTGTATCTCATTATGTTTGTGCACTTTATTTAAAAAGTATTCACTAAAGGAGACGTTCACTTAAATTTGCGTCCAGGCGTCAAAAGTTAGATTTGTTTATAATTTTTGAATTGTGTGGCTGAGTTCTTTTCGTCAGTTATGCGGTAAATAGTCGGTCCAGTCGGTCGGTAAATAGTGCGTTCTTAAGATCAAACCTTTTTAATGAGAGTGAAAGAGTTTTAACATCAAATGCGCTCTCTGTTAGGAAAGCTTTTATCAAGTATCAATTCTTATTAACTGATCACGAAATTATTGAATCTTATTAAAAGCTCCAAACTTAGCGCAAATAAGCATTCCACATTTCGTCGGCGTATTATTCGTGCCTTTCATTGTGTAAATAGGGCCGACGATTTCACCGCAAATATCGCACGTAAACTTCTAATATATCATTTAAACTTTTAGGTTGAACGCAGGTGATAATCGCCGGCCGATGAATGAGATAAAAGGCAAAATGTTGGCTAGATTCGGTAGTCAGTATTTATCAAGCGCATATTTAGGCGTTGTAATACAATAATATTCTGGGTAATTAGATTTAAAGACATGTTTTTGTATTACGTGTTTATACGGATTTGAGTGCAGTCAGGCTATGCACCTATACGCCTGAATTACTTAGATATCATATATAGTTAATATTGTCTTGTCCCCCCCCAGATTTTCAGACGTTGTTGCGGCTATGTAGGTTTCAGTTCCACCAAACTGAAAATGCACATTTGCAGGAACAGGAAATAATATTGCCTTGTTCCACATAATCTTTCCACTGACAGCAAATGTGAGAATAGATGCGAGTAGCATGCTACGACGAAATGCTAAGATAAACAGTACTATGCGTTCCGAACGGTGCCACTACGGCATTTTTAATGCCATTTAATTAGCCAATTGAGTACAAAAGTAGCTTACATCTTCCTACAAGTTAGGAACCTCTTACATTTCAACGTTATCATACGTAGATACGATATTCTGGTTGATTCCATAGAAGTATGTATTTTGAGTATGTCATCGCATTATCACTTATACAAATGCATTTTATACGTATATCATAACAATTCACCAACGAGGAAATTATGAAGGGCGGTAAATTAGCAGTAAAACTCATTGGCCAAAACTTGTTGATGATAATATTCAGAAGAAGTGACATTGAGAATGTTATTTCAGAAGAAAATTAAGCAGTCGCACTTTGCACACTCCGAGTTCATTACGGAATATATCAAGTTGGAGCAATCATGAGGAGTGCATATTTATTGGGTGCGCTGAAACAAACCGTTTAAGTCATTCCTTCAGTATTTGCACCTTTTCTTTGTAAAAAATATTGCCGCAAAACTTGCCAGGGTTATTATCATCTGGCTGGCTCACGTTTGGGTTCTTCGTACCACAGACAAATTTAATATCAGTGGTAATTGGAAACGTCAACACCAACGTCTTTGATCTTAATGTTCACTGAAACAACACGACAAGATGGTTTCCGCCGCCTTATTTCAGACGAATGACGCAAATTTCGTCTTGACACGAAACGTTCTGATATGAACTGATACGCCTGTTCTGGTACAGCTTGAGGGCTTCGGGGACCGCAACTTTGTCTGGCGAGGGTCCTAATTGCACAGAGGCTTGAGTAGTGTGAATCACAAGCTGCTCTCTCGCTTTCCACAAAGACTGAGATGGGGAGGGTTGCGGGTTTTCATGCTTCAAAGTTTCTTGAACGTTTTCGGGGGAAAGTGTCCGCGGTCGCCGAAATCGAACACGAGTGGCAGACTTTTGCCTCCTTCGTAGAACGGTTTCCTCCATATCAACAACCTATTTATAAAATATTAACGATTAAAATGCAATGACATTTCAATTTATCAACGACAATACAATTGCTAGGGCTATCGTCCCTATGGCCTGCGATTTATAATATTCGCATCCATTCAACTCTTTAACACAAAGTTCCAATTTTTACATAGAATTGAGCGCAATTAACTAAAAGTTTAATAAACTTGTACAGCCGAAGCACTAGGGATTTTAGCAGAGAACGTTTTTCGTGGTTACGATTTGGAATAAGGCGTGATCTTTTTGAGACTTACTGGTATGATCATATGGCGTCTGCGAAACCCACTGTCGCCAGTTTGAATCCGCCGATTGAGATTAAATTCGGCTATACATAAGATGACAGAAACCAAATACACAGTGCAAGCAATGACGAGAAAACCCAGGAAGCTGGGAAAGCGTAACTGATCACCATGATCCGTCACTGGATTTGGACTGGGATTTTTTAAAGATAAGTTGAGATACAATTTGTACGATAAGCTTCTCCAAATCTCCCACCTCTCGGGCAATCCGCTTTGTTGAATTCGAAAGAAGGTTTGAAGCAACCAGTACCTGTTCACTGTGTATATTTCTGCAAAGAAATAGCTTTCCTTTAACGCATCTTTTAATAGTGCAAAGCATTGGGCCTTAGCGCTTCTAGCACTCAGTTTCACAATCCCAGCTTCGAAATACAACAACGAATTGTAAACATTGGTCGAAGCAGTTGGGAAAGCACATTTGTTCGTTAGATATTTTGGAATGTTGAGATGCAACCCGCTTTCATTTCTAATATCCACGAAGCTATGATTTAGAACATTCAACATGCCTCGTAATCGGAAATCAAATTCATATTGTGTCCACGGTCTGTCCAAATTAGAGTTGTCCCACAGAATACTGTAGCCGCCTTCGAGTAACGCCTTCACAGATTCAAACGGAGTTGGAGGGGTGTAGACAGTTAAAGTACTCACGATTCCGTTCGAGTACCAATTACATAGCAGGAATCCCAGACACTGAATTCCAACCAGAAACTTTATCTTGTCCCAATAAAATGGGACAGAATTCGTAACCAATGTACCAAACAAGTCCAGTAATCTTCTGCCTTTCGATATCCGGTTCAAAGGCACATGTTTTTTTGTAATGACAAAAGTAATCACAAATGTGCCGATAATCAGCAGCCACGAATCAAGAGAGAATGACTCTATCCACACCGACATCATGCCACCCTGTTTCATTTCCAAGGTATTCAGGCAGTAAATCAAAACATGTTTATAATTCCGCGAGTAGTAGAAGCTGGTATACGTCTGGTAGTAATCGGAGAAGGTCATTTTGTCGTAGCCAGCATATCCTGCATCAATAATTATGTACTGTGCCATGTCATTGAAACTTAGACCGTGTTTCGTTTGTCCACCAACCACGTTAACGGAAATATTGTGAAGTTTTGCCAGTAACGTTACAGCCATTATATTGCTGCCGCAGTATTGAAAGTAGGAGAAATATTTTATCTTGGAAAGTATATTGTCGCATATAAGTGGGGTTGTCCTAAACAGCTCATCAGTCTTTGCGTTAGTCAATGTGAAAGCCACTTCGGTGTCAATTTTCCGATTGTTTGAATTTGTAAAATGATTTTTGTGGACTGTCAGTGGCGCTAAGAGCAGCTCTGTTTTACTTCCATTAAAGATTGAAAGAGATTCTCGAGGGTTGCAATAAAAGTTGCAAATAATCGTAGGATTCCATATTTCGGCGCCACTTGATCCGATGCGGAACATTACCAGTAGTTTCAGCGCCGGGAGGTTTTGTATTTCTATATCAATTTTAGGTCTCGTGGAATCTCCGATTGTACCACATTGAATATTGAGGAGGATGGAATGTGGATGCATTAAAATATGCCTGAGGCTTAAATACAAATCACGCTGTCTGGTTTTGTTCTCGTTGAGTGGGAACAGAACCACGTGAGATGGTTGGGTGTGTCGGAAGGGAAACCACCTGCCGACTGGTTTCCGGTAGAATCTTCCGAATATCATACACCGAATTTTTGCAGACTCGAAGCTCATTTCGTCATTTCCAAAAGAGTGGAGAGAAATTTCAAGCCGGTGTATGTTTTCGTTCAAGGTTGAGAAAACATCTCTGAGAGCGACTTCCGACATTGCCCGCGTCAAAGTTTCAACGCTAGCGGACTTGGCATCCTTAAACGCTATTGCAAGTATTATCAGCACAGCATGAACCAGTTGATTGACGTTGTTGAAATTCGGCCCCATTTTTAATTTGAATTTATCCAATCCCGTACTAGTGTTGAGTTTACTTTGAGCAGAGATGTTGATGTTTAAATTCGTGCCCTACTTCGATCTTTCATTAGTCCGGACAAATGTATGCCAAACTTTGATACGCATGCAATACTCTCCTAGAGACTACAGAGCAATCAAAGCTACTACTTAGAGACTCCGAATTTCTGGTATGAGACAGAAGCTTTGAGAATGGGCGCGCGATATGCTCAGCTTTTCGCGATGCTTGATCTACGCTCGAATTGCAATAATTATAGGAAACTCGCAATGAACTATATAGTAATTCACTGAACAATATAGTTTGTTAAAGCATATTTAAATGCTGATTCCCGTATATGTATTTCGTTGGACGTGAAATGAATAAATTTTATTGAGTGGAGTAGTTCGAATGGCTATCCACTTGCAGCCAGGTCTACTGGCGACGCTTATCCTTTTCCTCTTAACTTGCTCTGAATGTTTTACATTTCCAACTGTAGTGAACGCTCTGTATTGGAAGCCAGCCGGAAATGATATTGATTGCATAGTGGCTACAACAAGTTAATTAGAATTTTACATTCTGAATATTGGACGGACAACAGACGGCTCACCCCGTCACGTGGAGTATTGATTTCTTTTGCTCGTCCTGGATTAGACACATCAAACTTACTCACGCCATTTGAATTTGATTGGAAAAAGTATCATCAACGTTGAATATTTCATTTACTGTGCATTTGTTTCCATGTACAAAATGTATATTTTTAAACTGGCGGAATGGAAAACATGAAATTTGGAGATGAGGAATCAAAAAAATAATCGGAAAGGAGAGAAACAAATCTTAAGCAGATTAGACAACGGGCGTCTTCAGGTGAACACATCGATAAATGATTTAACGGGTTACACCATGGAACGAACCTTGTCAGCGGGGAAATTAATTTCAGCTTGCTCTAACGTGTAAAGAGAAATTTCATATTGCTGAGGATTTGAGCTTATCTTTGAAACAATTGGTTGCAAAACGTGGTCAAATGAACGTTGTTTCCGATTTGCGTTGTCAAACAGTGAACACCGGGATGCCACTGCTTGAAACGAAATTAAGAGAGCAAGGCTGCAAGGAAATTTAGGCATTATTGATTACAAGGAGATTCTATTTTTCAAGTATAATATCTGTCGTTAAGATTCCTGTTGAGTTTCACTCACGATTCTTATTCAACGTCGCTGGGCAGTTAAACATATAGTTAAAATTAGATATGTTATCACTTTATATATCATACCGCTCTACATGAGCACATATAAACATGAACGTGATTCCTAAATGATCGGATTACTTGCCCAATATCTACTGCAAATTTTTCCAAGTGGAAAAATTTAATTGGTAAGCAATTCATACAATCTGCTGATCCAATAAGTCGTTAGGTTGCGAGGAAGATATATTAAATATTGAAATATAAATATATCGTTTACGCACTGATGTTAAAGAGGACAATATCGAGATATCTGCCGTCTAGCTGGACGAGATCAAGTGCCTTGCCTTATCCATTGCTACGAGGATTGCTACATTAGTAACTAGTTTAAAATTGTCAACTTTAAACCAGACGGAGGCAAGAAGAATATGACACTTGGATGAAAATAATCGATGGAGCAGAAATGTAGGAAATATTACCGAGTGATAAGTGATAACGGGAAAGCGTTGTGCAGGCGCAAGTTATTTTAGTTGGAAGTGGACAATCGTAGAGCCAAGCTGCGAAACTAATGGATACGTATGTACCACTTGTACCAGAACAGCAGAATTGAAACTGTCCTGGAATACACAATAATGTATGTACTGTGCGAGGAGCAGTTCTTCAGTTGGATAACCAATCATTAATTTTTGACGACGACTTGTCGGGCTAGTACTTTGAACATAAAGCTAGCAGCAGCAACTGGGCGTAATTGCATTTTTTCGGTTTGCTCAAAATATCAATATAATTGAACTGATAAGTAGGTTTGGGAAACTACCGAGAACTGGCCTTGAAAATGTACTGCAACCTCTGCAATTAATTTGCTAATAGATGGACGGCCAAAAATTCACAACTACCAATTATGTACCGTTCCACACGAGAGGTAAAGGTTTTTAAAATTGTCCTAGAAGGACAGCTAATTTGCGCTGATAATATCTGCGGCAATATATTTTGGCATGTAAGTGTTTCAAATTCCTACTTCTACTTGCATGTCATTCGATTCAATAGCTTTTGGTATTTAAAATGAACCCACGATCAGGATAGTACATGTAATACTTCCATTGTAATGCCGAATTGAAAAACGAAGTATAATTTTGTGATTTCCGGGCATGGCTTGGATAGATAATTTTCAAAGCGAAATTTCAAGTACCAAAAGTTATCGCTATAACAACATGAAACACCAGCAAACTCAGAATGAATTGGGGTATTTGATACTGCACTTGGTGTTATTTAGAAATAAAACAGCACAAAATAAATCCATCTGCCCGAATACGCGATTTCCCCCTGAATGAAGCTACCTAACCAGACGTTGTCACCATACAAGACATGAAGTCGTAGAGCAAAATCCGCCACGTATAGGCGAGCAATTGTTAAAGTATAAATGAAGTAATCCATGGGCTATTCAAAGTAAATTTGGGTTGAAGTCAAAGCGGTAATATACTCATACAGTATCACCCTAAAACAAGAACTATCCAAAACTACTTATTTAACAAACAGAATACTATTTCCATCCACATCGAGTATCACCATAGTGTTTGGAAACGTAGAAAAAGTTCCTCATTTTTCAATTGTTGAATTCGAGTGATATCGGACTTTTCTTTTGATCAATTTGGATAAATATAACCTTTTATGAATAATTTGGACACTTGTCTATACAATTCAGCGGTCGTAACGAATATTTGTAACCACAAATTGTAGTGCAGGTAGCTTGCGACGGTTGAGACTTGAATAACGATTCTTTAGATAGAAACATAGATATTAAATAACCACATTTAAAAAATGGTACCTCGCATCCTCACTAATAGTTTAATACACGTCCGATATACGTAATGTAATGCTGTCATTTGAAACATAATTTGAAATATGATGCAGTGGCATACTATGATATGATATCCACATTGCTCAACATTCCCGTTCAACCTACTAGTTATTTTCGGACAAACATTATATCCTGCAATTGTGATTACCCGTGTAACAAATAATTATTGGCTGCATCGAACTTGAAGCAATATGAAACTGAAAGATCAATATGTGTGTCTACTTAAACAACCCACCATTCGACATTTATCTTTCTTCTCACTGCTCGTATTGTTTTGAAACAATTACGAAGTTTTCTCTACTGGCCATTAATGTCGAGCAACAATTAACTTAATCGGTTAAATATAGTGTGGAGGAAAGGAGGCTTAATTAAATGTTTCAATAATTCTGTATATGCCTCCATCCATATGTTCACTTAAATATTTTGTTCTTTGCTCTCACTATCGTGGCAGCTTGCCCTCATCATTGTTATTCCTGCGAAGGATTTTTCCCATCCTACAAAAGTGAGATGCAACTTGCAAGACAATGTGTTAAATTTTTATTATTTATAAACGTTCTACATAAACTATGACACCGATTAATATAACTTTAGCTGAGAAAATTTATAACCATACTTTAGATCTCCGGGTGTTGTACATGTACTGCAGAAAGTGTTTAAATTTATGCTGAAAGAAGTGTACCAGGATTAATTTGGGGTCGTCGGCAATGACGCCATACATGACCAACCGTAATGAGTCTTTACTTTGTTAGTATATCAAATACTGGTACATCCAACGATACAACGACACCTTCAGCGCATTTTGGTACGCGAATATTGTTTACACTTTTTTACCGCCGCCTCATTTCTCGCCATACTCAATAAATCAAATGTGAATCATATCATAATTTATTTTACAAAATCATGTGCCAATTGTGCGTGTTGTTAGAGTTTAAAAAAATCATACAATACTACCACTCCATACAACATCGAACGGGAATATTCATCTGATAACTAAACTCGACTGGATCAAATTGTAAGGTAAAATTGTTTACAAGGGCATTATAATTACGGAAGAATGTCATGTCCAATATCAACCATTATGGATTTCTTAGCCGGGTCAATTTTTCACATATTGTCTTCCAATAATGTGTGTTCCAGTTTTAGAACATTCAAACAGGACGGCTTTGTAATCTGCCTTAAACGTAAAAGTACGGTGCGCAGTTTCATCATAGCAATTTACAGTTTATAGCAACCAGTCATAACTGCCTGGATTACTTTTCTCGGTAACCTTTCCTAATAATTACGACACCGATGGAAATCACTTTGGCCGACTAGAATATTTTGTGACGCAAAGGATTGGAGTGTTGATATGGGATTGGTTGTGAGAAAATCGTGATGTATAAATGTAGCGATTAATGGAGGCATTAATTAATCCCTTTTATGGTCGTGTACAATTAAGCACAATTTATTTTCTTTACTGATACATGACCATAAAAGGAACTAACGTGTGTTGCTATATCCCGATGCAACGGGAGAATTGGAAGGACTCCCAGCTCACAGTTTCATCAACTCCCACTGCCAATCCCCCGTTTTATCAGATGGACATTATAAATAACGCTAAATCAGATAGGACCTTCATATATGTTTCACTAGATTAATACTACAAGCTGCTATCTGGAAGTTAAAAACGTTCCGCAGAAATCAGCTTCAGTCTAAAAAGTCAAAATTTATCCATTCATGGATATATGAAAGTTGGTTCTCGCTATCATTTTGCAAAGTGTAGCTGTTTTGATTTTTTTTCTAAAAAAATTTCCAATAACGTTTCTTTCAAATTTTACTCCACGTAAAAATGATGCTCAATATGTTTTTCATGCTACTGTAGATTTGACTTTGGAGTCGGTTTGTTTTGTTGCCTAAGACATTAAATCATGACAAAAAGACTAACATGAAAAGAAAAATATTTCGATATTGAATAATTACTATTGAGTGCAGAGTCAATTTCATTCGCCCTAGTACCGTCATCCAGTATTCTCCATTAATAGTGTACCGTATGTAATACTGCGCAGCTTTGGAAAAACATACAGTCTTGCGTAAATAAGAACATGAGTCGATTGGAATGCCCAGAAAGAATATGGTTTAGTACTAAGAAACGAATACAAAATAAAAATTAAAACGACATATGAAATCTTCAAAACAATATCTATTACAATTGCTAACTGACTATTAAGAGTGATTTCTTCAATAGCTTCGTTGTAACATCCAGGGTTGAGGAAAGCAAGATGGAATATCAAGCATAAAAGTTCTTTCTTGATCGCCCTGTGACCCGGTGTACCCATTTAAATAATTCATACGTCATATTCATATTAACGTCAATCTCCGTGCGTTTTAATCAGTATCGGCGCGTTTAGATAACTTGAAGTGAATTTTTTTACAAATATCGCAGAGTAATTAGTGAGTTGATACTGTAAAGTCTAAACAGGACATCCACCTAATCTCTAAGGTTGCCTGTAATCAACGCAAGACAATATAACGGCACCGGACGTAACAATCGTAAAGCAGTGTACCAACTCCACCAAGGTACTCACGTTCCATTGCTGTTGTTATAAAGTAACAATATACGCTACAGTTCATTTTTCAACTTTTCCCCGTTATGTTCTGTAAGATTGATGAGCATTGTCTTCCTCGCTATTTATCCACAACCATAATTTTTTAATTAAATAAACAAAGTACAGTGTCGACGGTGAGCATGGCGGCAATGGAGGCATACGACGAAAATTGTTTTTAGCTCATCTTAATACGTAGGGATTTCTAAAAGTAGTGAGACAACTTTGGTAAGGCATATCTCCATGGCGAAGACCCCTATTGCGCTAGTTGGCATACCAACAGGTAGCTAAAGGTTAGACCTTTTGATTGACATATTACTCGCAGTTGTAGTAATTATCACTATTGAGCTAGAGCTGATAGTACCCGCGTTCATCATTTTCTCCGCACACGACATTTGTGCGGCGACAAAGACATAATGTTCGAAGGGTCGTTTCAGAATTTTAATTGAAAGTAAACTGTAAAAATATGGTGCGAATATATTGCCAAGGCGGGCAGCTTTCCGTGGATTGTTTTTGCGGTTCCAATATGGTGACTTGTGGATAGATAACAGTACAGAATCAGAAAGACCTCTAAATGAAAATTACGATTGTTGCCAATTGAAGACTGTGCTAGAGAAAGACAGATTATTTCTGTTGCCAGAAATAGTATAAAGGGTTCCTAGAAGTATGTTGTCAGTAATGGTAAACTTACAATTCAATTTGGAGGTATTCCTTATAAGCATGGGACTCGTTTTCGTAGCAAGCGCTGATAAAAAGGAAAATTTTGGGTGCAACGAAATCGGCCAAAATAGCACAGTTCACTCAAAGGACGGAGAGCTTTTGTTTGTGGGAATTTGTGACTGGAAACGAAAGATATATTCACTGGTATACGGCGGATACAAAGAAACTGTCATGAAAATGTATTCCGGCGAAATGACAGTACCATCTTAAGGACCATACCTGAAAAAAGCCGAAAAACGGCAATTTCATGTCTTGGACATCAATGACCGACATGTTTCTCCAAATGTTTTTAAGCTTGTGTGGATAGGTGGAAACGATGTGCCAGGGTTAGGGGAAGATACATGGAAAAAACTGGTTGAATATCTCAAACCGTTGTAAAATGAGAAAGGAATAAAGTCGTCTCATGACTTTTAGAAATCCCTCGTATATCATATTTCTCCTTTTCAAAGCCTTTGGAAAGCATGAGCGAAGAATTGAGGTGCAATGGAAGTCTCGATAGAAAGCAAGGTTAAATGTACCCGCACAGGAATCATGTTATGCATTCGCTTACTCGTGGTGCAATCATTAATATTTAATGCTCCTGCTAAATATGTACTTTCCCTTGCAAATTGAGATTTGTACTAACAATATAGGTAAGCGAACAACATTTATGCAAAACTGCCCTTTAACATTTCTTCCAATGATATTATGAGCAAATGTCAGTGAAAGACAGTTTTGTTCAATGCAATAATAGTTTCGGAAAAAGTTCAAGAAATGTTGGCAAAGCGTGTGTCGTGTTGCATACATTTCAGAATAAAGCTGAAAGTACATGTTTTGACGCCGATTATTGCGCATTTAGCAGAACGTTTTTTCAGATATGCAATAGGTCACTCTAGCATCTGACCGCTTGTTTACATGTGGTTATGATTTTGTTTTGTCTTGGTTTTATTATGGTTTATATTGTTATAAATACATTAGCAAACAACACTCTGTTTCGTTGAATGACATAATTAACTTTTATCCATCTAATATGTCATCAGAGGAACCCTGTGGAAACCCGACATATTACCGTTGCTTGAGTTTGAACGGGAAACGGGACGTATTTTACAACGAGCATCAAACTAAAACGATGAAATATCGGAAAAATATTCAACGCACGCAATATTTTAGCAGCCATGGCACGAAGCTTCCGTTCCAACCGCCCCTATCATATTCCAACCTGGTAACAAAATCATACGCGTATTAACATCATTGCTTCATCAACTTACCTTTCACTTCTCACATTACGTTTTAAATAAGCGTAAAAACCTGCATTCATTTTTGATGGAATGGGCAAATATGAGTTCCAAAGAAATTAGAATACCTGCAGAATACTCTTTTAGTAAACCATGAAATGTCGTTAATTCAGTCTTGTTTAATGTGAATCTATTTCAATTTCACCGTTCAATTCCCCACTTAACAAACGATCATCGAGGAAAGTAAACCTTCATCGTACGAACATTTCCAACGACAACTAAAGTAACTGGGCGGCGCTTAGCTAGTGTTCATCTGCTAGACATTTATGAACACGAAAGGAGCTCTTCCGGAACAGATTCTTGATGTTTCTAAAATAATCAAATTCTTTAAATCCAATTCGTTCGTTGTCATAGTTCAGTGCCATTATATGTGCACTTGATTTAATGGTCGGTTTTCCCAAGCGGAGATATCTGTTGTTGTGGGATTTTACAAAGCTTCATTTTGCATCCAGCCCAACCGCAGTTGCAGGTTTAGCAAACATTCCCAGAAACTTCTACCTTCATCTTCCACAATGTGTGCAATGGCTGTGATAATTGTTACCATTTTCAATGTGTGCTTTGCACTGGAAATATTTAATTCTGTGTATACGACCACGGTTAATTTATCGGTCAGTTTTCTTGAATTTCCTTCCCACGGATGTGCGTATCACTTCCGTAATGCATCACAATATTTCGAAACTCCTTTAAAACTACTCATTGCTAGCCTCAAATGTAAAATAAAATTTCGCAGCCTAGTAGATCTTACTTAAAATTTAAAGCCTAGCGTGTCCAAGATGTGTTACGAGTTCGAAATTAAGTCGGTGATCCATAAGAGTACAGTCAGTTAAATTAAGCGTTGACTTCAACGTCGTTAAGAGGTTGTCGTAACACTTTGATATTTAGGTCAAGCTTAGGATTTTAGTCTCGAGGCTACGCTGGTGATTATGCATGTGTTTATTTGCATTCTGTCACGGTTTGTGACCGTTCAATCATGCGTAGTAAAATTCTACATGTCCTTGAAATTCCGAAGCGAAACTCACGAACTTTCCAATATTTTCAAAGCACTGGTTGCTAATGTTCATTTGCGATTCTGCAGAAAGTCAACATCTTAATCATTCTAGCACACGACTTTATTCGTGCGAGCAGAAGGTAGAGATTTGAATGGAAATATTTCCTCCAGTTAAAATGCATTGCGTCACAGCGCCAATTACCACGGAAAGTATTTTTTCCGTTCTGGACAACAATACTGAAGCTCACTCAAGAGTAAGTAGAACAGTACTTATAAACCATAGGCTTAGAACAATCACAAGAATACACATGACTTGTGAAATCCGGATTTGATCACCATGTTGTATCGTAGGATTTGGATTGGGATTTTCTAGTGGCATTGACCACTTCAGTCTGTACGATAAACTTTTAAAATTGTGCCACATGTCGGGCAGCCCACTTTGCTGAATTCGGGAATATGTCTGAAATAACCAGCATCTGTTTACGGTGTATATTTCCGCAAACGAACATATATCGTACAGGTATTCATTACGAAGAGAAAAGCATTGCACTTTACCATTCGTAGTATAATATTTATTCAGAATGTATTGAAAATATACCAAGTTATCGTACAAGGCATATGTATCGACCGCGTGGGCACATTTGTTCAATAAATATTTTGGAAGGTAAACGCTTGACTTACTTTCATTTTTAATGTTGAGAAAGCTTGTGTTCAGCATGCTCAGCATTTTACGTGCTTCAAAATTTGCTGAGAACTCCTCCCAGGGTGTTTTTATATGCAGGTTATTCCAAAGAATCTTGTAGCCACCTTCAAGCAAGCCTCTCAACGAGCTGAATGGAATTGGAGGCACGTACACATTTAAAACACTAAGGATGGAACCCGAATACCAATTACATATCAGGAAACCAAATATCTGAATTACAACGAGGAGCTTCAATTTATTCCAGTAGTATGGAGTGGAATTTCCGACCGTCACACCAAACATATCCAACAGTATTTTAGTATTTGATATTCGGTTTAAAAGAGCGGTCTGTTTTGCGACAGCAAAAATGGCGTGGAATACTCCGACAATTAATAGCCAGATTTCTGGAGACAGGGACCCTACCCACGCCGAACTATCCATCAATTTTTCAGGCCCTAGTTGTAAGCCGTTCATACAATAAATTAATATCATTTTCGAATTCCCAGAATAGTAGAAACCAGAGTATCTCCAATATGTTTCATAATAGGGCAATTTGCGGAACCCACTGTACAATACATCAATTAACATGTATTGCCCTCTATTGGTGCGATCAATTGTGCGATAATCCTTCATATTCCTCCTGCTCAACAATGTTGCGGAAAAGTTATGGATTTGTGAAAGCATTATAGCAGTCATTATATTGCGGCCGCAATACCGGAATCGGTTAGATTTGAAAAGGAGATGGCTACAAGTATTAGGTTCCTTTTTGAACATTTTATAGTGTTTTGGGTCGAAAAGTCGAAAATCTACTGCAGTGTTAATTTTTCGACTGTTGGAGTTTGCAAAATGCTTTTGTGAAAAGACATCGGACTTAAGAGTACCTGAGTGACACTGTCAAAGATTCTAATAAATTTTCCTTGTCGGCTGCAGTAGTCATTGCAAGCGATTAGGTTTACCATCGTATTGATTTCACCTGAGAGTTTTCGAACCCTGACAAAAAGTTTTGTCGCGGGAAGGTTCTGCATTTGTATGGATACTTTCGGCGGTTTTGTGAGAGACAGGTTTCCACATTGTATACTCAGGAGAATCGAATCCGGGTGCATTAAAACATGCAAGAAGCTCTCAAATATGTCATCTTGTCGTGTTTTATTTCCGTCGAGAGGAAACAGAATCACATGATGCGGTTGAGTGTATCGGGATGGAAAGCTCCTGCCAACCGGTTTTCTGTAGTACTTCGTGAATATCATGGAGCGAACCTGAACCGACTCAAAAGTCATTTCGTCGTTGCCAAACGAATGGAAATTTAATTCAAACCGGTCAATGTTGGAGTTCAATACTGCGAAAAAATCTTTAAGAATGACTTTTGAGTCATCTCGCGTCAAATTAGGGACGTAATCGGACTTGATCAGCTTCAATGCAACTGTAATTAAAATGACAATAAAAAGTGTTTGTCTTCCGACATTTATATGTCCCGATCCCATCGTCAATTTGTGATTAGTCAATGTATGAGTTTGTCACTACTTAATTTTGAGGAGAAAACGTTGTGATTCTGCATGTAGTTGGCCTTTGCACAATTTCGTCCGAATCCGAATAATCTAGTACAACAATATACCAGTTAGCATGGGCGGTTAATACTATTTCAACAAGAAAGCATGTGCCAAACAGATCAGAGAAAATGGTGTAGATATGTAATTAGCAGGAGAATGCGGAAGAATATACGATATGCCATACAATTATATGGACGAGAAAAAGCAGCTCAGTATTCCAATTGGCGATCCATTACATACTTTAATTAATATTGGCACAAGGAGTATTGATTTTCCAATGTCCTCGACACGACACTACACTTGCTCATGTGAAATAAGTGCAAATATGTGCTTGTGTAGAACTGTTGTTAAGAATATTCCACCTAACTACGGCTTATTTCTTGGCAAGTGGAGCATGCCGGATGTGTGATCGATGTTTTATATAAGAAAAAGGATCGATGTTTTATATAAGAAAAAGGATTGATTTCACATTCAAATTGGTGAGTTAAAGGGATTGTGACTATGCAATATTTTTTGAAAAAATACATTAGAGAACGAGTATCTTTGAATATTGACCAACGATGTTAAGTTATTACGTCATGCACCTGCAGAACCGGGTACCCGTTGTTTCTGAAACTCAACTTCAATCCTTGTTCAACACAAATACTTTTCTGGTGTGCTCGGATTTTGATTTTGAAAGTTTTTCGTGTTCAACCACTAGAACAGATATTCCAGACAAAAATATATGGTCCTATAATGAAAGCACGAAGAAATCAAATGATTAAAATGCTTTATATTGCACAAATCCGGATTCCAACTGTCCTAATTGACATCGCCAATGCGAATGGTAAATGAATATCAGCTTTTGGTAGGATAATCATTCAATAAATATTAACGGTCGTACTGATCGAAAAACCAAGAATTGTTCCTGACGTATCCGCCAGCCAGGTGTAGAATACTGACGAGGAGTTCTGACTACATCAAGACGTGGAGGTTTGTGGCAGGAGCCAGTGGTTTCTGTCACAGTATTGATTTTTAATGTGCTCTACCGAGTACTTATTATAGACATGGAATATCAGCGGAAATTACAATATCAGATTGTTAAGCATACATAACATTATAATGTAGTAGTATTGCTTGAAAACCATGGCAAATGCGAAATTAATCTTTTAATGGCTAATTTTTTTGCAATCATAAGAAGCCAACTGCTTGTTATTCTAAGTTCCGTGTTGTGAGTACGGTTGATCTTACACTGCAAGGGAATATTGATTTTAGACATTTCTTAAATATCGAAATTTTCCTACAAGCGAATAAATAATGTTGGCGAAACACCATTTTATTGACCAAATAAATTTAGTGCTACTTTGCGGAAAAGTGCACTGTCATTCAGGTTAAAAGTTGCTTGGTTTGCTACAGGCTTTGTCCGATTCCTTGACGTACCCCACGCGGATTCGTATCCAGTAAAATATAATTAATTCTTAAAGTGTGCGCACGGTAAACCTGTCGTGCGCTTTTACTATCTACCGTATTGACATGTTGACTGAATCAGTGTAATAATCTTACCATTCTTCATGCTGTTCTACACACGCATTAATAAAATAAATGATTTTTAACCAGATTGCCGCGGCAGAGACTTCAAATATGCTTTGCATAGCATCATGGTAGAATCAAATACACTTTTAGCAGATATGTCTCAGATTGAGTTACAAAACCTAGTTGGAAATAAATGCTGTGCCTGATTCACGAATGTAATATGATTAATGTGGATAACAGTGATCGAGTGATCCGAGTTGGAGAACAATGGAGAAAACAATTTTTCAAGTACACTGGCATTATCTTTAATCAGGTAATAAGCCACTCCAATTACAGAACCTGAACATACGTGGGGCAAAACAATTTGATAAAGAGGTACTGCATGACGTTGACCGTAAGGATTACTATTTGTTTACATTTTAACACGAATTGCTTAAGCTTAATATTTATGCATTTTAGCTTTGTTTCCTGTAGAAATAGAAGTGAAGCCAATAAATATAGACACACAGCAAATGTGAGGATTCCTAAAACTGCTGGTAGCCGAAGTTGATCACCATATACCGTCGCGGGTTTCATGTTGGGGTCCTGTAGTGGTAACTGGTTGTCCAATCTATACGCAAAATGTCTCCAAATGTCCCATCTGTCCGGTAACCCCATCTGATTAATTCGTGAGTAAGTTTCGAAAAGCCAGTGTCTGTTGACCGTGTTAGCTTCAAAAAAGTAGTCAGTTGGTCTTAAAGGATCCTGCAGTAACGCAAAGCATTGCATATGCTTATTGTCTGTCATATTTCTGACTCGTTGGTTGATATATAATATAGTATCATATACATCTTCTGAATCCCGGTAGAATGCATACTTTTCCGTAATGTTTTTTATTTCTACGTCCCAACCCATCGAAACAACTTCTTCCGTAATGTCGTAGAAGCTTTGGTTGAGAATGTGGCTTAAGTTTCTTATTGCAAAGTCTTCATGATACACATCCCAAGGAAACGCCAAATGGGGGTTTATATATAGAAGTTTGTATCCAGCTTCGAGCATGTTTCTCAAGGACTCAAATGGTGTTGTCGGTTGGAACACGGTCAGCACACTTACAATTCCATTTGAGTAAAATTCACAAATAAAAAATCCTACAATTTCTATAATGATCAGAAGTTTGAGCCTATTCCAATACGTGGGCGTGTAGCTTCCTATTGTGGCCCCAAGCAGGTCTAAAACTTTTGTTGTAAATGGGATTCGTCTGCAAATTTGAAGACGACTAATAAGGATTGTTATTATTACAACTGACCCCATCAATACCAACCATATCTCTGTGAAGAAGGAATCCAACCACACTGTGAAGTCAATACGATTGTGTCGCTGTGGCAGGGTATCTTTGCAATAAGAGACAAATTGTTTACTGTTCCATGAATAATACAACGCAGTGTATTTTTTGTAGTACCAGCCATAGAGTGTCCATTTGTCATAATTCACATACCATACGCTGGTGTCAATGGATTCTACCATGTAGGATCTGTCGATTTCCCGTCGATGAGTTAGATTATCTCCATCTAAAAATGTTGCTGAAATATTGTAGACTCCCGAAAACAAAAGTACAACCAATATTTCCCGTGTACATCGTTTGAATTCGCGAGACGTACATCTAGTTTGAGCACAGGGTGATCCTCTCTCACTGTAATAAGTCACATCCATGTCACCATAAGGTACCCTCACTGGAGTTTTAACTTCTCTTCCTCCAGAGTTTGCGAAATATTTTTTATGTGTTGCCAATGGGTTAACGAGTTGTTTTATAAATTGAATGTCAAACAGACCCCTGGTTTCGTTGTGTCTGCACCCAAAGGGACATGTCATCAAGTAGAACAATTGAATTTCGTAAGTATAAACCTGTACGGTAACCGCAGGTAAGTAACCAAAGGTATCCAATGCATAAAAGTCATTCGTAGAACGGTTTGTAGGTAGAGGTGCGTATTGTATCACTAGGAACGTTGTTGATGGGTGCATAGATAAATCCGAAAAGATTTCCA
Organism: Sinella curviseta; assembly: GCA_004115045.4. Lineage (NCBI taxonomy): Eukaryota > Metazoa > Arthropoda > Collembola > Entomobryomorpha > Entomobryidae > Sinella > Sinella curviseta. The sequence goes on along the minus strand of CM023199.3, from coordinate 4,299,268 downwards.
CTGCTTGACGAAAAAGGTACATACTTCCATTGAACGCATGCAATACAACAATGTTAGGTTGGATGTGTTTGAGTGGAAAACGTCTGTCAATGTTCTTGGTGTGATTTTTAAACGTCATGCAACGAACAATGTCGCACTTAAAATGCAGTTCATCTCTATCGAACGAATGAAAGAATATTTCAAACTGTTCAAACTTTGTGTTTAATTCCGAGAAATAACGTTGGAAACGATGTTTAATGATTTTTTGCGTTGACTGGAAATGAGCGGTGAAACCTTGAGTTAAGGCGATAGTCATTATGATGACAAGCAATGAGTAAGCCAATCGCAAACTTCTTGAAGCGTGTTCCATGTTGGCAATCACAATATTGAATCTTATATGAAGATGCTGTTCGTTTTATGAATATGTGGTGGCTATATAACTCAACTAAATCAGATTTGCTTTAAATATCTGCCACTTGTACAGTAAAACAACGCCAACGATTCAAGCACGTATTATTCGGAGCAAAATGATAATCGATTAAGTATTTGTTTGTTTGGAAAGCAATACATTTACGTGAATGGCTCAAAGAGTTAACAAACCAATTTTTAGTGCTGTGTTTCGTTGTGTATTTTTCAAAACTGTTTCCACAATTCGCAAATCGTAATTCAGAGGAAAATGACGCTCCGGATCTACAAAAAGGCCGAACTTGAAGATTTGAAATTCAAATATCTCTATAGGATGTAGGAATACTCGATACCAATTTTGATTAGTTTCAGTTGTTGAAATGTAATGCTCGCTGCGTGGGATGTTAACTGACACAGACGAAAATGTGTAAGAAATGAGAATTTAATTTCATGTTAAGCCAGCTAAATGTCATCGTTTTATTTTCTCGCTACCAAAAAATCCATACACTAAATTATTCAAATCATGCGAGTACGGTAAGATACACACTGGTTACTATACGTGTTCGGTTTTCATGTACGCGATATACGTGGTTATTAGCATGCGTACCCTACCCACAGATTCACTGCAATGCTAACCAAATAGATTGAACGTGTCGTTGCTTTTGAACATTAGCCAGCTAAATATCTACATGATTCGCCGAACTTTCTACATTTCACTACGCGCAAGAATATGCATTACAGGGATAGCTGAGCACATCGGATTTAATTTTTTTGTTCGAGTTAACTCTCCTGTAAGTATGAAGGGCTCAGGCCTCCGTGAATAAAATCAATATATTAAATTATACACACTGGGTTTAACTGAATACACATCCATACTTTCATAAATCCAACCATACATGTACACTACTGCTTCATCACTTGTTCCTTTACTAGCTCAGTTTTGCGTTGAAGATGGGCAGTTGTGGCTTTTATCCATGGGCATGTCTCACATTCGCCTCAACACCTAACATTCTGCATCCAACAATGTCAGTCCTCCCTTCGCCCCGAATCAACATGGACAGTATTTCTACCCGAAAGCATATGAATAATTTGTTAGCACTTTATATGCCTATCTGGCTGTATTGAACACCAACTGGAGAATATTCTTGCAAATGTAATTAATGTCTTATAATTATATTATTCGTAATTGTACGCTATGAGCTACAACATTCCAATACGCACAGACACATACTCATAATACCCAACCACTTGAGGAAGTTCCAGAATGTTTGATTCCAGAAAGTTGAATGCGATTTATAAACGTTTCCAATATTTTTTTCGGTTTTAAAATCCTTTTCTAAATTTGAGTAGACTTACGAGCTTAATAACATATTTTGTAAAGCTTATGGCTGTCTTCTGAATGGTGGGTGGCCAAAAGCTAAGACATTCACTGAAAAGGCAGGAAGAGTTAAGGGGCGGAACTGTTTGAAACCAATGACTTTCAAGTTGTATGGACACCACCGAGAAGCAAATGCAAAATAATCAAGAGGCCGTCAGGAATTCAGTGAAATAATTAAAACGGCATAGGAGTTTCTTGGTATTACTAAACTATAAACTGTTTTCAGTTGAATCCGAAATCAACTACGTAACTAACAAATTCGAACCGCACGAGATTAAATTAATTTTCTGGAATTTCAGTTTAAATTGTTGATGTCTGATAATAGAAAACTATGAGACTCACTCAAATACAATCCCAGCAATGAGCTGCAGGGGGTGGCCAGGAAATAAAGCTGATGCTTTTGCATGATCCGTGACAGTGTTCTTACTTGTGCAGTTCTTCATTTATAAAAAAAATATTTCGTTTGAAATTTATGCATTGGAGATTCCCCAGATTGATGTCATTCTGTCACACATGCACCAGGTAAGGATAATTTGTTCTATGCAGTATATTAATATTGTCAAAACAATGTATTCAGGTTTTCTAAACGATATCATAATTGTTTGGAAGCTATTAAAGTCGGGGTACATTTATATTTTGGAATGATTCATTCAAAACTGACTGATTAAAGATCAATTTTAAATCAATATTTCAATCTTCATTGTTGTTTAAAGTGTCGTCAATCCGTTGTTGTTGGTGTTCATGAAAATGTAGTGTACATGCAGATAGGATATACGCATGTACCTGTTTACGAAATACTTAACCCTGTTGTCAGTAATGACGTAACACTACAAGGGAGCATTTAGTGGGAGCTAAAATATTGTGTCTTCCATACTCTGCGTCTGTACCATCTTTTAACTAAGCTGTTCCTCGATTGGACCTACTACGGTAGTAGCCGGTCATTTATTCTTGAGTTGAACCATCAGCAAAAACACGAGAAGCGATAAATATTTCAAAAGAAAAACTTCCTCCGAAACATTCAAGACCATTCCATCATGTACTATATTTAGGCGTTGGTTTTAAAAAAGCGAATGAAAATCTTCATAAATATATGAAAAACGAATATTTCCTTACAATCATTGTGAAATTAGTTTATAAGTTTGCCAATGTTACTGCAAAAACGCACACGCCGAATATACATGTACAGCTGACTTTATTATTTAATCTGAAGAAGATTAGTTGCATGTTGCAGAATGTTGGGTTTTTGAATTAAGTAGTTCATGAGATGGGTTTGAAAAACAGATTATCTTTTGCCAACATCCACACTTTATATGGCACCTTATATGATCCAATTGGTTTTCTAATATTTCTGGTTGTGCTCACATTACAGATACATGTAAAGTAATAAATCACATTTGGACCCGTAAACAAATAATCAGTTTGCACACGAGATTGTAGGGTAAGTGTATCTATTATAAATAAATTAAACTTATTGTATAAATTCAAGATATCTTGGATTGCCTAATTTTATGTTTTAGCAATTAAATGTTAAAGCATCACATTTAAAAAAAATTAACGTGGAAACTATACGTCAATATTGCTTTTCCACAGAGATTGATCAAAACGAAACATCCATTATCTAATAATATTTTGTCTTCTTCCATTATCACGCTAACCGTTTCAGTTTCAGTATGAGTATTTTATTGAAATCCTTGTAAACGGTCATGGTGATGTGGATAAATGGTGGATGAGGAGAAGTGCACGCTAAATTTACACCATTCGCGGATATTCTATTATATACTAAATACGTATTCGGGGAAGTCATTTATTTGAAAATTTCCATTATGAGAATGATTCTCTACTATCTAACAAATAACGAGCATTATACGTTGAGTTTCCACCATAACTGCTTGCCAATATGTATTGCCGATTGAGCCTATTGATAGACACATATCAACATTTGTGTTCGCCCGTCCATTGTGCAACCACAATATTATGTATTCTTGTGACTTCTTTTCTCACGATCATCATCAGTTCACAAAATACACAATGCACAAAAAGCTTTTCATGTGAATAGCATAAATCCCATGTTGTCAGCGTTCGCATTACGACTCATCAAATGTACACTGGAAAAATGAAAACTGTATTATTCATCCCCAACCATGCTTTCCTTGACATTTATTCATTTAATATGTAAAGTAGTGTAAGCGGCGAGGAAGATGGGGAAAATTCGCTTGACAGTGATGGGGAGATGGAGAGTTTCTGCATTGTTTTAATATCCCTATTAAAATATTGAAAAGGAACGCGAATACATTGGGCTGTCAGGGAAGGTTTCAAGTAATCAAGGTCAAAACCACACGAGCAGAGATGCTCAAAAATAATGCGGACCGAAACATATTTTGAGAAAACCTAAAATATGAACAATAAGTGTTTATTTTCTTCTACGTCACCTTTCCTTGGACTGCCAGAAAAGTTAGGGAGCTTTAGTAGCCATCTCTCGGAAAGGTCTTTATACCCCTGTATTAGGTAGTAAGAGAAAGTTTTTATGAGATGCCATTTAATGCAAAGCAAAGTCATATCATTCAAATCGAAAATGTTTACAATACGAATACCTCGACAAAGATTGTGCTGCTGAATTTTGTGAGCAGAATCGATTATTTAAAACCCTGCTTATCTTTACATTTCTGAAACATAAAACTCGCATTGCATTAACAATAATTATCGAATTATATGACATGAACCTATTTGAAATACAAACATTAACAACGTATTGACGACAGTGCAAGAGATTGTGGCAACTACTGACTGTACTAAAATAGAGTTAAAATATAAGATGTAATAAAACTGGTGACAAATGTTAGCCAAATTAGTGTGGGTGCAGTTACATTACCGTATTTTATGAGTCATTGCATTTTATTTTGTAAAAACGTTTTTCGTTTAAGAGAATTTTTGTTTGCGTAATGTGAGTTTAGCATGTAATCATAATTGCTTGGACTGATAGTAGCGCCTTCTGGATAATATTTCCGATTCCCCTGTGACTAATTGAACAAAAGGATTTTGCTTCCTTTACTTTCAGTTGTCCTACAAGTATTGTTGTTTATGGCAATTCATTTTCGGGGGTAATCTTAATATCCATGCAGTAATGTGACAGCTCTTGAACTTTTGGACCATTTGTGCGTTGGAAAAAGAATCCATTTTTGCAGGGAATTTACTCTTAAACTAAGAAAATGGTTTAATTGGTTCTTATAATATTTTTTGTCGCTTGTCAATATTTACAACACTTGACAAAGTTTGCGTTTGACTTGACACTTACCATCCTACGTCAATCCCACATTCAATCAATAAATGAACGGCAGAAATGTCAGCACAATATCTAACAATTCGAACTACTACTTGTTTTAGATTTGGGTTAAAACTGTCGTAACAAACAGTAATAAATTTCTTGGATTACAGGTCTTTTTATTTCCGAAGTTAAGCTCCTGGGAAGTGTTGCAGGCCACATGTTGTTGGGTATCTTCGTATCTTCTTTTTTTAAATTTTCCACAAGCCGCTACACAGTGCATCGTTAGCTAGTGACCGATAACCTCTACCGTAGTAGATATTTTTATTCGTAAGCAAGCAATAAGCCAATCTGAGTACGCTAAACACTCAGCTAGAAAACAGAAAGCGGTAAAAGTTAGTCCAACTGCTAGTACAACAAAAATGGTAGAAATGTTTCCAGCCATTGAGCCCTTGTTCAACTTATTTGTTTGCTCGCTTTCTATAAACTTATTCAGATGCTTTTCGCGGATGCGCTCTTGCCACCATTCCACTATTCCGGAACACTTAATTTGCCACCATCTTGTCCAGATAATGGGAGGTGCTCCACGCTCAAACTGAAAAGTCTTGAAAATCTTAAAGTACGTTTCTCTTCCAATATGCATAGTAATTTCTTGATTGCTATTTTCTTTGTACTCTTGCAGACTTTTTGCAATCTGTCCGTATTTATCGTTTTTAATCAACCAAGCAACTCTTGAGCAATTGGTCAGATCCTGAAACATCAAACGCTTCTCCTCGACGAAAAATGTTTGGAGGTGTCGATCTTCGACTTGATCTTCAATCCATCCACTTCGTGGATTTTCAGGGTCTGTAAGCAAATTTTTAACGAAATTTCGAAACACTCCAAGCAAACCATTATGTAAACCGGATTTCTTATGTATCAATACATCTGACGTTAGTAATCCCTTCCCGCGTGTAAATTTAACGAACACAAAAGAAAGTACCTCCGATATAGCTGTAAAACGTGACACGGATTCAAATATTTCATGCCCATCTTCTCGGTAGAAAGTTGTGAACGAAGAGTTAGCGGTAATGCATTGTTCTCTAATCATTGATATATGACCAACAGTCGCTCGAGTGTAAACAGAAAAGTTGTTTTCGAATAATTCCTTAAACGTGTCATAGACGACAGGCGCTCTTGGCTGAATCATTCTGTAAACATTATCGTTTTTGTAAGCGTTAGTAAATACAAGTGCCGCAAGCATTGTCCAGCCTGAGGCAATTCTAACTTTGAAACTCTGAGAAAATGACAAATCCAAATAGTTGTCGCCCTGTTCCAAGAACATGCCAAACTGGTTAATTATTTCAAAAAAGGCGGAGGGGTTGTCATTCGAGTTTCCACGCAGCGTTATGAAAATTCTCGGTAGAACCAATAGTGTTATCAGAAAGCATATCCAAATATACTGATCGTACACTGCATAAAATTCTTGGAAACCGAGCGCAAACCTTTCCACCTTTGAACAAGCTATGAACCGCAAACTTTTTGTAGAGCTCTCGGCATATATGAAGTGCACAAATGGGTAGTCTCCCATATACAACAATGGCTGGAATTTTATGCCAACGTAATCGTGAGGTCTGTTGTTCAAGTCTATAATAGTTAAATCAGCTAATTTACTGTTGATGCATTTCTTGTGGTTAAGAAGGTACGTATAATTTTTCATGACAGACGCCCACAAGTGGCTTAGCACATTGCTTAGTTTTTTACTTGGATCTTTGTCAAAGGTTGTGATCCATTTGTGACCAAGTTTCAAAATAAGATCTTGGCAGCGTCCCATTTCTGGGAGAAACGTAGAATCAGAGTCACTCGTCGGTCTCAATCCAAACTGTTGGAAGTCCCAAATCAGCATTTCGTTAGATTTTGAAAAAGCTTTCCGACGAATATCCGCTACGTCAATGTCAGCTAGGAAATGAGCTTTACTCACGATTACAGGATAACAGATGCAGCAGCATATTCCAAGGGTAGACAATACCAGTGATTTATTAAACCGGTGGGAAACGTCAACGGTGGTTATCACGACAGTAATGTCGCCTGTATTCAAATAATTTTTTCGTCTCAGATAACGATGGCAGTGGTCAAAGCCGCTGAAGGAGGCGTAACTTTTCTCAATGATATACTTTGTTATTTCGTTGGAATGGCGCGTAAATATGCCAGGAAATGTGAGATTTACGTTACTATATTTGTTCACGAGAAATCTCCATTCCTTTCTTATTAGCTCCGGTATAAATAGCGAGAAGTGAACAACGCAGTTCCAGGGTTTTGCTGTTATGGCATATTTGCTCACATCCACATTCAAACACAACCCATCGTTGTTTCCGTTGATCAATCCTGTCAGGTATTTTGAAATGGAACAGTGAATGGGGTTTCCCGATGATTTTACTTGGTTTGCAACAATCCACTTCACTTGAATTAATTTTTTGTTTGAATAAAGATTCAACGCATTTACTACACCTGGCTGAAGCTTTCGAGATATCAGTGGAAAGTTTTCAGTTCCAAGTGTATTAACTCCAAAATAGTTGTCCAGGAATATGAGACAATGTTGACTGGAATAAAGTTGACCTAATGAGTCCAAATTTATGTCTGCATTAAGACTCCAGCCATCGTATTCAGATTTGAGCCGATCAAGGAATTTATGGACGGTCTTGTCTGGAAAGACATTGTCCTTATCGCGGAAATAATGGAATATTGATTGCCCAATGTACTGATGACTTGCCAATAAAATGGAGATTCGACATGCGAATACGATCAAATATTTAATCCAAGGCATACTGCAAGCCCATATATTAATTTATTTCGAATTACAACCAAGACTGGCAATTCAGAGCGTTGGAATAGTGTTCTAACGCGCATTGACAAATGGCTTACTGTAAACGCTGAAATTTAAATGTGCGGTACGATATTTATTTGAAATTTCAGTTCAAGAAAACAGATAATTAACAGACCTTGGCCTATCAGCATTTTTCAGCAGATAGTTACCGACAATTGACCGTGAATGTGTCGCAAAAATGCATTTATTGTTATTCGCTAATGCATTGAAAAAATGTATATTTTGTTTTGGTTTAAATTGCTAGAATAGCTAGCAATAGGGCCTGGAATAAACCACATATTTATCGATCACGCTATCAGAAATATCCAACAATTCCCATGTTCTTTCTGGAATAAATCGCACTAGTAAATTATACCTTGCTATAACCTATTAATTTTTTTCATACAAATTTACCTAAGTCCCACGTCGCGTGTTATTTGCCGTCCGAATGGGCTGTGGACATACTTGTAGAGATAAGTACGTGCTTCCAATCTTTCTATATAAATGTTTGATAATAAAAGTTTACCAATTTTGTTTAACAAAACAAAATATGGTTTGATGGATTAAGGGACTCCATTGTTCCGATTTACGAACAAAATCTTAGTAAATATCAAATTTTCACTCTCACGAAGCTACCGTTCTTTCATGATAATGCCATCTGCGGCATTGAATTTGGAACGGAGTACATACGGAGTACATACATACCCAATTCTATGCGCACACATTCAAAATATCACCTATCTACGATTTAATTAGTTTAGATGGTTTGCCTTACAATTAGTATTGCGTGGCTTATGACTTCAGATATGCTCGTTTTTATTTTGGCACTTGATTATAAAGTTTAATATATTGTTAATTGTTATTTCAACAGCCAGTTGGCAACAGGGCAACATACATGACAAGAATATTCTATTGCATTTTGTGAACAAAAGGTTTACTGCCTGTGCAGACGCTTTTGGCTAAAGATATATGGAATGTTTACTCCTCAATCCAAGTGCATGCCGTTTGAATTACTTTACAGAATTTCCAACATAATTTATAAATTAAGTATAAAATCATGTTGAAAACGAATGATAGACACCGACGGCATTTTGAAACTAGATGCAGAAATTTAGTATATAAATTTTGACGCTTAGTTTCCATGAGACACTGCAGTAAAGCTAATACATAAAGAGAACTGATCACGGTGAGGATGCCCAAATATCCATATATGCGAATTTGCTCGCCATGCTGAACAGTCGGCTTAACGCTGGGGTTTTGCACTGGTAGTTTTTTAAAAAGCCTATAAGCAAAATGTTTCCAAATCTCCCACCTATCCGCCAATCCAGCATGTTGAATTCGTGAGAACGTTTCAAATAGCCAGTGTCTGTTGACTGTATAAACCTCGAGAAATAAGAGTGTGCTATCCAATGGATCCTGCAAAAGGGGAAAGCATTGTATATTTGTATTTTTCGTCACATTCCTAACTTGTCTAGCGGCAAAAAGCAACGTATCGTACAAGTTATCCGAATATCGAGCAAGCGCGTATTTGTCCTTCAGATAATCGGCATACAGCCGTGTATTAACTATTGAGTCATGTTCATTAGAAATTTCGTAAAAGCTTCCTTTAAGAACATTGCTTAAATTCTTTCTTTCAAAGATGTCATAAAAGTATACCCAATGTGGTATCCCAAATATGTTGTAATAAAGGATTTTGTATCCCGCCGCCAGAAAACTTTGCAGAGAATCAAATGGCGTTTTCGGCTTGAACACTGTTAATGTGCTTACGATTCCATTTGAGTAAAATTGACACACGAAATAACCAACAACTTGAAATACCATCAAGCATTTCATCTTATTCCAGTATCTGGGCGTGAAGCTTCCTATGGTCACTCCGAACAAGTCCAACGCTTTTGTCATATCCGAAGTTTGCTTACTAATTCCTAGTTTCTTAAGCAGTGCTGTCATCGCAAGAAAGGAACCTATCAGTGCTAACCATATTACGATTGAGAACGACTCTGTCCAAACAGTAACGTCTACGATCATGTGCCTCGCTGCTACTATATCCTTGCAATAAATTAGAAATCGTTGTTTGGTGTTCGTGTAACGAAATCCCGTATATATCTTGTAATATCCGCGAAGTGTCCATTTGCGATAATCAAAATAAAATGTTCCAATATCAATATGCTGTCCAGTGTACCAAGTATCAATTTCTCGTCGATCATTAAGGTTCTCTTTGTCCAAAAATTTTGCTGAAATATTGTGGATTTGAGAAAGCAATATGACGGACAATATGTCTCGTCCGCAATACGTGAAATTCAACGAAGTTAACATAAGACCAGAACAAACAGAGTTATTGGTGCGGTAATAAGTGGCATTCATGCCGAGAAAGGGAAGCAATACCAACGTTCCTATTTCTCTATTTTGCAAGCCTTTAAGATGCTTCTTATGTATTGCTAAAGGATTCAGAAGCTGCTGTATGAATCGCACGTCAAACAAACCAACACTTTCCTTTTGCTTGCAGCCAAAGGGGCACACAACATAATAGCGCAAGCGGTTTCGACTAACGTAAATTTTTATGCTGAAAATGGGAAAGTTAACGTAAGCAGCGAGTATATCCCACTCTAACCTTGAATAGTTTTTAGGCGCATTTGAATAATGAATTCGTAAAAACTGGGTAGTTGGGTGCATACACAGATCCCGAAAGGTCCACATGGCTTCGCCCAATCTTGTTATGTTTCCATAATATGCGTGAAATATCACATGGTTTGGTTGGATGTGTTTGTAAGGAAAGCTTCTTCCAATGTTTGTGCTGTAGTTTCTGAACGTCATGCACCGAACCCTCCCACACACGAAATACAGCTCATCACCATCAAATGAGTGAAATGATATTTCGAAGTGTTCAAATCTGGAATTCAGTTTTGCGAAATACGGGTTGAGACCACGTTTGAAAATTGTGCGCTGTAGTTGTATGTCGTTGGCGATAGCCTGCTTTATTTCAACAATGAAAATCAGAGTAAGCCAATAATTAAGAAGTCCGTAAACTCGTAAAACGTATTTCATGTTGTCTGCTACGATATTGAAGATTGAATGCAAATGTAATTGGTTTCTATAAGCTGTGGGTTAATTCAGAAGCTAATCGCCGGTGTGAGTCAATGCTAATCTCGCCAAAATTAATGCAATTTGTTGATATATGCAAATGCGAGTTTTAAGGGTTCTCATAATTTCAGATACATTTTTTGCACGATTTTAAGACTTGCTGAAAACTTACTGAACTGTAGCTTGTCCTACAATGCTTGAACACAAGTATGCTTAATATGGAAATCAAATACAAGCAAGAAATATTTTCACGAAGCCAGGCGCAAGTTGTAGTGTGTAATACAGAGTTTGCATTAGAACCCGCTCTTGAAGAAGATCGATCAAACATCCGGTCGGCCAATAATCAATATTACTTTATGGCCAACAAGAGGACCATGATATCGTGATAGAAAGTTATTAGCTCAACCATCGTTACTGGTTCTTAATTAGTGAGCATATTCTCGCGTGTATATTGTAAGCCACAATTCCATACATTGGTTCCGATATTGCTACTCGATCATATCATTACAGGATCGAATGAACTATGTTAATAGGAATACACGACCGAAATTTTAATTAGCCCTGTCAGGCTTACATATGTGTCCACCATTGGATATTAAATGACTGAAAAATAATTAATAGAAAAGTGATATTCATTTCACTACCTAAGCATCGATTATATTAGAATCTGTAGATCACATGACCTGATCCTTTGACGACATAATTGCGCATATGGTTGACATCTTCTTTGAAAATACATGAATTATACATTGTGACGAGAAGCTTGTGTGATAATAGAAGAATAATACAAGTCAAAAATGGCTCGCAAGTTCCCAATGGTTCAAACAAGGATGGTCAAATACACATTGCATGAATCGTCAAATGAGCTCTTATTTCACACAAGACATTACCCATCCATATTGCAATACAATATTGAAAACGTTTCAATCTTGCAGGTGTTTCGGAAAGTGTACATTCTCATGTTGCTAGATGCTAAATGCATACTTTTCTTCAAATTATAAGCGAGATGAATGATTGCAACCATGTACTGATTTATCGTTCCTATGGTGTTGGACTGACTGCCTGCCTTGAAAAAATTAATCTATAATTATCATATCCATAAGAGAATCAACAGACTTGATTACTTTGTACTTAAGTGAATAAAAGACAAGTGGGGTAGCAATCAAATATAAAAATGGAGATGCCAATATGATACTATTCTTATAATTGACTAGACGATACGCCTTTTCAAAAAGGTGGTTGCTTGCAGCGTTACTATATGTACACTGCCGTGGATATGAGAAAATAAAATGTGACTGCGTATCAGATAAACCACTGAGAACCTTTTTTCAGGAATAACTGGAAATGTAAACACCTTCGGTCAGCCTTTGATCTTATTATTGGATCAAAAATCTCAAGATATCTCCAGATAACGCGCAAAAATTCTTTCCGCTGAATCACTCCAGACGAATGACACAAATCTCGTCTCGATCCGAAACTTGATGACATGGACTGAGACGCCTGTTGTGGTTGAGCGAGGGTCCTAAATGCACCTCGGCTTGCGTGGTGAGAATCACAAGCTGCTCTCTCGGTTGCCGCGAAGAAGATAGAGACGGGGTGGACTGCGGGATTTCAGGTTTGAAAGTTTCTTGACCATGTACGGAATGGGCCGAATTTTGTCTTCTCCTCGGAACAGTTTCCTCCATTCCAATACCCTACACATAAGAAACCTCAGATTAAAATGCAATGTTATTTGAAATATTAAAAGAAAATATAATTGCTAGGGTTATCATCCCGATGACCAGGGATGTATAATAGTCGCATATATACTAATCATGAACTCAAAGTTCCAATTTGTGAAAAGAATTGCGTGCAAGTGGCTAAAAGTTTAAGAAACTGATAAAGCCTAAAAATAATTTAATTACATTGAAATATCTAGGTCTGCTGAGTATCATGCTTAACAAAATAATAAAACTTGACCTAAATAATTGATGAAGGGAAACAATAATCTCATCCGGGTTAGCTACAAATTATTTTTTAGTCGAAATAACATACCATGATGTCAGTATGGAATAATGAAAACAAATCAACTATTTCCCTGTGATTGAAATATCTTCTGACTTGTAATTTGGCTCGACGTGTTAAGCGGTAGTTCTATTTTAGAGCAAACTTGAAAAAAAATCATTTATTATGTGCACTTATAAATTGGTTTGTGCAAAAATTCCTAACCCAGGAAAAGGCGCAGAGCCCAAGTACTAAGGCTTTTAGAAAAAGGATTTTATTTTTGCGGAAATGATTTGGAATAAGGCTAAATTATTTTTAGACTTACTGGTATGATCCGACAGCGTCTGCGAAGCCCAACGTAAGCAGTTGGAATCCGTCGATTGAGGTTAAATTCGGCAATAAATAAAATGACACAAACCAAATACACAGTGCATGCAACGACGATAATACCCAGGAAGCTCGGAAAGCGTATTTGATCACCATGCCGCCTCTCTGGATTTGGACTGGGACTTTCCAAAGATAAGTTGTAGTGCAATCTATACGACATGCTTCTCCAAATCTCCCACCTCTCGGGCAATCCGCTTTGTTGAATTCGGGAGAACGTTTGCAGCAACCAGTACCTGTTCACTGTGTATATTTCTGCAAAGAAGTAGCTTTCCTTTAACGCATCTTTTAAGAGTGCAAAGCATTGGGCCTTAGCGCTTGCAGCACTCAGTTTCACAATCCCAGCTTCGAAATACAACAACGAATTGTAAACATTGGTCGAAGCAGTTGGGAAAGCACATTTGTTCCTTAGATATTTTGGAATGTTGAGATGCAACCCGCTTTCATTTCTAATATCCACGAAGCTATTATTAAGAACATCCAGCAGGCCTCGTAATCGGAAATCAAATTCATATTGCGTCCACGGTCTTTCCAAATTAGAGTTGTCCCACAGAATCCTGTAGCCGCCTTCGACTAACGCCTTCACAGATTCAAACGGAGTTTGAGGCGTGTAGACAGTTAAAGTACTCACGATTCCGTTCGAGTACCAATTGCACAGCAAGAATCCTAGGAACTGAACTCCAACCAGAAACTTGATCTTGTCCCAATAAATTGGGACAGAATTCGTGACCAACGTACCAAACAAGTCCAGTAATCTTCTGCCTTTCGATATCCGGTTCAAAGTCACATGATGGTTCTTAATGACAAAAATAATCACAAATGTGCCGATAATCAGCAGCCATGAATCAAAAGAGAATGATTCCATCCATACCGACGTCATGCCACCTTGCTTCATTTCCAAGGTATTCAGGCAGTAAATTAAAACATGTTTATAATTCCGCGAGTAGTAGAAGCTGGTATACGTCTGGTAGTAAGCGGCGAGGGTCATTTTGTCGTAGCCAGCATATCCTGCATCAATAATTATGTACTGTGCCATGCCATTGAAACTTAGACCGTGTTTTATTTGTCCATCAACCACGTTAACGGAAATATTGTGAAGTTTTGCCAGTAACGTTACAGCCATTATATTGCTGCCGCAGTATTGAAAATAGGAGAAATATTTTATCTTGGAAAGTATATTGTCGCATATAAGTGGTGATGTCCGAAAGAGCTCATCAGTCTTTGCGGTAGTCAATGTAAAAACCACTTCGGTGTCAATTTTCCGATTATTTGAATTTGTAAAATAGGTTTTGTGGACTGTCAGTGGCGCTAAGAGCAGCTCTGTTTTGCTTCCATTAAAGATTGAAAGAGATTCTCGAGGGTTACAGTAGAAGTTGCAAATAATCATAAGATTCGATATTTCGGCGCCATTTGATCCGATGCGTAACATGACAAGTAGTTTCAGCGCAGGGAGATTTTGTATTTCTATTTCAATTTTAGGTCTCACTGAATCTCCGATTGTACCACATTGAGTACTAAGGAGGATGGAATGCGGGTGCATCAGAGTATATCTAAAGCTTAAATACAAATCACGCTGCCTCGTTTTGTTTTCGTTCAGATGGAACAGGACCATGTGAGATGGTTGAGTGTGTCGGAAGGGAAACCATCTGCCGATTGGTTTCCGGTAGAATCTTCCGAATATCATGCGGCGAATTTTAACAGACTCGAAGCTCATTTCGTCATTTCCAAAAGAGTGGAAAGAATTTTCAAACCGGTGGATGTTTTCGTTCAAGACGGAGAAAATATCTCTGAGAGCCGCGTGTGACATTTCCCGTGTCCAATTTGCGACTCTATCGGGCTTGCCACTTCTAATCACTTTCGCGAATAATGTCAGCAAAACTAGAACCCTCTCACCGACAGTTATGAGATTCGGACACATTTTTAATTCAAGTCTCTCTAATTCCTTACTTGTGTTTAGTTTATTTTGACCATCTTGCGATAACGTTGATATGTTGCAATGTTTCTATTCTGTCCTATTTCTTTCTTGTCAATAATCCGTACAAACTTTCAGCAAATGTGATATGCTTCAAGAGAATACTAACAGCAGAGCAAAGAAATTTTGCGTACAAACCGAATTGCTAGTTTAAAGTTCCGTTCCCGTTGCTTGATGAATGTCCGGGGGATTTAATGAAATTATCTCAAATTTCTGTATACAGTAATACACTGAACAATATAATTTTTAATGCAAAGTGTTGAGAATCTAATTATCAGAACTTGCTCGGTGGTTTCCTTGCTTTTGGAAAAGGTGTCTCTGTGACTACGCGAAATGACTTGTCTGTCAAGAATATTTACTGCAGGAGAATGTCAAGCTATGCGTATATTGCCAAGATGTTGGCAAGACTACAGCTTTGTTGCTTCAGGAGAATATACACATATATTCAAAACGATGTTTTGCTGGTTAACCAGTCAATAATATTTTAACGGACGCCTTTACCATAGCATCAAATATGCTTTTGACGTATATGGAGAAGGAGCACATAGGCATGTATTGAACTTTTGGCTCTGCCCACAACATTTGGAAAACTTGATTGACAACTCGGTGTAGAATGCTACTGGGACCAAGCTCTACGAGAGTGTACAGTTTTCCTTTCAGTTTAGTGGGAGAAAGACAGACGATAAGTGTTAATATGGATATCCCAGAAAAAACCAGCCCATTTCGCCACGTGGAAAATTGAATATTTAAGTTGGCCTGGATAGAAATCTAATTTTTGAAATCCATTTAGGGGGCTTGCATAAATGATGTCCGAAAAAATGGCGATTTTTTTGGACCCCCCACCCCCCCCTTGTCCGGGTTTCTCCATTTACGCTAACATGGCGTGTCCGGTGACGTCCAGAGCCCCCCCCCCCCCTAAGTTTCGGACATCATTTATGCAAGCCCCCTTCCCAGCGGCGACAAGCATTGGCGGAAATGAGCTAAGCACATACATGCAACATTACGACGTTGCTTTTTCTAGAGTTCTGTAGAACGGAAATTGGATTTATGTTTTGTGAGAAATGGGCTTGTGTCACGAGCATGTCATCATTATTTTTTCCATATTCTGAATACTTGCGGAGCTGTCACTGAAATGTGGTCAGAAATAATGGTAATTTCAAATTATTCGGAGTAGTTTAAAATATACAATTGCTTATAGACTAATTAATATAGATGACAGAACTAAGTAGTTGATTTCCATAAAAAATCTGAATTGATGAGTTTGGGGTCGTCTGAGAATTTTTCTGCCTGCCAGACTCGCAACTCTCACCACAAGAACAATGAAAGGTACGACTAAACGAACATCAACAATATTTCCAACTTAATTTGTTAGCATTTCAGTTCCTACCAGGATGAGATGCCACAGGATGAGCGGAACGTAAATAGTTTATGCAAATGTACTGCATAGAGGGAGCCTCGCCTCCTTAACGGCAACGGGCCCTTCATTTCATGAAACTTCGTAAAACATATCGACCCCATTCAATTTATTTTTCACCCTTCTAGAATGAAATTATTTGAATCCTCCAAATTGAGTAAAACTTTCACTTAAATATAAACCGGAGTTCGTAATTTTTAATCTTTCCTACAGTGTAATTAGTTAAATCTTGGCAGACGCGCAGGAAATGGGAGAAAAAATATTCTAAAGACCAGGAGCAACTGCACAAAAAAGACACGTTCAACTCATTGATTAATTGTAATCGCGAAAAGTAGACTTTGACTTATGACTTGTTATTAATGTCTTACGGGCTTATTACTTTATGGTCTACATGAGTAAAAACTAACGAATGTTAATTTTGTTACAATAAACTACTCAACTAATACAACGGCACAGTTAAGGAGATTTAAATGTCAGATATAGATGATTACCGTAAGTTAAGCTTGCATTGTAAATGCCACACATTTCTTTTTTTACACATTCAAATATTGACACTTTCAAATCCTAATCCAATCCTTTATCTAATCCGGACAACGGCTACCTGTTGGAGTATATATACAAGATCTGGTATAAATTAGGTTGACGGCGTTCAGCTATGATTGAAACCAAATTGAAAAGCATAACAACCTTCAAAGTTTTCATTTTCACTTCCACTTGGGAAGGCTGATATGGATTTGTACATTGCTTTCCATTTTCACTACCGTCGTACCTGTATCGGTAACAAAAATTGTCGTACAGCTCAATCAAGTGATATATCGATATATGGCTACTATCCAGTTTAATATTGTTTCAATAGCAATCAAGCTAGGTCTTGATTTATAGCGCACGCAATGATAATTGTAGGACATTCAAGTGCCTAGTTATAAACAGTAAATTGCATTGTTGAAGAGTAAAACAAATAGCAAGATGTTTAAATATTGTCATGCCAGTAAATATGCCACTTTGTTTTATGAAAGGGAATTTTTGTAAAACATCGTGGAATTATTTCACGAATAGGGAAAGCCAATAACCTGCATGAAGTAAATGGTTCATGGCTGAGTACAAACATTTTTCGTCGCATTTCTGAACCAAACAAATACAATCATTGGAAGCATTTGAATTTAAAAATGTTAGCAAATCAACTTGATCAAAAAGTTTGGCCAATTGTATATTTTAAAAAGAGTTTTTTTCTGAGAGTGACGCTCGTTAATCCTTGCAATTTTCCTTTGCCAGCGTTTTTTTGAAGTTGCTCTCGGTGGACCTGTCAATGATATTGATATAGGATATATAGGATGAAATTATATTCCATTGGTTAAGATTAAAGCCACTTGCCAAAATTTTTACCTGACTCGACAAATCGGCTTGAAGATAGGTGGTTTAACTCCACGTTTTACTAGTTGTAATAGGTGTTCCTATTAACGTACAGGTTGAAGTTTTGAAAAAATATAATTAGGGGGCAGTGATTTGTAACGTTTGTGTTACTTTTGACGTCTTTAATATATTTTTGATGTGACTACGCGGGTGAGAGAGTTGAAACTCTAAATAAGAAATATAAAAGAGAGCAAGATGTCAGTTTTATGCCACGAATTAATGTTCTGCTATCATTCAGTGGTATATAATTGGAGCGTCGGGATAATAAATGGTTTACACGGTGCAGTGACAGCATACAATCCAATTAGTGATGTTGCTCCCGTGATGATTAAGATGGATGTTATTTTAAATATTATTCGAAGATATATGGAAGCGTAATCGTTACCCATGGAGAAACAGTGGAGCTGGAGGTTTAGTCCTTCCTGTAAATTACGCAAAGCATACATACCTTGATCATGTCGTCGGATTTAATGCTACAACGACCTTCAGCAATAAAACCATTAAACGTATGCTCCGCAAAAATTGGTTTACACATTCATCTTACAAATATGCAACATACAATTTTGCCTTTACAAATCATTAATAATATTTGATGCTGGACTTTTATCTCATTTGGTCGTTACTGAAAATTATCCATGTTGCGGTAGGTGGTCCACTCCCCTTTTTCAGAAGGAGACTATTCTATGTTCCAATGTCTGTTTCTAATTTGCAAAATAATTAAACAAATATTTATATGAATATTTTGACAATATTATTTAAACACAAAAATGTTTATTTAAACACAACACACAAAATCACACAAGATCCCTGATCATCTGCTATTCTTTAAGTATTTTGCACACACCATAAACATTTAAAAATAACAAATCCCTATTTTTACTTTCCAGGCTATTGGATGTTGTAATTTAACGTCGCTAAGTTGTAATGTCCGCCATTACGAAAATAAGCTTCTGATATATATTTAATTCGTCAGTATTTGGTTTTCATATCAGGTATTCTAATTAACCAAAATGGGACAGTTAAATTTAAATTCGAGTTTGTTACATTTCGGAGATGAGTTGTCACCCCTTTATGGATTGACCAAATTTCTAACTGAATGCTCTCAAGATACCGCAATGAATGGCGACTAAGAATGAAGCGAAGGTTATCGCAATCGGCTTGAAAACATGCCAAAGGAAAGCGAACAGTTATGCGAAAATTCGTAACGAACATTTTTCACATCGTATCAATAGCAACTAGAAAAAGTCTCGGAATCTGTCGCTTTTTTTAAATTACTGCAGGTCATCATCTAAGGGGTGGCCAACACTTTAATCCCAATCATTTCATCCCCATCCCAATGATTATTATTATTTTACCCAAAGATGGGGATAAAATAATTATGGGATTAGATTATGGGAATGAAAAGATTGGGATGAAATGATTATGGGAAAAATTGATTGGGTTTAAGTATCCGCGATTCGTTTTCAATGAGGCATTTTACCAATCCCTGTGCCATGTCCTAAAGAGTTACTGGCACTATTTTTAGCCTGTTGCTCAACCTTCACTTATGTATGTACTAAAATTATTATTTTGAGGCAGTTAATTTAGTATGACGGTTGTTTGGGCTAACAAAAGTGTATTTCTTACTATTTCTTACTAGATATTAGAAGTAGTGTTTATTGCAAAGAGTTTTAGTAAATTGGATGCCTTTAAAAATACTTATATTCGGCAGATGCTTAAATATACATAACTCAAAGTTTAGAGGAATACCAGAAATTCATTAATTGCATTCGAATTCTGTTAGAATGCCGAAATGACCATTTTAATCTTCCCACAATCCCATGATCTTTACTTCACGCGCATACGTTTCTAATGCTACATCACGGACTGCCAAAAGAAATTAGTAGACTCCTGGATAATATGCAGTATCAATATTCAAAATATGTATGCATTTATGTCCTTATAATCAACAAAATATGCACTAAAATATGCAATAACAATTTTAACTAACAGGCTTTTATAGAACAGGAATAGGTTGATTTATTCAACGTACATGTAAATTA
This sequence comes from Sinella curviseta, assembly GCA_004115045.4. Classification (NCBI taxonomy): domain Eukaryota; kingdom Metazoa; phylum Arthropoda; class Collembola; order Entomobryomorpha; family Entomobryidae; genus Sinella; species Sinella curviseta. Next base: position 4,279,122 of record CM023199.3, on the reverse strand, counting down.
ATACGAAGTACACATATCATAGTGACAAACAAGATACATCTCGAGATTTTTCATAGTTAGGTTTTGTCTTCGGTCCGAAAATATTGCCTTCTCCATGCTGAAACCTCGTTCCAATTCCACAGACGTTAGTGGACAAAACTTAAACGCCGTCATTAATGCAGGATCAAGCCCAGTTGTGATTTTATTGTTTCCATTCAGGACCTCAGAAACCTTAACCATTGTTTGGAAATCAGAATTTTTTCCGATCACATTTTCGAATTTGTCCTTGACCTTCTGTCCTGTTTTGGAATTAGTTTGTTCCAACTTAGCGCGAACATCGGTCACAATCTGGCATGTGTCAACTAACCGTTGGTTTCTCGTTTCCATCTTAGTTATTGCTTGCGCTAAAAAGCCGTAATTTGCAGATACGTCCGCAACCTGCTCGGCAATATTATCCTTTCCCAAAAGATGTTTAGCCTTCCGAATGCATTCAGCGTCATCTTCGTCGAATGAATCGATGACCTTCTTAATCCCAGTAAAATTTTGACACAAGAAATCCACGGCCTCTAACCACGTACCCCAACGCGTTAAAACTGGCTCAGGTGGAAGAGGAACTTCGGGAAGCAGTTTGTGGTACTCTCTAACACGATGCGGAGCCTTTCGGAATATTGCCTTCACATGCCCAATCAACTTGTCGACATCCTTGTAGCTGCTACGAACGGTTTCGGCAACACGGTGAAGTCCATGGGCTAAGCAGGTAACATGTAGCAATCCAGGATACGTGGTTTTCAAATTTTTTCCAGCTTTTACCATGTATGGAGCTGCGTCTGACAGGAGCACGGCGAACTGCTTACTTGTCTCCGCTTCCTTTTTTCCTGGCCATAAGAAGTGCAAGGCGTCGTGAATAAGTTGAGTCACCGTTGCATTGTTGGCCAATTTTAGTTCCTCGGACATGATTAAATGAGGCTTCGTCTCACTTCCGTTCAGGCATCCCACGATAACGTTTGCAACAAATCGGCCCCTTTTATCAGTTGTCTCGTCAACTCCCATCCATATGTACGCATCCTTTAGTTCGGACCTGATTTTTTTAATCACTTCGTCGTAGCATTTTTCAACATTCCGATTCCGGAGAAGCCATGCACTCGGTACTGGTCGGTTACAATATTTTTCCAAAAAAGATTTGAATGAAGGATTTTCTAGCTTTTCAAATGGGATATCTGCTGCTAGGAAGGCGTTGCACAAGTCTGTCTGGAACAAGTTGGTCGGCTGTACATCGTTAATTCGCATTTGCTTAACACCACGGGATCGCTCTACAGCATGGGAATGAACACCGGTGGAAATATGTTGATCCAGTTGAGATTTTTTTGTCCACTGAAAATTTTTGCAGCACACCTACAAGCAAAAGAATCGTGCATATCGAAAATGTTAATCAGGGAAATTGTTTCAGTGTTTAGGAACAAAAATATATCTTTAAATGTAGAACAAGAGATACCTACATTGCAAAAGGTCAGATCATGTCCTGCTTTTTGAAAGTGCTTCCGCTCTTCCTCCGGGATTTGCTTTAACCAAGTGTTTAATTTCGTTGAGAAGGACGCCTTTTGAGGAGGCATTGTAGTGCTTAACTAACAATATTTACTTGCGTCAATTGCAAAAACTAACTGTACTTTAATCTCAATTTAATTATCTAAATGTAGGATTAACTGACAACGGAAATGGTAATTGTTAGCAATGCGCAAATGAAATGATGCGGTAGTACTTCTTCACAAGCAGTCTGTTATCGTGGCAGCGCAAGATGCGCATGAGAAGTGTGAGTTGATATTTTATGCAATGAAGTGCCATTAAACCACAATGCGGTGTTTTTCTCCAGCAAAACTCCACCGATCATGGAGATTCTACCTGTCAAAACCGAAAATTTTAAATAATTCACATTAAATCAATAAGTCAGGAGAAATATGCCAAAATATGTTACGACATATGCAATATGCCCGAAAGAGTCAAAATATGCAAAATATGCAGTAACAACATAGGTTCAAATTACTCCATTTTATGCCAATCGCTTGCATACTGAAGCTTGGACACGTAGGAGTTACTATGTGCGATATGTTTTTTCATTAAATCACAGTGTCTATTAATCAGTTTTCCAAACCGAGGTTCAGTCGGACAAAGGCGAACCCTTGGTTGAGTTTGAAGTTCGCGTTAGGTTCAGGTGGCCTTTATGTTCGGGTGGGCTTTATGTTTGGGTGGGCTTTATGTTCGGGTGGGCTTTATGTTCGGGTGGGCTTTATGTTTGGGTGGGCTTTATGTTCGGGTGGGCTTTATGTTTGGGTAGGCTTTATGTTCGGGTGGGCTTTATGTTTGGGTGGGCTTTATGTTCGGGTGGGCTTTATGTTTGGGTGGGCTTTATGTTCGGGTGGGCTTTATGTTCGGGTGGGCTTTATGTTCCGGTGGGCTTTATGTTCGGGTGGGCTTTATGTTCGGGTGGGCTTTATGTAAGGGTGGGCTTTATGTAAGGGTGGGCTTTATGTTCGGATGGGCTTTATGTTCGGGTGGGCTTTATGTAAGGGTGGGCTTTATGTTCGGGTGGGCTTTATGTTCGGGTGGGCTTTATGTAAGGGTGGGCTTTATGTAAGGGTGGGCTTTATGTTCGGATGGGCTTTATGTTCGGGTGGGCTTTATGTAAGGGTGGGCTTTATGTTCGGATGGGCTTTATGTTCGGGTGGGCTTTATGTTTGGGTGGGCTTTATGTTCGGGTGGGCTTTATGTTCGGGTGGGCTTTATGTTCGGGTGGGCTTTATGTTCGGGTGGGCTTTATGTTCGGGTGGGCTTTATGTAAGGGTGGGCTTTATGTTCGGGTGGGCTTTATGTTCGGGTGGGCTTTATGTTCGGGTGGGCTTTATGTTCGGGTGGGGTTTATGTTCGGGTGGGCTTTATGTTCGGGTGGGCTTTATGTTCGGGTGGGCTTTATGTTCGGGTGGGCTTTATGTTCGGGTGGGCTTTATGTTCGGGTGGGCTTTATGTTCGGGTGGGCTTTATGTTCGGGTGGGCTTTATGTTCGGGTGGGCTTTATGTTCGGGTGGGCTTTATGTTCGGGTGGGCTTTATGTAAGGGTGGGCTTTATGTTCGGGTGGGCTTTATGTTCGGGTGGGCTTTATGTTTGGGTAGGCTTTATGTTCGGGTGGGCTTTATGTTTGGGTGGGCTTTATGTTCGGGTGGGCTTTATGTTTGGGTGGGCTTTATGTTCGGGTGGGCTTTATGTAAGGGTGGGCTTTATGTTCGGGTGGGCTTTATGTTCGGGTGGGCTTTATGTAAGGGTGGGCTTTATGTAAGGGTGGGCTTTATGTTCGGATGGGCTTTATGTTCGGGTGGGCTTTATGTAAGGGTGGGCTTTATGTTCGGATGGGCTTTATGTTCGGGTGGGCTTTATGTTCGGGTGGGCTTTATGTTCGGGTGGGCTTTATGTTCGGGTGGGCTTTATGTTCGGGTGGGCTTTATGTTCGGGTGGGCTTTATGTTCGGGTGGGCTTTATGTTCGGGTGGGCTTTATGTTCGGGTGAGCTTTATGTTCGGGTGGGCTTTATGTTCGGGTGGGCTTTATGTTCGGGTGGGCTTTATGTTCGGGTGGGCTTTATGTTCGGGTGGGCTTTATGTTCTGGTGGGCTTTATGTTCGGGTGGGCTTTATGTTCGGGTGGGCTTTATGTTCGGGTGGGCTTTATGTTCGGGTGGGCTTTATGTTCGGGTGGGCTTTATGTTCGGGTGGGCTTTATGTTCGGGTGGGCTTTATGTTCGGGTGGGCTTTATGTTCGGGTGGGCTTTATGTTCGGGTGGGCTTTATGTTCGGGTGGGCTTTATGTTCGGGTGGGCTTTATGTTCGGGTGAGCTTTATGTTCGGGTGGGCTTTATGTTCGGGTGGGCTTTATGTTCGGGTGGGCTTTATGTTCGGGTGGGCTTTATGTTCGGGTGGGCTTTATGTTCTGGTGGGCTTTATGTTCGGGTGGGCTTTATGTTCGGGTGGGCTTTATGTTCGGGTGGGCTTTATGTTCGGGTGGGCTTTATGTTCGGGTGGGCTTTATGTTCGGGTGGGCTTTATGTTCGGGTGGGCTTTATGTAAGGGTGGGCTTTATGTTGGGGTGGGCTTTATGTTCGGGTGGGCTTTATGTTCGGGTGGGCTTTATGTTCGGGTGGGCTTTATGTTCGGGTGGGCTTTATGTTCGGGTGGGCTTTATGTTCGGGTGGGCTTTATGTTCGGGTGGGCTTTATGTAAGGGTGGGCTTTATGTTCGGGTGGGCTTTATGTTCGGGTGGGCTTTATGTTCGGGTGGGCTTTATGTTCTGGTGGGCTTTATGTTCGGGTGGGCTTTATGTTCGGGTGGGCTTTATGTTCGGGTGGGCTTTATGTTCGGGTGGGCTTTATGTTCTGGTGGGCTTTATGTTCGGGTGGGCTTTATGTTCGGGTGGGCTTTATGTTCGGGTGGGCTTTATGTTCGGGTGGGCTTTATGTTCGGGTGGGCTTTATGTTCGGGTGGGCTTTATGTTCGGGTGGGCTTTATGTTCGGGTGGGCTTTATGTTCGGGTGGGCTTTATGTTCGGGTGGGCTTTATGTTCGGGTGGGCTTTATGTTCGGGTGGGCTTTATGTTCGGGTGAGCTTTATGTTCGGGTGGGCTTTATGTTCGGGTGGGCTTTATGTTCGGGTGGGCTTTATGTTCGGGTGGGCTTTATGTTCGGGTGGGCTTTATGTTCTGGTGGGCTTTATGTTCGGGTGGGCTTTATGTTCGGGTGGGCTTTATGTTCGGGTGGGCTTTATGTTCGGGTGGGCTTTATGTTCGGGTGGGCTTTATGTTCGGGTGGGCTTTATGTTCGGGTGGGCTTTATGTTCGGGTGGGCTTTATGTTTGGGTGGGCTTTATGTTCGGGTGGGCTTTATGTTCGGGTGGGCTTTATGTTCGGGTGGGCTTTATGTTCGGGTGGGCTTTATGTTCGGGTGGGCTTTATGTTCGGGTGGGCTTTATGTTCGGGTGGGCTTTATGTAAGGGTGGGCTTTATGTTCGGGTGGGCTTTATGTTCGGGTGGGCTTTATGTTCGGGTGGGCTTTATGTTCTGGTGGGCTTTATGTTCGGGTGGGCTTTATGTTCGGGTGGGCTTTATGTTCGGGTGGGCTTTATGTTTGGGTGGGCTTTATGTTCGGGTGAGCTTTATGTTCGGGTGGGCTTTATGTAAGGGTGGGCTTTATGTTTGGGTGGGCTTTATGTTCGGGTGGGCTTTATGTTCGGGTGGGCTTTATGTAAGGGTGGGCTTTATGTTTGGGTGGGCTTTATGTTCGGGTGGGCTTTATGTTCGGGTGGGCTTTATGTTCGGGTGGGCTTTATGTAAGGGTGGGCTTTATGTAAGGGTGGGCTTTATGTTCGGGTGGGCTTTATGTTCGGGTGGGCTTTATGTTCGGGTGGGCTTTATGTAAGGGTGGGCTTTATGTTCGGGTGGACTTTATGTTCGGGTGGGCTTTATGTTCGGGTGGGCTTTATGTTCGGGTGGACTTTATGTTCGGGTGGGCTTTATGTTCGGGTGGGCTTTATGTTCGGGTGGGCTTTATGTTCGGGTGGGCTTTATGTTCGGGTGGGCTTTATGTTCGGGTGGGCTTTATGTTCGGGTGGGCTTTATGTAAGGGTGGGCTTTGTGTTCGGGTGGGCTTTATGTTCGGGTGGGCTTTATGTTCGGGTGGGCTTTATGTTCGGGTGGGCTTTATGTTCGGGTGGGCTTTATGTTCGGGTGGGCTTTATGTTCGGGTGGGCTTTATGTTCGGGTGGGCTTTATGTTCGGGTGGGCTTTATGTTCGGGTGGGCTTTATGTTCGGGTGGGCTTTATGTTCGGGTGGGCTTTATGTTCGGGTGGGCTTTATGTTCGGGTGGGCTTTATGTTCGGGTGGGCTTTATGTAAGGGTGGGCTTTATGTTCGGGTGGGCTTTATGTTCGGGTGGGCTTTATGTTCGGGTGGGCTTTATGTAAGGGTGGGCTTTATGTAAGGGTGGGCTTTATGTTCGGGTGGGCTTTATGTTCGGGTGGGCTTTATGTTCGGGTGGGCTTTATGTAAGGGTGGGCTTTATGTTCGGGTGGGCTTTATGTAAGGGTGGGCTTTATGTAAGGGTGGGCTTTATGTTCGGATGGGCTTTATGTTCGGATGGGCTTTATGTTCGGGTGGGCTTTATGTAAGGGTGGGCTTTATGTTCGGGTGGGCTTTATGTTCGGGTGGGCTTTATGTTCGGGTGGGCTTTATGTTCGGGTGGGCTTTATGTTCGGGTGGGCTTTATGTTCGGGTGGGCTTTATGTTCGGGTGGGCTTTATGTTCGGGTGGGCTTTATGTTCGGGTGGGCTTTATGTTCGGGTGGGCTTTATGTTCGGGTGGGCTTTATGTAAGGGTGGGCTTTATGTTCGGGTGGGCTTTATGTAAGGGTGGGCTTTATGTAAGGGTGGGCTTTATGTTCGGGTGGGCTTTATGTTCGGGTGGGCTTTATGTTCGGGTGGGCTTTATGTAAGGGTGGGCTTTATGTTCGGGTGGGCTTTATGTAAGGGTGGGCTTTATGTAAGGGTGGGCTTTATGTTCGGATGGGCTTTATGTTCGGATGGGCTTTATGTTCGGGTGGGCTTTATGTAAGGGTGGGCTTTATGTTCGGGTGGGCTTTATGTTCGGGTGGGCTTTATGTTCGGGTGGGCTTTATGTTCGGGTGGGCTTTATGTTCGGGTGGGCTTTATGTTCGGGTGGGCTTTATGTTCGGGTGGGCTTTATGTTCGGGTGGGCTTTATGTTCGGGTGGGCTTTATGTTCGGGTGGGCTTTATGTAAGGGTGGGCTTTATGTTCGGGTGGGCTTTATGTTCGGGTGGGCTTTATGTTCGGGTGGGCTTTATGTTCGGGTGGGCTTTATGTTCGGGTGGGCTTTATGTTCGGGTGGGCTTTATGTTCGGGTGGGCTTTATGTTCGGGTGGGCTTTATGTTCGGGTGGGCTTTATGTAAGGGTGGGCTTTATGTTTGGGTGGGCTTTATGTTCGGGTGGGCTTTATGTTCGGGTGGGCTTTATGTTCGGGTGGGCTTTATGTAAGGGTGGGCTTTATGTAAGGGTGGGCTTTATGTTCGGGTGGGCTTTATGTTCGGGTGGGCTTTATGTTCGGGTGGGCTTTATGTAAGGGTGGGCTTTATGTTCGGGTGGACTTTATGTTCGGGTGGGCTTTATGTTCGGGTGGGCTTTATGTTCGGGTGGACTTTATGTTCGGGTGGGCTTTATGTTCGGGTGGGCTTTATGTTCGGGTGGGCTTTATGTTCGGGTGGGCTTTATGTTCGGGTGGGCTTTATGTTCGGGTGGGCTTTATGTTCGGGTGGGCTTTATGTAAGGGTGGGCTTTGTGTTCGGGTGGGCTTTATGTTCGGGTGGGCTTTATGTTCGGGTGGGCTTTATGTTCGGGTGGGCTTTATGTTCGGGTGGGCTTTATGTTCGGGTGGGCTTTATGTTCGGGTGGGCTTTATGTTCGGGTGGGCTTTATGTTCGGGTGGGCTTTATGTTCGGGTGGGCTTTATGTTCGGGTGGGCTTTATGTTCGGGTGGGCTTTATGTTCGGGTGGGCTTTATGTTCGGGTGGGCTTTATGTTCGGGTGGGCTTTATGTAAGGGTGGGCTTTATGTTCGGGTGGGCTTTATGTTCGGGTGGGCTTTATGTTCGGGTGGGCTTTATGTAAGGGTGGGCTTTATGTAAGGGTGGGCTTTATGTTCGGGTGGGCTTTATGTTCGGGTGGGCTTTATGTTCGGGTGGGCTTTATGTAAGGGTGGGCTTTATGTTCGGGTGGGCTTTATGTAAGGGTGGGCTTTATGTAAGGGTGGGCTTTATGTTCGGATGGGCTTTATGTTCGGATGGGCTTTATGTTCGGGTGGGCTTTATGTAAGGGTGGGCTTTATGTTCGGGTGGGCTTTATGTTCGGGTGGGCTTTATGTTCGGGTGGGCTTTATGTTCGGGTGGGCTTTATGTTCGGGTGGGCTTTATGTTCGGGTGGGCTTTATGTTCGGGTGGGCTTTATGTTCGGGTGGGCTTTATGTTCGGGTGGGCTTTATGTTCGGGTGGGCTTTATGTTCGGGTGGGCTTTATGTAAGGGTGGGCTTTATGTTCGGGTGGGCTTTATGTAAGGGTGGGCTTTATGTAAGGGTGGGCTTTATGTTCGGGTGGGCTTTATGTTCGGGTGGGCTTTATGTTCGGGTGGGCTTTATGTAAGGGTGGGCTTTATGTTCGGGTGGGCTTTATGTAAGGGTGGGCTTTATGTAAGGGTGGGCTTTATGTTCGGATGGGCTTTATGTTCGGATGGGCTTTATGTTCGGGTGGGCTTTATGTAAGGGTGGGCTTTATGTTCGGGTGGGCTTTATGTTCGGGTGGGCTTTATGTTCGGGTGGGCTTTATGTAAGGGTGGGCTTTATGTTCGGGTGGGCTTTATGTAAGGGTGGGCTTTATGTTCGGATGGGCTTTATGTTCGGGTGGGCTTTATGTAAGGGTGGGCTATATGTTCTGTTGGTGTTACACTTTAATGGTTCAGTTCGACCATGGCGGTTACTTGATACGGATGTAAGAGGAAATCGTCTGGCAGTTGTGGTTTGCAAACCGAGGTTCAGTCCGACAAAGGCGAACCCTTGGTCGAGTCGGATATATACCCTGGGAGTTTGTGTTAAGCGGGCCTTCCAAACCGAGGTCAGTCCGACAGAGGCGAACCATAGTCGAGTTGGATTTGTACCCTGGGAGTTTGTGTTAAGTGGGCCTTCCAAACCAAGGTTCAGTCAGACAAAGGCAAACCCTTGGTCGAGTCGGATGAATACCCTCGCAATTATTGTAAAGGAGGCCTTCCAATCCGAGGTTCAGTCCGACAGTTAAAGACTTTGTTACGTCTGACAAGGTAAGCTATTTATGTTAGGGCGTCCTAAACGGCTGAAAATAATGTCAGGTATAGAATCAGCGATGCTGAAAACGATGGAGAAATCAGATTTTGCGAAATCCATACTCTTCAGTCCATTCGAGTAACTATATCTGAAAGGTTAACACTTAATTGTGGACCCTGATAAGATTTGCACACTAACCTTCCATTTGAATTTGCTCGTATGTACGTAATAGTATGCATTTCGCAAAATCAGATTTCACCGTCGTTTTAAGCATCGCTGATTCCATATCTGACAAAATTTTCAGCCGCTGAGGACGCCCTAACATCAATAGTTTCCCTTGTGAGATGTACGCTGGAAGCGTTTATAAAGTGGATATTCCAAGCCGAGGTTAAGTCCAACGAGGTCGGCCGTGTCAGAGGGACGATTTTGTAAAGGGAATTTATTTTATTCTATGGATGCTTTCAATTTAAAGTATTGGGGCTTATATATTTTTTAAGAGCCAAGCGTAGCTGGCTGGCCTTTCTAGTATTTAGTATGAGCAATCGCTTTTCTTGTGACACTGAATCCCAACCGGTGGCCAGGAGCGAATTTGACCAGTATGTTTTCTCACGTGTTTACACGTGGCTCTAAAACATACGACCTTGAGAATTTATAGATGAATTTATAAACCAAATTTGTTAACTATTTTAGAAAGGCTGTTGCGAACACATTTGGATGAGTATATGAACATGTTATCGTGTGTCTATTGGCAAATTCATTTTTTTTACAAATTCGCGTGCATGTGAAATGGGGAAATGAGTTACGCTCTTTGTTTGCACTCTCATCATGACTCCTAATGCATACTGCAATAATGCGAACGGTATTTTGTAGTCATCGAACAAAGTACATAGGTACGTACTTAAGTGCCGCCGCTCCCTCTGTGTATAGCTTTCCAGGGTTTCGAATAAGTTAGCATGGTTGCTGGAATTTACGATCGCATTTACGTAACAACTGGCAAAGAGTGGGTATAGTGAACAGCATTTTGACCATGCGTTTTTCAGCTAATTGCGAGTTCACAGAAATGCAGAGCAGCCGTTTAATAACCTGAACAGCTCACTACAATGTATTGGATGAATGATCCGCTAAACGGCGTGGTGCAATGAATATGCTCTCTGGGAATTAAAAGGTATCATCAGTTTTGTCCATTAAAAAGTTATTTTACTTCCACTCCATACATCTCTAACGTCGGCCCACAAGATTCAATACAAACCAGCTTATTCTTTATTTTCAGCCCATATTAGTTAGATGCAATATAGAACTGTGGAACTGATTGAAGGTTTCGGAAGTAATAAATGAGTAATTGTCGTGCATCCAAGAAAATGATAAGCAAATTCCAGAGATTGTGCACCAGCACCATCATAAATTGAATGAACAACAGAATTTCGACTTTGAAATTTATATTCAAATTCCTGTAGCAAATGTACGATTGAGCTTCATTAAACCTTACCACAACACAAAAGCCTCAACTACGCTCCTCATTATTACGAACATAGCGAAGCATTTAGTATACGGCGTCAACCTTTACATAGATAGCATATAACTTTCAAACAATAATGAGTATGTTATACACATACATTGCCTTTTTTCCGCCTACCAAGAAAGTGTAAGATGATTATTTATGAGGAACGAAGCGCATGTCCGCAAATCCCTGCAACAAAGTAACCAGTTTTATTACCATTTTTATTACTAGTGTGCGTGTGGTTACTAGTTAGATTAATATTAAGAAAACATATATAACCTGTTCATTGTTCATCTGCGCCACTCCGCACTAAACTATAAGCAATTGGTTTTAAATGATGTGAGTTAATATTTAAATTTGGTAACTATTTGTCAAAGTTATTATTAATATTATATCGTTTGTTTTTATGTCAAATTCAGTTGTGACTTGTATTGTTAGTTGAAAATCACAATGGGATCGTTAAGCTGATTTTCATGACTGAAATACGTGCGTTATATGACAGAAATAAGTTATAATATATTCAATAAGTAACATTTTTATGTTGAAAAGATCCTAAAAAAGAGTAAGAATTTTCTAAAATCAAACACTTTGGTTGATGTTATTTAAGTGGAAAATATGGTAGTACTTGATATAATATGCCAATTTTCAAGAATAGAATAAGGTTTGCGTACCAATAACATGATAGCTAGGTAAATTGAAATAGTGCAAGGTTTAATTTAAAACAGCAATATTATGATACTGAAAAAAAGTATAAAGATAAAAATGTCCATTTTAAAATACTGTTTAAAGAAACATTGAAAAAAATCTGTAAAATGTTGCTGTGTGGTGGTGTCTTATTAAGTTGAGAGCGAGGCCCTGTTAAAAAACCATTTTGAAGAGTAGAGTGAAATTATCTCAGCCTTTTGAAATGAGGCCCTTTTTTAAAAAAACCTTTAAGAAGAAACTGAGCGGGCCAAGTGCTGTGATATAAAGTAAGACCAATCCTTTTGTAAAATATCATGTGCATATGTGTGTAGTAAGTGTACATGCCTGTTGTGTGTGTGCATGTATTATGGATGTATATACCTGGTGTTTAGATATAAGCAGTGAAAGTTACTTTTTCTTTTGGTTTTAAGCGTGGGGAAAATCATGGTCAATGGTCATTTGTATAGTCATAATAAATAGATGATGCACACACACAACAGGCATGTACACTTACTACACACATAACATCTAAACATCATATAAACAACATCTAAACGCTAAAACTAATAAGTTTATAGTACATTACATGCTTTTTACATGTTTTAAGTAAGTCTTAAAGTTATAATACAGGGGTTTTGAATAAGAACTTATCAAAGAAAAACCCGGTTCTCCGTTTTAAAAGATCCTTCTTCTTCCTCCCAGCCCACACCCGCTAAAATTCACAACCACGTCGCAAATTGATTCCCTTCTGCTTCAACCAGGTAGCACTAAACCCACCTCAAAAACTACTCCACTTAAATCCCACCTATGCACGTAATTTAAAAAACGAGCAATTCTCTCTCTCTGGCCCTATCACCAACTATTACTCCACCTCTAATAAAAAATCTACAATCTTCCTTCCTCCTCCTCACAATTTAATTGTGCTACTTTTTTAATTAACGCAAAGCGAGCTGAGATGTAGAATGAACTATTATTTTATTTTTTTAACTGTAGCTGATTGAGAAGAGCGAGCAAACAAGTTGTTGCGTGTGTGTGTGTATGTATGTATTTATATATGTGAGAGAGCGAGAGAGCAGCAAGGCAGGAGAGTAACGGACGACAAGTACTTTACACTTGCTCGGTACTGAATGTGTGAGAGAGAGAGAGAGACAGCAGAAGAGCAACACACTTATGTGCGTTTTAGACATGCCTGCCGGCATGCACTATAAACGTATAGTATAGAGTGTATACTAATACGTCTAGGTGCCTTGGGCTACGTGACCGCGTTGCTAATGCATGCATGAAAAAGAAGAGCAGAGTGATGGTGGTGGCGTGGCAAGTTGAGCAAGTGGCATGGTCTCTCGGTACCATATGAGACGTAGCTTGCTTTTAGCGCTTTGTTCAAAATGAGAACAAAGGCTCTGCAAACTGTTTGGAGCTCGGGGGCGTCGGCGCTGCTCGGAAATGAGCTCGAGCTCGGAAACGTCACAGCTTATCGATTTTCTGCTCATCTTCTCTTTTTCTAACTACTCACGCCAATATTGAGTATGAATATATCTAGTACAGGTTATCATGACGGTCGCCTAACATGATCCAAGTTTCTTAATAACGGACGGTGGTCGCAGGTGTACATTTATCTGTATTGATTTTACAATTCATTCATGCCTTGGTTATCGTCTCAGAAAAAGCGGTATCTGATATCCTTGTGGCGTCTATAATGTTGCTCCTTTTGTTCATGAGACATTGGTTGTGCAACCATTTTCATGTAAAAGGAAGAAAACAAGTTGAAGGTGAGTACTAAATTACACTTTTCTGAAGGTATTGGTTACAATTAGCAAAAGTTGTACATTGCTGAAAGCTTCCTTTATTCCTTGACAATACACCCCTATCTCGAATGTCTAATTGTATGCCACCTTCATCCTACCGAGAAGTGTCGGTTGAGCCACAGTTCCAATTTTAATGCATATTTGATGAAGTGTTGCCTTGTATGGAACTACATGAAAGGTGCGTGCTGATGATGGGAGGAACTTGATTATAGAGAGAGATCAACAAGCTATAACAGCCATTTCTGCAGCCCGAAAACCGGTTGGACAATGGAGGTTTTTGATTCCTTGAGGGGGTTGCTCATCGCAATCAGATGAGGCTATCAATTGGAATACGTTGTTTATGCCAAGTAGTACAACGCAGCATGTGTATAGTATTTACAGCTTGCTAAATAGCAATGAATACCAATGCAGGTGTGCAGAAGCTGTCATAAATTCATTAATGCATATTATTTACAAAATGATTAGCTGTGACTTAAACAGCTATAAAATTACCACAGGCATCTGGTACAAAGTAATGTAATTGATCAATCAAAGTTGTCCCTTTTCATTGAAAACTGCATTGTAAAGAAAATATCGAAAAATATTTACCGTAGTAAATTGAAAAATAATATTTTCGAAGGATTGGCAAATTGCCCCGTAATTATTTGTGCTGACGAATAAATAGGTCTTGTATGCCGACTTCCATTCATTTCGAAAGACAGAGAAATAATTAGCGAAATCGTTATGCCAAATTGCACATTGTGAATTATTATATTACTGGTTTCGGATTTCTCAACACTTATTTGAGGAACAATAAAATCTGCACCAATTTCATAACTGTCTTCTGTGAGTTCTAAACCCTCATTGACAACTGCGGTTGCAACGAAAGTAAACTAGGACACAGACGATTTCATTTTATACATTTTGCTGATACTATCGTAGTTTTAAATTAAACTACAAAAACCATCTGGGCTTCAATTTTTAAGTGTTTATGCACTTACTCTTATATTGCCGAATTGTTCTCAGGATGGCAGCCTATGCAACATAAGTAGCATCTATTGTCAATGCATATTCATATTCATTCATATTCCTTCCAATCTGGCAATTGTATTAGAACAGTGATGACCTTGCAGAACACTGGCTTTGATTATATAACTTTGAAATGTCAACGTTCCACATTTAAACTAACATTTTTTTAAACTTGTAAAGGAGTTGAGTTTCGAAGCTAGGACAGGTTATTACAAGCTACAATGTCAGATCGATTTCACTTTTACCTCAGACCTCAGACAAAATAATCCATACACTAAATAATTTATGTTGTCATAGCATTAAGATTCCCTTCATATGTTATATTATATATCGCCTGTTTTTATACACTGCTTGCTGATGCTATTGTGAATTACATACAACATATATATATAGATAATTACATTCAATAATTATTGCCGTCCATGCTTGAGCATATTCCGGTGAAAAGATGGGAATAAAAACGTTTACCTTTTTGGTTGGTTGTACTTGTTTGTAATTCCTTTAAGATATAATTATGCTACTGTTTTTAATTCAACATGTAGTACATCACAAATGTATTCACTGCTGCAAAAATTAATAGTATTGTAAATAACTGTACAAAATACTTTGAACCGTCATGTTTAGTATATCTGTGTTGATCTGTTGCAAAAGTATTGTGCTTTTGATATTGTTACGTATAATGCGGTACCAGATTCAATCCAGTTAGTTTACATGAGTGTCGGATGTACAAAACCTACAGTCCAAAATGTGCATTACCAACATAATAGAGACACACTGCACGAAGTTGGCGACAATGATTAGCATTCGCTGACAATTCAACAGAAAGCTCTTCAGTTACGTAACTAAGACGCTCTTTGTTTCCAGCAGAAATAGAAGCGAAGCCAATAAGTATAGAAAGACTGCAAATGTGAGGATTCCTAAAACTGCCGGCATCCGTAGTTGATCACCGTATATCGTCGCGGGTTTCATGCTGGGGTCCTGTAGAGGTAACTTGTTGTCCAATCTATACGCAAAATGTCTCCAAATTTCCCACCTATCCGGTAACCCCATTTGTTGAATTCGTGAGTAAGTCTCGAAAAGCCAGTGTCTGTTGACCGTGCAAGCTTCAAAAAAGTAGTCAAGACTTCTAACGGGATCCTGGGTTAAGGCAAAGCATTGCATATGTTCATTTTCTGTCGTATTTCTGACTTCTTGGGTGTGATATAATACACTGTCATATATATTTTCTTGTTCCGCGATGAATACATATTTCTCCGCAAAGTTTAAAACTGGTCCTTTTGATCCCTTCAAAGCAACTTGCTCAGTAACATCATGGAAGCTTTGGTTGATAATATTGGTAATGTTTCTGCTGGCAAAGTCTTGACGATATATTTGCCAAAGAGAGATCGAAGAAATGTTTCTATATATAATTTTGTAACCTGCTTCAAGCAAGCTTCTCAAAGACTCAAATGGTGTTGTCGGTTGGAACACGGTCAGTACACTTACGATTCCATTTGAGTACAATTCACAAATAAAAAATCCGACAATCTCTACAATGACCAGAAGTTTGAACCTATTCCAATATGTCGGCGTGTAGCTTCCTATTGTCGCCCCAAGCAGGTCTAAAACCTTTGTTGCAAATGGAAGTCGACTACAAATTTGCAGTCGGCTAATAAGAACTGTTATTGTTAGTACTGACGCCATCAATGCAAACCATATCTCAGTAAAGAAGGAATCCAACCAGACTGTGAAGTCAACACGCTTTTGTCTCTGTGCCAGAATATCTTTGCAATAAATGGCAAAGTGTTTACTGCGCCTTAAATAATACAACGCAGTGTACATTTTGTAGTGCCTTCCATAAAGTGTCCATTTGTCATAATCCCCGTGCCACACACTACTGTCTATAAATTCGAACCAATAGTATCTGTCGACGTCCCCTCGATGAGTTACATTTGCATTGTCTAAAAATTTCGCTGAAATATTGTAGACTCTGGAAAACAAAAGTACAGCCAATATTTCCCGTGTACATCGTTTGAAGTCGAGAGATGTGAATCTAATTTCAGCACAAGCTGATCCTCTCCTACTGTAATAACTCTCATCCATGTCGTCATAAGCTGGCCATACTAGAGCTTTAACATCTCTTCCATTAAAGTTTGCGAAATATTTTTTATGCGTTGACAATGGTCTAACGAGTTGTTTTATAAAATGATTGTCAAACAGGCCCTTGGATTCGTTGTGCTTGCACCCCAAAGGACAAGACATAAAGTAGAACAATTGATTGCTGTAAGGATATACTTGTACTGTGACCGCAGGTAAGTAACTATATATTAGCAAGACACCATTGTCAAAGGAGGAACGGATTGCAGGTAGACGTGCGTAGTAAATCATTAGGAACGTTGTTGATGGGTGCATAGACAAATCCCTAAAGATGTCCAGTGCGTGAGCAAAATGGGACATGTATCCATTGAACGCATGCAATATCACATGGTTAGGTTGGATGTGTTTCAAGGGGAAAAGTCTGTAAATTTTCTTGCTGTGATTTTTAAACGTCATATAACGAACCCTGTCGCACTGAGAATACAGTTCATCTCCATCGATGGAATTAAAGAATATTTCAAACTGCTCAAACTTTGAGTTTAATTTTGAGAAATAAGGCTGAAAAGCCTTGTTAATGATTTCTTGTCTCAAGTGCAAATCAGCGGTGATACCTTGAGTTAAGGCGATAATAATTATTAGGACAGGCCAATAGTAAGTGGATCCGAAAATTCCTGAAGAGTGTTCCATGTTTGCTATCACAATATTGAAAATTATATGTAGGTATTGTTCGTCTTATGAATAGCTTAAGGATTTAAATATTTTAAGCACTATAAGAACGATTGATGGCCAACGGCAGACAAGTCTCCTTGGGGACAAGTCTTCAGTTGATGATTTGTTTAACGTATCTGCCAATTGTAGTGTCTAACGGCGCCAACGATTCAAGCATGTAATATTCAGACGATTCGAATGAGCATTCGTTTGCTTGGAAATCAATGCATTTTCAATGCCAACAACAGAGCATTTACGTGAATGGCTCAAAAAGCTAGCATACCAACTTTTACTTTTGTGGTTCCCTGTGTATTTTTTAAAAACTGGTTGCACACTTGTGAAAACGTAATTTAAACGCAAATGAAGCTACGTTACTACCAAAAGGCCAAACTTCAAGATGTAAAATTCAACCATCTTTAGAGGATTTAGAAATGCACGATATTAAATTTGATTAGCTATAGTTTTGCAAAGATTTTCCCAGCACTGGATGTTAACTGACACAGAAGAAAATGTATTCAAAATGAGAATTTAATTTCATGTTAAGCCATGTAAGTGTGTCGTCGAATTTAATTTCTCTCTAGCAAAAAATCCATGTACTAAATTATTCAAATAATAAGAGCAATGCTCTCAGGGTATGGCAAGTATGTACGGGTTAGTCTGCGTGCCCGGTGGTCCTACTCTGCGATATACGTCTACCTCAGCATCATACCCGAACCGCAGATTCACTACAATGCTAACCGAATAGATTGAAGTCGTTGCTCTTGAATAGTAGGCAGCTAACGTTATAGATGATCGGCCGTACTTTCTAAGTATCACTACGCGCAATAATATGCATTAGTGGGATAGCTGGCCAAATCGGATTTAATTAATTATTTAGTTCCTTAAGAGTTCTGAGCACCAAAGCCTGTGCACAAATTTTAACAAGCTCTACTGCACAAAGGAATGTTTTCTGGTTGAATAAAATCAATACATTAAATTATTCAAACTGGGTTTAACCAAATACTCGTCCATACTTCCGTCCGTACATTAAAAGATGGGCAGTTGTGTCATTTATCCATGGGCAAACATTCTGCACCCTAAAATAAATATGTGAAATTTTTAGCTCCTCATTACCAGCAGAACAAGTAGTTCGCGATTTCACTGACTCTACATTAACAGAATAAGAATCAAATCTCCTAGAATTAGGATATGACTACGCACTTCCTCTTCAAAATATTGCCAACCAAATGTTCAATAAATATTTGCCAATAAAATGGAAAATGATTTCAATGGATCTACCAGAACAAGGTTAGGAAATGAGTCACAAAAATCATTGATGAAGTGTTGATTTTCTCCAAAACGTTTCTGAATTTTGTAAGCACTTGTCCCGGTTCTCTCTATTCGTTACGGTTTTCTGTCAATGGTTTGATTTTGACAATTAAAAAAGGCAAAATCATGATCGTTTGAAATCATGCAAATGAAGATATTTTCCCCATTTAAATATCCTTTAACAATGTGACACGAGTAATGCAGGGGAAGTTTTTAAACTTCCATATTGTCGGGTAAACGTGCTTCTGAACAAACTGAGTAATGAACGACACTTTAAGAAATCAAGGAAATTGTTATTTAGATAATATGATTGGTGTTAGGTTAGGTCAATTTAGGTTAAGTTAGGTTAAAAAAGGAAAGAAATATGTGCGGTTAATAGAATATTTTGATTGTGTTTTATTTGATTGTGGCTAGCTTATAAATGATTTCATTTAATATCGTACTCAAAATAATCGCAACTTGTTGCAATCAACGTCATCATCTGCATCTAATTATACCAATAATAACCATTGGTTATTCTAATGAATAGGAATATTGTGAAGGAAATGTGAAGAAGGCATGTCGTTTTGTAGCTCACTAAGTGACTGGAACGCTTAATCGAAAAGAATTGTGAGTGATAATGTGTATCTTCCGTCTTACAAAGCATTGTAAATGTTACAAGACAATTATTGATGCTGTCGTATTTATATCCTACTGAAATTGTTTTAGTTGTTTCTTGTACCTTTAGAGGAGAAGACTGGATCGCATCAAATCGTATTACCCGATGTAATTGCATTGGTGAAGAGGACCTATTGTCGCCATTCATCTGTTTATTATTAAAACCAACAGCCTTCATAGGTTACCATTGACGGCGTTATGCTATGCAAGAAACCCTGACTTAGAAACTTTTAGAGATATGTAAAATGGACTTGCTAAAACATACCAAAATATCCTGCCATTCAATTGAAGCCGCTCCTTTTAGGATTATATCGGCTATTCGAAGTGAAATTTTTACATCAGAAAATTGTAACATTTCAAGATGCTAACTAACACGAAGAAATTGGAGAATTTCCAAAGGCTATAAACTACTTCCGAATGGCAAAATGTAAAAGTAAAAACATTATTCTTGCACCCTTGTGCTAACGCCAAAGTAAATGCACAGTAATAACTTAGGTTATTGCGAGTGAAGACATAGTAGGTGACATTGCTCCAGTGCAGCGCAAGAATTGTAATTGAATTGAGCAACAAGGTTTCACAACTCAATAATCGAAAAGAAACTACGAGACCTTTAACTTTCCTAAATTGTAATAGGCCAACTCAACAACAGTTTTTGAATGTCGGGATACTTGGAAAAGTATATATAATTCTTTGGGATTCATTAGCAAAATAGCATGTCTTTATGAATAGACAGCGTCTGAAATTACGAGCTAGGAAGCTACATTTAAAGTATTTCTTCACATTGCAGGAAGTCACATTTAGAAAGCATAAAATACCTACTAAGAGTTCGGAGCTATTCAGTAGCATTTTTACGGAGGATATGTGATTTCAGATTTCCACATCTAAATTTAGATCATACTTTTAACAGGTAGCATGTTAGGTGCTAGTACTAAGGCTAATGAAATGCAATTGCACTTATTTTAATTACTCATTAAAAATATGTGTCTTTTCATGTTAACTTATTGATCATATAATTGGATAACAACAAACTCAAGGAAACCCGGATTACCGACCTATATTACAGTAAAAAATGCATTGAGCACAATTTATAGTAATCGGCGGCATGACATAAGATTCAAAATGAATATTCAGCAATATATTCAGCAATACTAGTACTTGGCCTCAATTTCATTTGTTGATGAAAATGCCCTGAATTTGACACAAGGACATTTCGATATCATTCAGACAGCACAAAAGATAATTCCTTTTCTCTCAAGCATTTCTCATTGACATGTTTGGGAGTGAAATAAAAATATCCTTGTTTAAGAAAACACGAATCGCGCAAGAAACACAGAGGCTGAGCTAAAAGAATCTCCTGCTTAAATTTTCCGGAGAAGTCCCAAGTAACTTGTAACTGCCAGCGTAATAAACACAGCACAGAATATTTTTAGACAATAGAATAAAATGATTTTGGCACATTGATTTTGGATTGAAATGACACTGACCACAGGCATTGCGGATCGTTTAGTTTAGAGCGAAATGGTTACAATTGCAGAAACCCCCATTGAGAAAATTTATGTTGAAGATCTCAAGTAGCACTCTTAAGGTGCTCAGAAAAAAAAAACTTTTAGAGGCCGGCGTTTTGCTTGCATGCTGCATATCATGAAAACAGTTCTCAGAATGGTATCTTTACATTTTGGATAATTATCTAGGCACTCTACCGGTACATTGACAAACCGCAACTCCCAAACGAGATTTCATAACCTGAAATATAAGCGCATCAATTCATCTTGATGGATTCACAAGGTTTACATGTGAAGTGAAAGAATGTAAATGAAAATCTCATCAAAGTGTCATAATCCTTAGATGTGACAACGTCTGAAGAAAATCTAGAGGGAATAGCAAAAATCGAATTATACACGCCGGAAAACATGGTGACTTCTAGAATTGGAATAGGTTGGAAGTTGAGATTAGAATTTTACGTTTGGATGATTTTCTAGAGTAGTGTGAAGTAAGTGCCTGAAGGTCTTTGGTGGATGACTTAGATACGTAGATGGGTATATTTTTTCGCAATATCTACTGACAAACGTTTAGACTCACGGAGAGGCTTGTTGAACAATGGCACGGCACGGTAACAAGAAATGTTTATTGGTGATGATGATGAACATAGATAGTGTGCGTTTCAGCTTTCACCATGATAATAATGAGTTCGTAATACAGCACACTATATATGCCGTCGCGTGGAAAATTAATGGGTATTGATGCGGAATAATTATGCGTATGCTTCGGAAATACATCATTACTCTTTCCAAAAAAATTGTCTGATTTTATTTGTATTAGTGCTATTAACTGCTACTAATATTACATATTCAAATAAATACGGCACAACAGCTGCAAAGAATTTAATTCTGACATCAGCGCTAGCATGTAGTAGCAGCATGTAGTGCTAGCATGTATATCTTTCGTCGGCGACTATAATCTGCTTCGGTCCAGCAATCCTCGTCACGATCTACCCCAGCAAAGCTCACCACACATGATAAAAACGCCATTCCGTATTTTATTGCTGTATCAATAGCACTAAATCCAGTAGACGACGGACTACAACAGGACCTGCAATTGGTGGAATCTGATTTGGTTGATTCTGTAAGCATGCTGAAAGCGGGTTCATTGGAACACTGCTGCTGAAAATGAATATAATAGCTT
The DNA here is from genome assembly GCA_004115045.4 of Sinella curviseta. Classification (NCBI taxonomy): domain Eukaryota; kingdom Metazoa; phylum Arthropoda; class Collembola; order Entomobryomorpha; family Entomobryidae; genus Sinella; species Sinella curviseta. The sequence goes on along the minus strand of CM023199.3, from coordinate 4,257,825 downwards.
GGAAAAAATGAAATGTCTGTATAACTATTTTAATGGATTTTGGGTTCGAAATTATTCTGAACTTACATGGGTTACTACCACATGTTCATCTGGTATCCCCACACCGCCCACACCGTCACAAGCTTCCCTTGGAGAATCCAGAATACCTGGACACTTGTTTCTGGGCCTTCACTCCAGTAGGATGAGCGAAAGTATGCACAGTCCAAGAAACGCAAAAAAAACATATCATTGGCAACGAAACGGAAATATATATACATTTATTTGCCTGTCGTTCACAGTTGCCAATTTGTAAGATGGTGCTGGTTGAATTTTCTCTCATTTGGTGCACACCCGGACGGTTAATAATTTGTTGCAAATTTTTTTCTTGGCGCCATCGTACTTTAAATCAATTAACATTCTCAAGAGGGAAAAGTGAATGGCTGTTGTAGTGACTTATATCCTGCTCTTCAGTTGTGTCCTGACCTCCATTGAGTCCGGTAGTTTTCTGTGTCAGCCAGTGGCGTTCCGAGCAAAAGTACGGCCTGAGGAGACATTTTAGACAACGGGGTCTCTACGTTGATGTGGTAGCTACCACACCTTTAAATCATCATGTCATTTTTCAGTTTCAGAAAACGCATCCACTGCATTCTGGAATATGCTGTTGCAGAAAGTTGCACTTACCATAACTGATCAAAGCGCCCAGACCGGTTACAAACAAAATGAAAACAAAATAGCGATCTGAATTACAATTGGCATGCTTCATTGTATTTCAAAGTGTGACTAATATGTGACTCATCTACACGAGTTACGATATAAAATTTAATTACAGATTTTTAATCCTTCGTGGCAACATTTCATTTTAATGATATTGTGACTACACTTTTCAATCATAGTAATAGTTTTGTTAAGGCACTGATGTCCCGAGCAAAGGAAGCTTTAAAGCCGGATAGCCTATTACATGCATTCAAATGAATATTACTTGTCGCAGAAAGTACCGGATATCTCGGAAAATAACCAACCGATTTCAACAAAGAATAGATCATATTAAAGACAATTAGTTGTTACATATTTTTTATATTTTTAAATTGGAATTATAACTATCTGTAAAATGCCGTTTTAATATATTTTACAGGATATTTTAAAATACAAAACTTATTTTCTTATTTAAAAACATACAAAATATGTAACAACTAATTGTCTTTAATTTCAGCTATTTTTTGTTGAAATCGGTTGGTTATTTTCCGTGATATCCGGTCCTTTCTGCGACAAGTAATATTCATCTGAGTACATGTAATTGGCTACCTGGCTATAAAGTTTCCTTTGCTCGGGATATCAATGCCTTAAGTAACATGCAGCCATTGTTTCCGAGAACATGATTTTTGCTGCAAATGGGTGCCGATGCTTATGGGTACAAAAGTAAGTTTTACAAAAACGTACATCGGATTTGTATTTACAATATTCCTGTCGCTCAACTTTTCAAAGAGGTATAAATGACCCACATTTAGATTGGAGACATTGCTTTCGATATACTTGGGATGCGAGTGGTAACTATTATTGTCACAATAAACTCCAAAATGGTAGTTCAAACTGTCGTTTAAGGAATTTACAATGTACGGGGTTCTCGAGAATAGTAAAAAATTGGGTTTCGTGTAAATACTTATATGACTTGATCCCTAAGGGATTTCTTTGAATTCGTTCAAGCCGAGCAATTTAAATTAATTTAATTGACAATTTAAGATGAGAATATTGCAAACTGTTTCCATTAAATCAGACCTAAATCTAAAACTGAATATGATTTGATTGTTTCGCGTCGACATTCTAAACTAATTATTTTTCCATGAAATTATACTAGATTTGGTATCGCAGAAAACTTTTCATACTGAAATTGTGATCATCGAATGGTGGGCAAATAGATAAAAGAAATACCTGCGTATTCATTTTTTAGGAACGCCTGCTGAATTGAGCTTTGCCAAAAATATTTACGCCTAAAATCTGGCTACATATTTGCCTTTTGTAAATCTCTCAAATATATATGAACTTCAATCAGATTGAACTATGGCCAAACTATTTCTCTTCAGAAAGAGGAGTGTCTGTTGAATGAATTTTCAGGCTATACGCCATTATGGAACAGATGTTTGTGATGCACTTTCAAGCTGTAAATGTTATATCAAAACGTCAAGTTTGTCTAACATGCTATCCGAATGCTAATAATTGGGATTTAGATGGAATGGAAATTTTTTAGGCATGAAAATTTTGTTGGCAAGCCACGAAATTTTATTAGACCAGGAAATATTATTAGGCCAGGAAATATTATTACGCTGGGAAATATTATTAGGCTAGGAAATTCTTTTAGACTCGGCAAGTTTTAAGCAAGGAAAATATATTCGGCCCGAAAATTTTGGGGCCTCAAAATTCGGTGCATGTAAAAATTGTCGGACATAAAGTTTGTAAACCCTGTGAGTTTGCTATGCCTTCAGATTTGAGAGGCCTGCCAATAGTTTCGAGACGTTAGGTCCGAGAATTTTTGTGGAATTTAAATTAATATTTAACGTCGACCGGTTCGGCCTCTCAACTGGGACGGCCTGAGGAGTGCTCCTCACATCTCCTCATTGTAGGAACGGCCCTGGTGTCAGCCAACTTCCAAAAGCTGGATATTAAAATTTCAACAATTTCAATTAAACTTCACTACGAAAGGAATTTATGAAATCGGTTTTTAATACGAAGCCAAGCAATCTTTTAATATACCGGTCTGTTCCTTCAACGGGTCCGACTGAAGAATCTTTACATTATCTAAAAGATTTATATTTTTTTTAAAAAGAAAAATATGTTCACAGAATTTGTAGAGATGGAAATGCCATGTCTCAATGTGTGCAAATTTGGAACAGATGTTGATTTTTTCTAGGGCAGAGATTTCCAGCAATCCAGCTTGCACGGAGTACCGATGAGAAGTGGCTGGAAATCTGTGCCAAGCACACACTTTTCTCGTCGTTGTCTACTGAGTCGCGGTGGGTGAAAGCAGAAGGGATTCCCTTGAAGGGAATATCTTACTACTTGTTCCCGGTGGTTCTATTCCAAAGGAACATGGGTAATTGTTACATTGGGACCATAATAAGACTAAAACACTTCCCGTTTTACTTAATATAATATATCGTTCAATTTCAATCCAACATATGTATATATAAATATGCGCTACAGATACATTTATTGGAACTATCAAAAAGTGGCTGATAGTTTTGAATGGAGTGTTGCGGTAGGATTCATGATTGTTAAATGTAATTTTCTCCATGTAAAAGCGTATGGTGAGGACAGTTAGTAATGCTTACAATTTTTGCTAGCGACAGGGAACATTGTCCAGCATATTATTTCGATAAATTAATACAATATTTTTTTCCCCGATTATTCCTTCGACGGACAAGCACCTTTTTATAGTACACTTATTGATGCAATGTTTTCTCTAAGAATGTTTATTCTTAAGTGAGAACAATGGAATCCCTTAACCTATCAAAACATTTTGTTTAGTTAAACAAAATTGGCAAACGTTTATTCTCAAGCATTTGCAGCGGAAAACTAGAAAGACGTATGTAGCAATTTTCAAATTCAATTCGGACGGGATATAACCAATAACATTGCCTATAAGAAAATTTGTGTGAAAAACAAATTAATAGGTTATAGCATGGTATAATTGATCAGTGCAATTTATTTCCAAAAGGACATTAAAATTGTTAGATAGTTCCGATATCGTGATCAATAAAATGTGGCGTCGTTCATTTCGTCTCTTGTTGCTAGCTATTGCAGCAATTTAAAGAAGAACATAAGCTTCAGTTTGTCAATTCGCAAGATTATAATAGGTTAGGACAACAATAAATGCATTTCCAGCGACACATTCATGGTCAACTGTCCATATCTACTGAAAAATATCGAAAGTCCAAGGTCTCTTAATTACCTGTTTTCTGGCATTGAAATTTCAAATATCGGACCCCCTACTTACGTTTCAGCTAGTAAGTTTCAGCGTTAGCAGTAGTTCATTCGTGAATTTACCTTTGAACACCATTCCAACCTTCTGCATTGCCATCTTGGTTGTAGTATGAAATAAAATAATATTCACACCTTCCTGCAAAATGTTTCGGATTGAATATTTGATAGCATTCGTATGCCAAATCTCTATTTCATCGGCAAGTCATCAGTACAGTGGGCAATCAATATTCAAATATCCCCGCGACCGGCACTTCGTCTATCCAGACAAGAGCGTCCATCAATGGCTTGATCGACTCAAATCAGAATACAATGGCGGGAGTGTTAATGCTGCAATAAATTTGGACCAACTAATCCAGCCTTATACCAACCAAAATTGCCTCATGTTCATTGACAACTACTTTGGAGTTAATACACTTGGAACAGAAAACTTTCCACTGATATCTCGACAATTGCAACCAGGTCTGGTAAATGCCTCGAATCTTGATTCATACTATAAACTGTTTCAAGTGAAGTGGATTGTTACAAATCACGTAAACTTATCTGGGAAAACTATTCACTGTCCCATTTCAAAATACCTGACAGGAGAGCTCAATGGGAACTACAATATGTTGTGTTTAAACGTGAACATGAGTACATATGTCATTATGGCAAAACCCTGGAACTGTGTGGTGCACCTTTCACTATTTATACCGGAGCTAATAAGAAAGGAATGGTGGTTTCCCGTGCATAAATATAGTCACCTAAATCTCAAATTTCCTGGCATATTTACACACCGTTCCGACGAAATAATAAAGTACGTCATTGAGAAAAGTGCAGTATCTTTCAACAGCTTTGAGTATTGCCACCGTTATTTGCGGCAAGAAGATAACTTGAATACAGGCGACATAACTGTCGTGATAACCACCGTTGATGTTTCCCACATGTTTGGTAAATCGTTGTCCTTGTCCACAATTGGAATATGCTGTTGCATCTGTTATCCTGTAAGGATGACTAGAGTCCAATCCAATGCTGACATTGACTTAGCCGATGTTCGCCGAAAAGCTTTTCCGAAATCTAACGAAATGCTGGTTTGGGATCTCCAACAGTACACAGTGCCGAGTAACACTGATTCTTCGTTCATCCCTGAAATGGAACGCTGCGAAGACCTTATCTGGAAACTTGGTCACGAATGGATCACAACTTTCGATGCAGATACAAGTAAAAAACTAAGCAATGCACTAAGCCACTTGTGGGCATCTGTCATGAAAAACTATACGAACATTTTTAAGCACCGAAAATGCATCAATGGGATGTCAGCTGATTTAAGTGTTAAAGACTCCTTAGAGAGACCTCACGATTACGTTGGCATAAAATTCCAGCCATTACTGTATGTAGGAGACTACCCATTTACACACTTCATATATGCCGAGAGCTCCACAAAAAGTTTGCGGTTCATTGCTTGCTCAAAGGTGGAAAGGCTTGCGCTCGGGTTCCAAGAATTTTATGCTGTATATGATCACTATATTTGGACATGCTTTCTGATAACACTATTAATTCTGCCGGTACTTTACAAAATACTGCGTGGAAATTCGAAGCATGTGCCATCGACCTTTTTAGAAATTGTTAACCAGCTGGGCATGTTTTTAGAGCAGGGCGATAACTATTTGGATTTGTCCTTTTCTCAGAGTTTCAAGGTTAGAATTGTCTCAGGTTGGACAATGCTTGCGGCACTTGTATTTACAAACGCTTACAAAAATGACAATGTTTACAGAATGATTCAACCCAGAGCGCCTGTGGTCTATGACACTTTTAAGGAATTAATCGAAAACAATTTTTCTGTTTACACTCGAACGATTGCTGATGACGAAGATAGTGTACTTATAAGAGAACAACGTATTGCCGCAAACTCTTCGTTCACTACTTTCCACCGAGCAAATGGCCATGAAATATTTGAATCCGTGTCAGGTTTTACATCAATATCAGAGGTACTTTCTTTTGTAAACGTGAAATTTACACGCGAGAAGGAATCCCTAACGTCAGATTTTCTGATACATAACAAGTCCCGTTTACATAATGGTTTGCTTGCACTGTTTCGCAACTACGTTAAAAATGTGCTTACAGGCCCTGAATGAAAGCCCACGATATGGACCGGTTTCAGATCATGTCAAGGATCGACACCTAAAAATATTTTTCAAGGAGGAGGAAGATTTAATGTTTCATGTTCTAATCAATAGCTCTAGGGCTGCTTGGTTGATTCCAAACGATAAATATGGAGAGATTGCAAAACGTCTACATGAGTACAAAGTAAATAGCAGTCAAGAAATTACTGTGCATATTGGAAGGGAAACGTATTTTAAAAATTTCAAGACGTTTGAATTTGAGCGTGGGGCACCTCCCATTATCTGGACAAGATGGTGGCAAATTAAATGCTCCGGAATAGTGGAATGGTGGCAAGAGAGCATACGAGAAAAGCATCTGAATAGGTTTCTAGGAAGCGACGAAACCAATAAGTTGAATAAGGGATCAATGGCTGGAAACATTTCTACCATTTTTGTTGTACTAGCGGTTGGATTAACTTTAACTGCATTCTGTTTTCTCTTGGAGTATTTAGCATATTCAGATTCGCTCCTTGCTTGCTTACGAATAAAAAGATCTACTACGGTAGAGGTTATCGGTCACTAGCTAACGATGCACTGCGTAGCGGCTAGTGGTCCGGCCGGTGGAATTTTTTTAAAAAAAAAATATGAAGATACCTAACAGCATGTTGCCTGCAACACTTCCCAGGAGCTTAACTTCGGAAATAGAAACACCTGTAACCAAAGAAGTTTATTACTGTTTGTTTAGACAGTTTTAACCCAAATCAAATACAAGTAGTAGTTCGAGTGGTTAGATACTGTGTCATAAACAACAATACTTGTGGGACAACTGAAAAAAGCAAGAAAAATCCTTTTGTTCAGTTAGTCACAATGGAATCGGAAATATTATCCAGAAGGCGCCACTATCAGTCCAAGCAATTATGATTACATGATAAATTGACATTACTTAAGCAAAAATTATCTTAAACGAAAAACGTTTTTACACAATAAAATGCAGTGAATCATAAAATACTGTAATGTAACTGCACCCGCACTAGTTTTGTTAACATTTGTCACCAATTTTATTACTTCTTATATTTTAACTATAGTTTAGTACAGTCAGTATTTGCCACAATCTCTTGCACTGTCGTTAATACGTGGTTAATTTTTGTATTTCCAATAGTTCCATCTCATATGATGTGATAATTATTGTTAATGCATTGCGAGTTTTATGTTTCCGAAATGTAAAGATAAGCATGCTTTTAAATAATCAATTCTGCTCATAATATTCACACGTACTCAGCAGCACAATCTCTGTCCAGGTATTCGTATTTTAAACATTTTCGATTGGAATGAAATGACATTAAATTGATTGATTAGAGTCATTTTGATACACATTGTGTAAGAAAATGATAATTGGAACAGCGTACAAAATGTCTCGTTATGAGCTACTAATTTGAAGTACTGTTTCGCTACTTAATAGCAGCTACTATCATATATAAGTGTGCAGTCTGTTTATGTAATTGGATCAATGATAAACTCAATTGCAGCAGTTAGTTCGCATTGTGGGCTTAGCCGTCATTCGGTAATTGTTGTCACCTTTTTCCGGTTATTGTAAATTGGAGATCTGCTACCTTGTTTTGCGGTACTTCATGATTTTCGGAATTCATAAAAGGTGTAAATGTTGTGAGAATGAAGGTAGATATTTAGGACACCATTTTTATGGTCAAGTCTTTATTAAGATTTCATTTACGAATAAACTTTTCCAGCAAATGGGAGAACGAGGTAATGAGTTTGAGCAGAAATTGTAACAATTTTATCCCAAGACGTTATTGCTAATTATAAATTCCAAATTGTTCTTCAATTCAATCACAATGCTAATAGTATCTGTTGAGGCGTCGTATAGCCTGCCATCCGTAGGACTCAAGAGAGAAGAGAAGAAGTGTAACGTAGGGCTTAACAAATTGTAATATGTAGCTTAGTTTATGTATTTTGTGTGCTAAATCCATGAAAATTTAATTAACTGTAATTAGCGTAATTTATGCGATCGATGTTTCATAATTTGTATAATGATAGTTAATGCATAGTTGAACATGTATACTAAATATTAGAAAGATTGGTACAGTCGCACATGTCAAAATTAGGGTCAAAGGTCAAGTAGGTATTATGCATAGCAAGTACCATAGGATAAGTATTTGTTGTAACTTAGGGTAGTCGCCAAGGAAAATTAGTTGTTTATTTGTTATTCGGGCTGCGCGGTGGAGTCAGATCGGACCGGAAGGAAAATCACGGGAGTATATAAGGAGCTGCGTCAGTCGTCATAATTTTAGTTAGTAATTTTTTCTTGTTGTCACTGAATTGTGATCTCTCGGCGAAGCCAAGTTCGCCACCGTTTGTATGTAAAATTATTGTAAATGCACTTCAATTTGTACTGTTCATGTGAGAATAAAAGCGTTTGTGAAAAAGTACGAACCTCTTGCAGAACCACCATTATTTTAATTGAAGTTAAAGTTTAAAAAAAAGTTAACCACCCTCTCGTATCATCGGTCATATCTTAACTGAGCATCCCAACAGTATCATTTCATGAACTAGTAGGATGTGAATGGAAGATACATGCGTTTATTCATCACTACCAGCTGCCATAAAGTGCCATAAAAACAAATGCCAGTTCATAAAATATTTTGAAACAGCAAATAATTCAGTTTGATTTTATAATTCGGTCATATTTAACATATATTCTCTTCGAGCAGTCGGTCGCACTAGTGTAGACAGGGACGACGTTGGAGCTAATTTGTGGCAGCATATATTAACTGCCAACATTAGTGTACACTATATATTAAACGGTATTAGTACTTCGGTTATAAATGAAGATTCGGACGTACCTATGGCTCGAAAGTATGAAATGGATGTAGCCAAAACACTTACAACTTTACAAGACAACATTTATAATGCCCTTCACAAATCCGCTCCCAGTGGCATCCGTGTCTGCGATTTGATAAAGGATGCATTTGACCATTCGGTTCGCCATTTCAAAAATCTTCGCACTCTTCTTCGGGGAGAGTAATATATTTGTTTGAATGAACTAGAAATAAAAGTGTGAATATGATTTATTGTAATGTACGATCGTAACCAATTTACAACTGCGTTAACGTCCGTGCTATGTTAGGAACTATTCAATGATTATTTGCTTACATTATGTGAAAAATGTGTGCTAACAAATTAAACATTTAAATATTACTTTCTTTTTCTACATCTTGTCGTACACCTAAGACTCTTGTTTTATATCGAATATATACAATGGTAATCATATTTGAACTACTGTTAACGCCTAATAAGTAACCATACATAATCGCGGAATTTAATTTTTGTAGGCGACACAGGGACGTAGCTACGGTGGAGCGAGGTGGAGCGACGGCTCCAGGCCGTCCGCTCCAGAAGGCCGTACCCATACCGAAATTCTCTAGAAAACAAAATTTGATGCTTTAATTTAGAGCCGGAATAGTCCGGCCTATTAGTAATTGTAATTTCGAAGAAACTATGTTACCTACGAACCGTTGAAACATTATAACAAGCATCAAGCCGACAGTTTACAACTGTAATGGATATGATAAAACACTTTATTTCGAAGCCTGTACTATTGTGCACTATAAATGCATCTTATACCGTACACTTGAAGCAGCGCCAGGTTGTTCGCAACATCGCAACGGCACCGAAAATTTGTGGTAATGCTTTGAATCAAACACAAATCTTGATGAATTAAACTATGCGTCAATTATTCAACAACAGCGCAGGTATTTACCAAACCGGAACGCTCTATCACGGGCTTATCGATTCTGTTCGTGCTTAGCATATTTTAGTAGCATACAATAGCGTAAACTCACTGACTAAATTCCCCGACCCTATGTTTTCATATATGGGATCAGGGGTCAACACATTCGGTAGAAGTGTCCAAATGGTGCCGCCCATCCTTCCAATACTATCAAAGATATTTCAAAAATCTTTTTTGCATCGTAATCACAAAGTAGTTATCTAGATTGCGCTTTGCTTAGTTTTAACATTTCAACCAAAAAACTATATATTCTCACATTGCCCCATTAAGTGGTGTTCACTTGGGTCGATCAGATTCTGACCATGTGATTGTGTTGTGGGGGCGATGTGAGAATGTATAGTTTTTGGTTGAAATGTGAAAATGTAAACCAAGTGCAATCTAGATAATTAATTTGTGATTACGATGCAAAAAAGATTTTTGAAATATCTTTAATAGTATTGGCAGGAGAGGCGGCACCGTTTGGACACTTTTACCGAATGTGTTGACCCCTGACCCCATATATGAAAACATTGGGTCCGGGAATTTAGGCAATGAGTTTATTATGTGGTATACGACTAAAATATCCTAAGCACAAACAGATTAGATAAGCCCGTGATTGAGCGTTCCGAGTTGGTAAATACCTGCTCAACATTAAATTGCGGTCTTGGAAATTTGAATGAATATCATCGAATATCAACTGATGACTTACCTAGGATTTATATAACGCCGATCAATGAAAGTTCGAGGCATAATGCGATATATTGTGTAAAGGTTGAAAGCAAATAAGCTTCCGTGTCGGGAAAATTTAATTTACTCTAAACAAGAATAGGATGGCCCATTTCATTCATAGTTCAATTTGGTACAGCGCAAAACGTCATCTGTTCATTCGTCATGATTGAATCGTCACATCATGCACCATAAAATTCAAGAAAAAGCAAGTCCGTTCCATGTAATGTCTAGGTTTCAGAATAAACATTAACAATTCCACAGTTTTCCAAGTTGTGTTACAACAGTTGGCACACTTACATAATACACACCTATTTGCCACCTCGACCATCGCCAAAATATTCTGGAAATTGCGAACTTTTATTGTGTGCTTACAAAATATCACTGGAAATTGAATGTTGCAACCGTTTTGGTTTTAAATTAAGCTAACACAAGATTCTTTGGAAAAAATATGTGCGAAAACATGATTCGGCTACTACGCTCTCCTGTTGGCTATTTTAAATAGTATGAGGACGTAAAATTTATTGCAATCCTTTCATCATTAACATATTTAGAGTATCTTTTTTCACTATACGAGATCCTGGAAACAATCCGTAAAAATACATTAAATTTTGTCCAGAAGTTGACAAGACCGTCGAATTTGAATCAATGACGTCCAACATAATTACCATTTCAACAACAGTTTTATCAACTCCTGCGTTGACATGTTGAGTACGATTTTGCAAAATTTTTCATTGTCAAACAAGATTAAAGGTATTCAAGATTGTCAGTTAATCATCTCAGATTTTTAAATTGCCACTTTGAATGAAAGTTATGGACGTCGAAATGTTTTGGGGGCGATGTAGGCAGGAATCAAACTTTTAACGGTCACGACCCCCACTTGTATTGATATCTGCAGAATGAAAGAATGTTCATATTAACCGATGTTCTTCAAAATTTGATATTGATCGTACGCTAATATAAGATACTAAGGTAAATATAGGGTTTCTAATGATTGCTATCAAAAAGCCACAAATTAAAAAAGCCACAGTCCAAAAAGCCACAAATCCAATAAGCCACAGTCAAAAATACGATTAACCGTACACTTTTCTTTCCTTTTTTAAGCCAACCTTAACTCGCCTAACCTAACCTAACGCCAATTAAGCCTTTCTAATAACAATTTCCTTGATTTTCCGAGTTGTGGCTACTTGTATTTGTGGCTTTTTGGATCTTGGCTTTTTGGATTTGTGTCGTTTTGATAAACACCATTTTTAATACCGAAGTAACGACTGACATCAAGTCGTCAGAATATATGTTGCTAAATATCTCGTAGACGAATGAATATTTTGGAATGGGGTCTTTTGCAATGAATAGAGCTCCTCACGTTCCACTTTGTACATCCGCTACTTTTTTGCATATGTGAGAAGTCAACTTCACGTGTATCCAATAGTATGACGAGATAAGTCAGGAAATTAACAAAATGTGTGTCAGCGTTCACCCCTGTTGATTGAATGTCCCACGACACAGTATGTTTGATACTACTAACCCTCCCCAGTGTATGTGCCAAGTCTCAGAAATTTACTCCAAGCCATGTGTGCAGGAGTTCTATGCAAATATCTGGGTCACCGGTATTTTGATTTTGACCTCCCACTAGGGGTGTTCTCCAAGTGGGTCGATGAAACTGTGCATGTGGTAGTTTTTTGATAGACCCTACCCAAAAATGCTAGTTTCGCAAAGATCCGCCACCAAAGCCAAAAAATGTGTCACAGCCAAAAAATGTTGCTTTTAGTATATAAATGTAGATAATGCATTCTGCGATAGCTTAGTCATAGGATTTGAAAGGTGCTACCGTAAGTTAACCCAAAAGAAGGACCACGTAGGTATCGCCTACGACTCGTTAATCATGAAATTATGTAGGCCCGGGATTCTATTATGCTTGATTGTACTTAAATGATTGGGCCCGGGATTCTAGGATCCGGGATCATAAATTGATGGAAACTTAGAATAAGAAGGTTCAATGCTCTAAACAAGACAAGGAGTGGTTAATATTGACTTTGTGTATTAATAGTGCAATTTAATGTCATGGGTAATCTACGACGCGAAGAATTGTAAACTGTAAAATGGAATTGCTTCTACTCGTTAGCTTGATGTTAACTTGCTAAACGTGTCTGTTAGAATGGGCACCGAGTATAATGCTACACTTGCTAATATACAAAACCTGAAAGGACGCTAATGTCCAAAAGATGAAAGGTGCGTACACAAGTTCATACTCAAAGTCACATTGAAGTTTATCGAAGCATTGACCGGTAATAAGAACATCGAGAAGCTTCTGGTTCCAATTATCATATTACCAATTATGTAAATCAGCATAAAAGACTTAAGACTAAAAAGATAAAAACATTATGGTTTGTCAACACTTAAACATAAGTCACAATCCAGTATTCATAGCTTATCACACAATATTCACGAAGGCTAATTTTACATACAATAAGTCGAAGACTTGAACAATTAAACATGAGAGTTACACGTGAACATTATTATGAGACCACTGACCGCTACATTACACTATAAAATGACGGTTTTATACATGCATTGTATAACATAGAGTCGTACATTTAATACCGCTCCAGGCCGTCCTAAACTCAGCTACGGGACTGGGCGACAACATTACACAGAAGACCGCATATGAAAGGCATTGCTACTGAATTATACTTGTATGCTTTGATTACAGCAGAGCAAACGTATGAGACCCAATATCGTTCGAAGCTGTAACATGAATCTATTAAAATAAGCTGCAGCAGCATCGTAAGATTTACGTATTCTGAAGGTGGAGTCCAAAACTTTGTTTCAATTAATAATTTATTAAATGATTAATGACTTGATCTTCGTTGAAGTTCCTCACTTACAATATTATTTTGACGCAGAAGCCATAAAGGGCAGTGCCTAGCCACAGCAGTACTGCCGCAAGCGGGTAAAAATAAATTGCTATTAACTATTCGCAGCTATTAACTATTCGCAGCTATTAACGTGTTCCAATCGCAAACATATTCCCGTCAAATGTGGTGTTAGTTAGACACATTTCCAGAGCTTTTTAACATTTAATTTCGGAATTTGTCATTCGAATTATATCGTGCCACCGAGATAAAGCAGCTCACCAATTTACAATAAGAACAACATTATCCTTTTGAAGCTTAACTAGAAATACAATTTATTTAAGTGGCAAACATATTCTCATAACAATGTTCAGCTTTTGTTCATTATTTATTATTGAACCTACTTATATATATGGATATATATTCACTTATTTTCAAACATCTTTCTGCATACAGATCGATATTATAGCTGCAAACCTATCGCTAAACGCTAGCCATAATAGACTGAGGAATGTCCAAACATAACCGCAAATTGTCAGCCATGCAAGATGAATTTTGAAACGGCATTCTAATAAAAATACCACCAATCCAGTCAGAGTGCCGTAAGCTAGCACTAGAAATATAGTCGAAATATTTCCCTTCATGTTTGGCCGCTTCAATGTCGTGTCTCTGACGACTGGCTTGAAGGAGGTTCTCTCTTTCACGTACCTCGACCACCAATCCCAAATTCCAGAAAACGAAAAGGCTTGTATCCTTCTCATAATAGTTGGCTGAAGTCTGCCGAACACTTGAAATCCGATTGACATGTTTGCATACGTCTCCTCTCCCAGACTAACAAACTGGTGTGGGTTTTCCTGAAAACATTGAATTGCAAACTTGCTCGCCAAGTTTTTTGGGAGTACAAGTGCTGAATTTTTGCACAACTTGAGGTGTTGGTACATTGTATTACTTTGTGCCTCAAATATATGTTCAATTAATTGGCTATAATGAGTTGAAAATGTTTTTGCACTCATTGTTGACAATTTCTCTGATCGGTTTAGAAACGCCTGCGATAAAATTCTTCTGCTATTTGGATGAAAAGGGGAATGATCGTCTAAAAGGCTGACATCAGCAGTTTCAAGTCCCAGGTCCCGCATAAGATTTGCCCAACTAGATACCTCAGAACCGGCGATGAGGGAAGGATTAGTGTTTTCAATTACTTCATCTGAAAGCGACGAGAGTTCAAATTTATTTGCCCATTTTATGTATGATTCACTGGAATTGAAATTCCACTCAGCCACTCTCATATAAACAATCTTCACTCTGGCGTGTATCTTAAGCTTTTCTGCTACCAGTTCAGCAAAGCGGGAATGGGGCGACCATATCTTTGGTGCAATCACGTTGTAAACGTTGTCGTTTTTATACCCGTTGCTTATCACAATTCCCATTAATAATGTGGTTGCTACGGTAAATCGCCGACGAAAGTTTTTGCACGACGCAACGCTCAGTGGGTCACCTTGCTCCAGCAGCAACTTTATAACCTGGATCAAATGGATAATGCGGCCGTCCGTTCTGTGCGTTGACCCAGAAATCTGTCCATGTATTTCCGAGATGGAAATTGAAATTAAGACAATGAGCGCCCAGGTATAATTGTCGTAAACCCTCACCAACTCGCGCATTCCAAATGCATGCGTCTTCCTATCACTAGTACAAGCAACGAAAGTCATTGTGTTTATTGTTTCAATGTAGGACAAGGCAAGGACATGGGAAATATTACTTGCGACGGCAAATACTTTCAACTTGTGATCCCGGTACGAAGGTCCACGGTGCCCAATTTGGTTTCTATTCTCGCAATAAGCGTTGAACTTGCTATCAAACGTTACCGTACTGTTACCCATGACGTCAAACAACACGGATGCAATACCGGTAGCAAAATTCTCTTTAATGCTGCCCACACCAAATTTCGGTGAGCCATGCATTCGTCGGTATTCCCTCTGGAATGGGTCCGCACATTGTTTCATCTTATTCGCAACAGAAACGTCTCCTGCACGTTCATACTGCAAGTCCAACTTTATCTCCAATCGCTTATGTACATCGTGGGAATGGAGTACAAACAAGTTGCTTAGAGTTGTTAGTTGGCAGGGTTTGAACATTAGTGATGTTTGGCCTTTGTTAGTCCAACCAGCAACTACATAACTAGTGTTGTGGATCCAGTACGAGTTTCGTTGCCCTAATAATATTGATACAGTTTCAGTTGAAGCCGATTGATGCATTATACTTTCGGAAAGTTTATTAAAGGCTATCAAGTTCCTCATGAATCGTGTAAGGCTTTTCCCTGTGAGCTCAAAGGTTTCAAGATTCACAAATATTTGTAGCTTGTAAGCCACTGTTGTTAATGGTTGAATTCGGAGCTGTGTAATATCGTCCTCAGCACGTGTATCGAATGTAAACGGAAACGACATGCGACGCAAAAGCGGTGGTGGCATTTGAACTGAAATCTGAACCTGACATGCCCATGGCTTCGATTTGAGAGCAAAACCACGAAACTTCAATCGAATGCACAAATCCTCTAAATTGATAATCTCGCCATTCTTTATTAAGATCCCTTTGAAATATTTTGATGTACGGCACTTGATTGTGTGATCGAATTTCCCTTTTATGCTAATGTTGTGGTGCTGATAGCCGAGGGGAACCCAAAGTTTCCAGTATCTACTCCGATCTTGTTTAGCGTCGTGGGATTCAAATACTTAAACCTGTGGTGTTCGCAATACTATCCCGGGACTCGATGAACCTAGGGAAGTATGGTGGTAGTTGTCCACAACAATGAGACAGTGTGTGTTGTCAAACTGATTCAAAATGCTCGCGATGGGAAGATCCATTCCTTGCAATGTTTTGCCCTGCGCTTCATTATATAATTTCATCCCGTCCAACAGTGCCTTAGGGAAATCACCTTTAAATGGATTTGCCGAATACTCTTGCAAAGGTTTAATTGAATATCTTAGCGCATGCGATTCCGATGCTGGTTTCACATAAGAAATACTTGAGGATATGAATACAACCCAACATGGGATCCGCTCTGTCTCTACCTTCATCACCAAGTGGGAAAAGAGGACACCGAGTAATGCCAGCTGTACCGGTGTGCTCACAACATACATAACTAACGATAGCCCCATTTTCGAACTGCGACAAAGGGGAACAAAATCAGTTTGCTACTACTGACATTTAACTGTATTTTTTAAGCCAAGTCCATGGAAAGGTTAAAGTTGAGTCACATGTAACAGAAACCAATTAAGGAGATTTCGGCTTATATTCGGTGGTTACTCACATGAGGATCGTTCTAAAACATAATTATATTTAACGAAATTTATTTTGAATGTCTGGTTTGAAGGAAAAAGAGACACTGGTTTTGTAGGGCTTATTCAAAAGTATAGAACGTTAACAAGGCTACCAACTACTCTAATTTCACAAGTAACGCTGATTGATGCGGAACGTATTGCATCGTAATCTTAATATTCACATCATTTTGACAACTAATTGTAAAATGACTACGAGTCAAGTTGCGGCTGAAATTGCAGCGAAAACCACAATTTTCTACGCATTCTATGTTCTAATGAAATTATTTTTTTTGCACTGCTATTTCCATATATGCTCTGCAACTTACGTTCGGCTGTATTCCAATCATTAGTTATAGCTTATGGCACACACTAAGGACATGACCGAGGAATTTCTGACATATCTGAGTGTTCTCCAGCTATAAGAAATAAAATATTAAAAAATATTATTTTGGCTTCTGCTTTTTGAATAAGTTAATTTAAATAAAGCATTGAATATTAAACCGTGACCATCAGACTACTTAAAAGAAATAAACTGAGAAACTGCTGCAGTATAGGAGAAACCACGTATCCTAAAAATTGTATGCGGACATATGCTTGTTACCCGCATGCTTCCACTCAGTATTCAACTATGAATAATTTAGTGTATTGAGTATTTTTCAAGGGGTAGCAAAGCACTTTTTCTTGCAGGAGAGGATATGAATATTATTTCATTAGAACACACCATTATATGTATCGTCCCATGTTCTGACAACTTGAATAATTTAGGTTATGGATTTATCTTGCAGAGGGAAAGTAAAATCGATGAACTACCTGTATAACTTAACTTGTATAACCTAGAGCACTTAATTAATTCAACACTTTTAATAATTTGTTGGTCACCTCACATACATCAGCAAGCATCATAATAGTAGTCCTCAAGAGTTGCCCGACAATACATGGTTTTAGCTATGATATCTAACCCCAAAGTTAGAGAAAACTCAATTAGATTCAAACAGATATTCCTGACTTACCATTCCGTGTCTCACTTTGCATATTCTCGCATATGACGTCATCTTCTTCTGTGCTTTGAAAGCATACGAAACACTTTCCGTTTGTGTCAATCAAATGGCATCGACTCTTCCAGAATAGAAAAAGCAATACACGGATTCCCTGTTGAAAATGGACTAATTTTTAGCATAATACTAGTTTTGGAAAACGCAATGCCACGGGGTAATAATTGCAAGTGTAAACTTAACCGCCGCTGAGAAGCTGTGGTGGAAATTGTTGATTAATTTTCAGGACAGATCAACTGATACAATTGCCCATGGGGCTATTGATGCTAAATATGAACGAAGTAAATTTTAACAGATGATGGAATTGCTCCTATTTTAAGTGCTCTCGTTGAAGGAGGGAACCGCTAACTGATCAAAGTTGTAATTCATAATCTTGGCCCGAGGTAGTGTATATTTTTACGTTACAACGGTGAAAGTAGTCTCCTCATTAATCTTAAATCATGAAGCCTTAAACTATGAATAATATAAGTTATTTGTCGTCTATTGGTGGCAGCATTCTACACCACTCGAATGCTTTTACTTACTTCATTAAGGTTCATTCTCACGAATGTCATTGATCAATCCGGTTTAACTAACTAATTAATGCATCGGAATTCATGTGGTTAAGCCATATTGACAAACATGTTTTATGGAATTATGAAATGATTATTTCATGTCGCTTTGATATCATCCAAAGAAACGCTCTCTATATTTTTCAAATCGAGTGAAGTAATGTATATTTTGAAAAGGGTCGTGAATTTGTCAGCGACATTCATGAAATATAATGAAAAAACTACCTTAGACACAAGATCATACGTTTCAGAATCCAACGAAATCTTTCAATAATAAAGATAGAAGCCATTCACGAAATATTTTAAAGGGATATAGCTAATAAATTTATAGATTACCAACAAATACTTCCATTACACATTCGAACGAATGTATTATTCCATTTCTAGAAGCAATTTCAAAAAAAGAAATGTGTCTCTATTTTAACCAGAATAAGGTGAAGTTTAGTACAGCTTGACAAGCAAATTTGACAAAACTGTTCACTTCATTACTTTGCGCTGAAATGAATAAAAAACAAGAAGTTATCGTAACCTATTTACAGTAGTATAATCATTTAAGTGGCAAAATATGGCCCTGCCTTACATTTCGTGACGTGAAAATCAGTGTAGAAATGATTAAAGCACAAGATTTCATCCGAAGATTACAGGTTAAACAAATTCAATATTGATGAATCGTTTAAGAATTACCGCAATTAACAAAATCAAATATTGTCTTCTCAATTCAAGCTAAAAGTATTTACGTTTCTTGTATATCAGTCCTTCGTGTCAAGAAACATGAAGTATCGTTTATTTATTGCGGCCCACTTAAAGTCCCATGATTCAAGCGGAATGTTATGTTTCGCTCTAGCAAATATAGGTAACTACTTATTTTTGAATCGCAAAAGGACATCATAACCATGTTGTTGCGGAAAAGATGATGTGCCCTTAAATTGAATTGACTTTTAACCAAACTTTTAAACCTAACATGAAACTTTAAAACAACCAATCTAATGCAACCTTCTTATCGATCCTTCAATATATTCAAATTTGACGATTTGGCCCTTCATATAAAAACACCCGGAGGCAATTTGTTTCAGAAGCTGTCGTAAACCTTTCCAACATTCCCGCCGTACGGCATATTGAATACAGTACTCGCATAATAGCACCAGAACACCGCAACAGCCCATTGTAACATAAGCGATCATGGCAAAAGAAAGTTGTTCCGAGTTGACTGGTTCTGTTTGCTCGGCGGCTGGAATGTCCCTCCAGTACTCTCCCGTGATAACTATCGATGCAAATGCGTACCAGTTCCAAACTCGGTTAAAGTGTCCAATTTGATTCACTTCCACGATTACATCTACTTGACTCTTCAATACAATTGTGTCTTCCATTCTTTCCAACAGTCCCGATTCGACGAAAGTTGCAACAAATCGCTCGAACTTGTCTCGAACTATAGAATTGTCATAAACAAACCAGTAAATGCTTGTCGGTAGGTATGGCGAGTCCATGTTTTCAACAACTTGACGTTGAACAAATAAGTCAAACAGCGGTGTTGTAAATCGCAAAGACGTGAAATTTTTCGATGAAATGGAGTTGTGATATAAAACAGCAAATCGTTCCTCGGAAGGGCAATTACTCACGATTTCCAAGTCAGGGTATGTTGTGCATTCAATAGTACCGCCTCGAGAAACATTTGTAACTATCTCCGTTGAATTGTCGTCTCTCATCAAGTATGTTTTGTTGGAAATGCTCTTTTCAGTGTCATGCTTAAGACTGGCAAACACTTTTCCACTGGCTAAGGACATCTTTTCAAATATATAATGCACCGTCATTTGCATAATCGCCGTTTTGTCCGCGAAAATTGGTAAATTCGATTCGACTAGATCGTATTATGTTTGCGGTACGTTCTTCGGTTCCGGGGCCTTCGTTACTAGAGAGAACATTGCAGACGTGAAGGAATTTCTCAATATTATTGCTGAAATCATGTATGACAATATGAGCAGAAAGTTGCTTCGGTTTCTCCATTTACTAACATTTCCCACGTCTTGTTCCAACAAAACAGCTAGTAACCAAAGGAGCCAGTATGGCTTATTTGAATTGCTGATTCGAAGGACGAATATGATAGTCAATAGAACAATTACAAGGAACACCCAAGCTGCAGCTGTAAAAGCATTAACTATTGCGTCTACTCCGATCACTCCCTGTCCCAGTCCGAATCTCTCGTCTCTGCCGAGAACGACGGCAAAATTAATCCCGTCAATCTGAACGCCGTAACTTATAAAGTTCGCTCCTTCATTAATTATATATACAACGCTGGATGTCTGGAGACTTTTGCCGAGGAATTTCTGCAAAAGGTTTATACTGCAGTTCTCATGATGTGCAAACTTGGATACGAGACAATTGTTGGCATCGATGTCTTGGGACATGTCATGTGTGCAATCGGAATCTGTTGGCGGCGTCGCAAATGGTGTTCCATAGTTGTTTAGTTTTTGTGTCCTGTCAGCTGCTTGTAAGAATGACCCTAGCATATTTGATGCAGATATTGGAACAAAGCGCACTATCCTATGGTATAATCTTGATCTTTCTTTATACCCCGCGCGAACAAGCAAGCCCCATTTTTCACAAAAGCTACAGCTGACGAACAACTTTCCTTGACTTCGGCTTTCCGGATTTCGAACGTTCGTAAATAATACTATAATTGGTGTACTTGCCAACACCTTTGGGAGTACTTCATAAAGCTGCAGTCGTGAAGAATCAAAATTCTCCCTCAGTTCTATAAACGTTACAATATATTTTGGTCCCACCAGCTTATCGCCATTTAGGGCTTTGTGATTCCACATGAAGGTAGGGAGGTTGATTGGAATGGCATAGGGATAATTACTTTTGTTGCTATGAAATTTATTCAATAAAGGGCTCCACACTTGGTCCTTCTCCACTCCAAATATTTGAACAGAACAGGCGGGATTAAATTTGACCGGAGTGTACAATTTGTAATATGTTGATGCGTAGGTAAACTGTTTAGAAGATTGACCGCTGCTCTGTAACGAAGGATATGTTATCAATGCCAGAATTGATGCGTCGTACCGTATTGATGCCTTGGAAATATTATAAATCTTCATGCCAGAGAATCCGCTGGCAATGTGTATGACGCAGGAAATATTTTCAAATTCTTGAAATATTCCGTAGACCCCGTCTTCAAAAATCGAATTGTCTCCCGAGGCAGCAGCACGTGTATTTTGTGACAATAATATTAGCATATATACATATTCAACAGCAAAATGACATGGCATTGAAATTGCCGTTTTCAAAGCTAATTTTAAATACATAACAATTCCCTACATTTCCCTATATCTTCAAGTACAAAGTTCTTGTACATGTTCACGTCATTCGTTATAATTTCAAATAAAGTACTTTAAAGGCTACCTTCAATTGAAATTGTGATTCAGTTTTCAGTTATAACTATTTGCTCGTAAAGTAAAAGTTAATGGATCCAACCATTTTATGGAACGAATCGAAGGTTGTCATCTACATTCTTTAATACGTTTATTGTTAGTAGCACAGAATAATTTATTTAAGTGTGTTTTGGTCGTAATACGATCATGAATATGTACATTTCGAATATATATTTATACGTATGGTTGAGTGAGATATGATATAGGAGTAAAAGCGTAAATGAACAACTTAAACTGATTATAATATAGTGTACGTATGCCATTAACCGTGCAGTGGCTGTTTGTGAAAAATCAGCCTGTTGGCAACAGCTCTAAACGGATTCACCTGAAAGCACCTCTTAACTCAAGCCGATCTTCTGAATCCATTTCAATAATTTACTTCATCGAAATGTAAATTGTAATGGACGTAGTATTTCCAGGATCGGAAAGGTGACGTCAACATTTTTTTTAAATGCTTGTTCTGAGTAAATGGGACAATAGAATCAGTTGAAAAACACTTATTCCCAACATTTCAGCAATGTAGTTTGCATATTTTAGAACATTATGCCCATTTTTTGAGTTATAAAAATAACAAAACGTTTGCAAGTTGTGAAGGTCAAAGTTTATGAGATAAATATCTGAGTTTTGGCATGGACGTAGTTAACTAAAATAGAAAATATGCGATTTTCTTACTTTCCTCAAATTGTGTTGTTTAAAAGAGTTATCATCAAAAGTTTGTTAATTTATACATAATTCTGCAATTTCCACACTCCGACGCCAAAAATCTAATGCATGACCACAAGACCAAATTTTGTGACACCTAATGAATTTTTAGTTACAAATTTAAAAAATAAGATCTAAATTCAGTTAAATTTGACTAGGGACAGTTGTTTCTTGCGAAGAAAAATAGTAAAAGTTTGCAGATGCAGTAAAACGTAGTAAAATTATGTCTTTTTCTAACGTTTCTACCTCAAAATTCAATAGTCGTGGCAAAATTCTGTTTTGTCGTCATGCAGTACATAGTGGGCGTCGGACTGTGGAAATTGCAGAATAATGTTTAAATTAACAAACTTTTGATAAAAACTTTTTTAAACAACACAATTTGAGAAAAATAAGAAAATCGAATATATTCTATTTTAGTTAACTACGTCCATGTCAAATCTCAGATTTTTATCTCAAGAATTGTGACCTCCACAACTTGCAAACTTTTTCTTATTTTTTATAACTCAAAAATATCGATATTTTCTAAAATATGCAAATTACAGGGCTGATATTTTGGGAATAAGTGTTTTTCAACTGTTTCTATTGTCCCATTAACTCAGAACAAACTTTCAAAAAACAGTTGACGTCACCTTTCCGATCCTGGAAATACTACGTCATTACTAACCCGGTGGCTCGAATCGGGCTGGGACCATCATAAATGAAATTCTCGGGTCTTTGTTGTATATAATTGACCTTAAGGATGAATTTACTTTTGTGACGTCATAATGTTATTATCATTGACAAAAAATTAAATTGTGCAAAAACGAGATCCTTTTTCCAAAATGTCAATCACTTAATATTTTTATTTTTTATTCCGCACCTAATGACACGTCACTTATAATTTTCTGTTGGCGAGTTCCCGAGCACTGTTGCCGTTAAAACAGCTGACTTAACGGACTTAAGGTGTGCAAATTAACGAGAATTTTTTTGAAGCCGATATTGAATTTCCGGAGAAGAGCAGACTCACGGCAACAGAGTGCAATGCCATTTCGTTTGTTCAGTTTCCCTTCCAAAAGAACTCTGATGTTTTCGCCGGGTCTCGGAAGATAACAGGTTATACAAATTGGTACGAATTTGAACTTCCTTATGGCACATTTTATAAATGGAGTTTATTACTCCATGTAGAGCTTACTTCTCTCGACTCATCTTCGTACTCTTATTGATGATCCAATGCAACTTTTAGCAATTATTCCACGGCATTCATAATGTAATCATAATGACCCATAGTGACGATTATCCGTTGAATAAATTTAATTTAATTGTACACTTCACCGAGTCTGCAGTCTACTTAACAGGTACCCGATGTACACTTACATCTGCTCGTTATAATACGGGCCAGACTCTAAGGAAGTGAAAGCATATCTTGTTCTTCAACATTTTACATTAAAACGAATCGATATGGTACTAAACGTCCAGTGCTCCTTGTATTGATATTAATTAGGAAGGTTCTACTGGATCCTACTTTTCCGGCCAATGAGACGGATAGAATCTCTTCAGTTAAAGATTTAGCATCTGGTTTCTCCAAGAAGCCGGGAATGACGCGGAAAGGATTCGATATATCTGGTTAAACCTGGATAAAGTTATATGACTTTTTCAAAGCCATTACTAAATAGTACGACGCCGATTACACATTCGAACGAATGTATTATTCCATTTCTAGAAGCAATTTCAAAAAAAGAAATGTGTCTCTATTTTAACCAGAATAAGGTGAAGTTTAGTACAGCTTGACAAGCAAATTTGACAAAACTGTTCACTTCATTACTTTGCGCTGAAATGAATAAAAAACAAGAAGTTATCGTAACCTATTTACAGTAGTATAATCATTTAAGTGGCAAAATATGGCCCTGCCTTACATTTCGTGACGTGAAAATCAGTGTAGAAATGATTAAAGCACAAGATTTCATCCGAAGATTACAGGTTAAACAAATTCAATATTGATGAATCGTTTAAGAATTACCGCAATTA
This sequence comes from Sinella curviseta, assembly GCA_004115045.4. Lineage (NCBI taxonomy): Eukaryota > Metazoa > Arthropoda > Collembola > Entomobryomorpha > Entomobryidae > Sinella > Sinella curviseta. The sequence continues at coordinate 4,233,380 of CM023199.3, read as the reverse complement.
ACAAAATCAAATATTGTCTTCTCAATTCAAGCTAAAAGTATTTACGTTTCTTGTATATCAGTCCTTCGTGTCAAGAAACATGAAGTATCGTTTATTTATTGCGGCCCACTTAAAGTCCCATGATTCAAGCGGAATGTTATGTTTCGCTCTAGCAAATATAGGTAACTACTTATTTTTGAATCGCAAAAGGACATCATAACCATGTTGTTGCGGAAAAGATGATGTGCCCTTAAATTGAATTGACTTTTAACCAAACTTTTAAACCTAACATGAAACTTTAAAACAACCAATCTAATGCAACCTTCTTATCGATCCTTCAATATATTCAAATTTGACGATTTGGCCCTTCATATAAAAACACCCGGAGGCAATTTGTTTCAGAAGCTGTCGTAAACCTTTCCAACATTCCCGCCGTACGGCATATTGAATACAGTACTCGCATAATAGCACCAGAACACCGCAACAGCCCATTGTAACATAAGCGATCATGGCAAAAGAAAGTTGTTCCGAGTTGACTGGTTCTGTTTGCTCGGCGGCTGGAATGTCCCTCCAGTACTCTCCCGTGATAACTATCGATGCAAATGCGTACCAGTTCCAAACTCGGTTAAAGTGTCCAATTTGATTCACTTCCACGATTACATCTACTTGACTCTTCAATACAATTGTGTCTTCCATTCTTTCCAACAGTCCCGATTCGACGAAAGTTGCAACAAATCGCTCGAACTTGTCTCGAACTATAGAATTGTCATAAACAAACCAGTAAATGCTTGTCGGTAGGTATGGCGAGTCCATGTTTTCAACAACTTGACGTTGAACAAATAAGTCAAACAGCGGTGTTGTAAATCGCAAAGACGTGAAATTTTTCGATGAAATGGAGTTGTGATATAAAACAGCAAATCGTTCCTCGGAAGGGCAATTACTCACGATTTCCAAGTCAGGGTATGTTGTGCATTCAATAGTACCGCCTCGAGAAACATTTGTAACTATCTCCGTTGAATTGTCGTCTCTCATCAAGTATGTTTTGTTGGAAATGCTCTTTTCAGTGTCATGCTTAAGACTGGCAAACACTTTTCCACTGGCTAAGGACATCTTTTCAAATATATAATGCACCGTCATTTGCATAATCGCCGTTTTGTCCGCGAAAATTGGTAAATTCGATTCGACTAGATCGTATTATGTTTGCGGTACGTTCTTCGGTTCCGGGGCCTTCGTTACTAGAGAGAACATTGCAGACGTGAAGGAATTTCTCAATATTATTGCTGAAATCATGTATGACAATATGAGCAGAAAGTTGCTTCGGTTTCTCCATTTACTAACATTTCCCACGTCTTGTTCCAACAAAACAGCTAGTAACCAAAGGAGCCAGTATGGCTTATTTGAATTGCTGATTCGAAGGACGAATATGATAGTCAATAGAACAATTACAAGGAACACCCAAGCTGCAGCTGTAAAAGCATTAACTATTGCGTCTACTCCGATCACTCCCTGTCCCAGTCCGAATCTCTCGTCTCTGCCGAGAACGACGGCAAAATTAATCCCGTCAATCTGAACGCCGTAACTTATAAAGTTCGCTCCTTCATTAATTATATATACAACGCTGGATGTCTGGAGACTTTTGCCGAGGAATTTCTGCAAAAGGTTTATACTGCAGTTCTCATGATGTGCAAACTTGGATACGAGACAATTGTTGGCATCGATGTCTTGGGACATGTCATGTGTGCAATCGGAATCTGTTGGCGGCGTCGCAAATGGTGTTCCATAGTTGTTTAGTTTTTGTGTCCTGTCAGCTGCTTGTAAGAATGACCCTAGCATATTTGATGCAGATATTGGAACAAAGCGCACTATCCTATGGTATAATCTTGATCTTTCTTTATACCCCGCGCGAACAAGCAAGCCCCATTTTTCACAAAAGCTACAGCTGACGAACAACTTTCCTTGACTTCGGCTTTCCGGATTTCGAACGTTCGTAAATAATACTATAATTGGTGTACTTGCCAACACCTTTGGGAGTACTTCATAAAGCTGCAGTCGTGAAGAATCAAAATTCTCCCTCAGTTCTATAAACGTTACAATATATTTTGGTCCCACCAGCTTATCGCCATTTAGGGCTTTGTGATTCCACATGAAGGTAGGGAGGTTGATTGGAATGGCATAGGGATAATTACTTTTGTTGCTATGAAATTTATTCAATAAAGGGCTCCACACTTGGTCCTTCTCCACTCCAAATATTTGAACAGAACAGGCGGGATTAAATTTGACCGGAGTGTACAATTTGTAATATGTTGATGCGTAGGTAAACTGTTTAGAAGATTGACCGCTGCTCTGTAACGAAGGATATGTTATCAATGCCAGAATTGATGCGTCGTACCGTATTGATGCCTTGGAAATATTATAAATCTTCATGCCAGAGAATCCGCTGGCAATGTGTATGACGCAGGAAATATTTTCAAATTCTTGAAATATTCCGTAGACCCCGTCTTCAAAAATCGAATTGTCTCCCGAGGCAGCAGCACGTGTATTTTGTGACAATAATATTAGCATATATACATATTCAACAGCAAAATGACATGGCATTGAAATTGCCGTTTTCAAAGCTAATTTTAAATACATAACAATTCCCTACATTTCCCTATATCTTCAAGTACAAAGTTCTTGTACATGTTCACGTCATTCGTTATAATTTCAAATAAAGTACTTTAAAGGCTACCTTCAATTGAAATTGTGATTCAGTTTTCAGTTATAACTATTTGCTCGTAAAGTAAAAGTTAATGGATCCAACCATTTTATGGAACGAATCGAAGGTTGTCATCTACATTCTTTAATACGTTTATTGTTAGTAGCACAGAATAATTTATTTAAGTGTGTTTTGGTCGTAATACGATCATGAATATGTACATTTCGAATATATATTTATACGTATGGTTGAGTGAGATATGATATAGGAGTAAAAGCGTAAATGAACAACTTAAACTGATTATAATATAGTGTACGTATGCCATTAACCGTGCAGTGGCTGTTTGTGAAAAATCAGCCTGTTGGCAACAGCTCTAAACGGATTCACCTGAAAGCACCTCTTAACTCAAGCCGATCTTCTGAATCCATTTCAATAATTTACTTCATCGAAATGTAAATTGTAATGGACGTAGTATTTCCAGGATCGGAAAGGTGACGTCAACATTTTTTTTAAATGCTTGTTCTGAGTAAATGGGACAATAGAATCAGTTGAAAAACACTTATTCCCAACATTTCAGCAATGTAGTTTGCATATTTTAGAACATTATGCCCATTTTTTGAGTTATAAAAATAACAAAACGTTTGCAAGTTGTGAAGGTCAAAGTTTATGAGATAAATATCTGAGTTTTGGCATGGACGTAGTTAACTAAAATAGAAAATATGCGATTTTCTTACTTTCCTCAAATTGTGTTGTTTAAAAGAGTTATCATCAAAAGTTTGTTAATTTATACATAATTCTGCAATTTCCACACTCCGACGCCAAAAATCTAATGCATGACCACAAGACCAAATTTTGTGACACCTAATGAATTTTTAGTTACAAATTTAAAAAATAAGATCTAAATTCAGTTAAATTTGACTAGGGACAGTTGTTTCTTGCGAAGAAAAATAGTAAAAGTTTGCAGATGCAGTAAAACGTAGTAAAATTATGTCTTTTTCTAACGTTTCTACCTCAAAATTCAATAGTCGTGGCAAAATTCTGTTTTGTCGTCATGCAGTACATAGTGGGCGTCGGACTGTGGAAATTGCAGAATAATGTTTAAATTAACAAACTTTTGATAAAAACTTTTTAAACAACACAATTTGAGAAAAATAAGAAAATCGAATATATTCTATTTTAGTTAACTACGTCCATGTCAAATCTCAGATTTTTATCTCAAGAATTGTGACCTCCACAACTTGCAAACTTTTTCTTATTTTTTATAACTCAAAAATATCGATATTTTCTAAAATATGCAAATTACAGGGCTGATATTTTGGGAATAAGTGTTTTTCAACTGTTTCTATTGTCCCATTAACTCAGAACAAACTTTCAAAAAACAGTTGACGTCACCTTTCCGATCCTGGAAATACTACGTCATTACTAACCCGGTGGCTCGAATCGGGCTGGGACCATCATAAATGAAATTCTCGGGTCTTTGTTGTATATAATTGACCTTAAGGATGAATTTACTTTTGTGACGTCATAATGTTATTATCATTGACAAAAAATTAAATTGTGCAAAAACGAGATCCTTTTTCCAAAATGTCAATCACTTAATATTTTTATTTTTTATTCCGCACCTAATGACACGTCACTTATAATTTTCTGTTGGCGAGTTCCCGAGCACTGTTGCCGTTAAAACAGCTGACTTAACGGACTTAAGGTGTGCAAATTAACGAGAATTTTTTTGAAGCCGATATTGAATTTCCGGAGAAGAGCAGACTCACGGCAACAGAGTGCAATGCCATTTCGTTTGTTCAGTTTCCCTTCCAAAAGAACTCTGATGTTTTCGCCGGGTCTCGGAAGATAACAGGTTATACAAATTGGTACGAATTTGAACTTCCTTATGGCACATTTTATAAATGGAGTTTATTACTCCATGTAGAGCTTACTTCTCTCGACTCATCTTCGTACTCTTATTGATGATCCAATGCAACTTTTAGCAATTATTCCACGGCATTCATAATGTAATCATAATGACCCATAGTGACGATTATCCGTTGAATAAATTTAATTTAATTGTACACTTCACCGAGTCTGCAGTCTACTTAACAGGTACCCGATGTACACTTACATCTGCTCGTTATAATACGGGCCAGACTCTAAGGAAGTGAAAGCATATCTTGTTCTTCAACATTTTACATTAAAACGAATCGATATGGTACTAAACGTCCAGTGCTCCTTGTATTGATATTAATTAGGAAGGTTCTACTGGATCCTACTTTTCCGGCCAATGAGACGGATAGAATCTCTTCAGTTAAAGATTTAGCATCTGGTTTCTCCAAGAAGCCGGGAATGACGCGGAAAGGATTCGATATATCTGGTTAAACCTGGATAAAGTTATATGACTTTTTCAAAGCCATTACTAAATAGTACGACGCCGATTACACATTCGAACGAATGTATTATTCCATTTCTAGAAGCAATTTCAAAAAAAGAAATGTGTCTCTATTTTAACCAGAATAAGGTGAAGTTTAGTACAGCTTGACAAGCAAATTTGACAAAACTGTTCACTTCATTACTTTGCGCTGAAATGAATAAAAAACAAGAAGTTATCGTAACCTATTTACAGTAGTATAATCATTTAAGTGGCAAAATATGGCCCTGCCTTACATTTCGTGACGTGAAAATCAGTGTAGAAATGATTAAAGCACAAGATTTCATCCGAAGATTACAGGTTAAACAAATTCAATATTGATGAATCGTTTAAGAATTACCGCAATTAACAAAATCAAATATTGTCTTCTCAATTCAAGCTAAAAGTATTTACGTTTCTTGTATATCAGTCCTTCGTGTCAAGAAACATGAAGTATCGTTTATTTATTGCGGCCCACTTAAAGTCCCATGATTCAAGCGGAATGTTATGTTTCGCTCTAGCAAATATAGGTAACTACTTATTTTTGAATCGCAAAAGGACATCATAACCATGTTGTTGCGGAAAAGATGATGTGCCCTTAAATTGAATTGACTTTTAACCAAACTTTTAAACCTAACATGAAACTTTAAAACAACCAATCTAATGCAACCTTCTTATCGATCCTTCAATATATTCAAATTTGACGATTTGGCCCTTCATATAAAAACACCCGGAGGCAATTTGTTTCAGAAGCTGTCGTAAACCTTTCCAACATTCCCGCCGTACGGCATATTGAATACAGTACTCGCATAATAGCACCAGAACACCGCAACAGCCCATTGTAACATAAGCGATCATGGCAAAAGAAAGTTGTTCCGAGTTGACTGGTTCTGTTTGCTCGGCGGCTGGAATGTCCCTCCAGTACTCTCCCGTGATAACTATCGATGCAAATGCGTACCAGTTCCAAACTCGGTTAAAGTGTCCAATTTGATTCACTTCCACGATTACATCTACTTGACTCTTCAATACAATTGTGTCTTCCATTCTTTCCAACAGTCCCGATTCGACGAAAGTTGCAACAAATCGCTCGAACTTGTCTCGAACTATAGAATTGTCATAAACAAACCAGTAAATGCTTGTCGGTAGGTATGGCGAGTCCATGTTTTCAACAACTTGACGTTGAACAAATAAGTCAAACAGCGGTGTTGTAAATCGCAAAGACGTGAAATTTTTCGATGAAATGGAGTTGTGATATAAAACAGCAAATCGTTCCTCGGAAGGGCAATTACTCACGATTTCCAAGTCAGGGTATGTTGTGCATTCAATAGTACCGCCTCGAGAAACATTTGTAACTATCTCCGTTGAATTGTCGTCTCTCATCAAGTATGTTTTGTTGGAAATGCTCTTTTCAGTGTCATGCTTAAGACTGGCAAACACTTTTCCACTGGCTAAGGACATCTTTTCAAATATATAATGCACCGTCATTTGCATAATCGCCGTTTTGTCCGCGAAAATTGGTAAATTCGATTCGACTAGATCGTATTATGTTTGCGGTACGTTCTTCGGTTCCGGGGCCTTCGTTACTAGAGAGAACATTGCAGACGTGAAGGAATTTCTCAATATTATTGCTGAAATCATGTATGACAATATGAGCAGAAAGTTGCTTCGGTTTCTCCATTTACTAACATTTCCCACGTCTTGTTCCAACAAAACAGCTAGTAACCAAAGGAGCCAGTATGGCTTATTTGAATTGCTGATTCGAAGGACGAATATGATAGTCAATAGAACAATTACAAGGAACACCCAAGCTGCAGCTGTAAAAGCATTAACTATTGCGTCTACTCCGATCACTCCCTGTCCCAGTCCGAATCTCTCGTCTCTGCCGAGAACGACGGCAAAATTAATCCCGTCAATCTGAACGCCGTAACTTATAAAGTTCGCTCCTTCATTAATTATATATACAACGCTGGATGTCTGGAGACTTTTGCCGAGGAATTTCTGCAAAAGGTTTATACTGCAGTTCTCATGATGTGCAAACTTGGATACGAGACAATTGTTGGCATCGATGTCTTGGGACATGTCATGTGTGCAATCGGAATCTGTTGGCGGCGTCGCAAATGGTGTTCCATAGTTGTTTAGTTTTTGTGTCCTGTCAGCTGCTTGTAAGAATGACCCTAGCATATTTGATGCAGATATTGGAACAAAGCGCACTATCCTATGGTATAATCTTGATCTTTCTTTATACCCCGCGCGAACAAGCAAGCCCCATTTTTCACAAAAGCTACAGCTGACGAACAACTTTCCTTGACTTCGGCTTTCCGGATTTCGAACGTTCGTAAATAATACTATAATTGGTGTACTTGCCAACACCTTTGGGAGTACTTCATAAAGCTGCAGTCGTGAAGAATCAAAATTCTCCCTCAGTTCTATAAACGTTACAATATATTTTGGTCCCACCAGCTTATCGCCATTTAGGGCTTTGTGATTCCACATGAAGGTAGGGAGGTTGATTGGAATGGCATAGGGATAATTACTTTTGTTGCTATGAAATTTATTCAATAAAGGGCTCCACACTTGGTCCTTCTCCACTCCAAATATTTGAACAGAACAGGCGGGATTAAATTTGACCGGAGTGTACAATTTGTAATATGTTGATGCGTAGGTAAACTGTTTAGAAGATTGACCGCTGCTCTGTAACGAAGGATATGTTATCAATGCCAGAATTGATGCGTCGTACCGTATTGATGCCTTGGAAATATTATAAATCTTCATGCCAGAGAATCCGCTGGCAATGTGTATGACGCAGGAAATATTTTCAAATTCTTGAAATATTCCGTAGACCCCGTCTTCAAAAATCGAATTGTCTCCCGAGGCAGCAGCACGTGTATTTTGTGACAATAATATTAGCATATATACATATTCAACAGCAAAATGACATGGCATTGAAATTGCCGTTTTCAAAGCTAATTTTAAATACATAACAATTCCCTACATTTCCCTATATCTTCAAGTACAAAGTTCTTGTACATGTTCACGTCATTCGTTATAATTTCAAATAAAGTACTTTAAAGGCTACCTTCAATTGAAATTGTGATTCAGTTTTCAGTTATAACTATTTGCTCGTAAAGTAAAAGTTAATGGATCCAACCATTTTATGGAACGAATCGAAGGTTGTCATCTACATTCTTTAATACGTTTATTGTTAGTAGCACAGAATAATTTATTTAAGTGTGTTTTGGTCGTAATACGATCATGAATATGTACATTTCGAATATATATTTATACGTATGGTTGAGTGAGATATGATATAGGAGTAAAAGCGTAAATGAACAACTTAAACTGATTATAATATAGTGTACGTATGCCATTAACCGTGCAGTGGCTGTTTGTGAAAAATCAGCCTGTTGGCAACAGCTCTAAACGGATTCACCTGAAAGCACCTCTTAACTCAAGCCGATCTTCTGAATCCATTTCAATAATTTACTTCATCGAAATGTAAATTGTAATGGACGTAGTATTTCCAGGATCGGAAAGGTGACGTCAACATTTTTTTTAAATGCTTGTTCTGAGTAAATGGGACAATAGAATCAGTTGAAAAACACTTATTCCCAACATTTCAGCAATGTAGTTTGCATATTTTAGAACATTATGCCCATTTTTGAGTTATAAAAATAACAAAACGTTTGCAAGTTGTGAAGGTCAAAGTTTATGAGATAAATATCTGAGTTTTGGCATGGACGTAGTTAACTAAAATAGAAAATATGCGATTTTCTTACTTTCCTCAAATTGTGTTGTTTAAAAGAGTTATCATCAAAAGTTTGTTAATTTATACATAATTCTGCAATTTCCACACTCCGACGCCAAAAATCTAATGCATGACCACAAGACCAAATTTTGTGACACCTAATGAATTTTTAGTTACAAATTTAAAAAATAAGATCTAAATTCAGTTAAATTTGACTAGGGACAGTTGTTTCTTGCGAAGAAAAATAGTAAAAGTTTGCAGATGCAGTAAAACGTAGTAAAATTATGTCTTTTTCTAACGTTTCTACCTCAAAATTCAATAGTCGTGGCAAAATTCTGTTTTGTCGTCATGCAGTACATAGTGGGCGTCGGACTGTGGAAATTGCAGAATAATGTTTAAATTAACAAACTTTTGATAAAAACTTTTTTAAACAACACAATTTGAGAAAAATAAGAAAATCGAATATATTCTATTTTAGTTAACTACGTCCATGTCAAATCTCAGATTTTTATCTCAAGAATTGTGACCTCCACAACTTGCAAACTTTTTCTTATTTTTTATAACTCAAAAATATCGATATTTTCTAAAATATGCAAATTACAGGGCTGATATTTTGGGAATAAGTGTTTTTCAACTGTTTCTATTGTCCCATTAACTCAGAACAAACTTTCAAAAAACAGTTGACGTCACCTTTCCGATCCTGGAAATACTACGTCATTACTAACCCGGTGGCTCGAATCGGGCTGGGACCATCATAAATGAAATTCTCGGGTCTTTGTTGTATATAATTGACCTTAAGGATGAATTTACTTTTGTGACGTCATAATGTTATTATCATTGACAAAAAATTAAATTGTGCAAAAACGAGATCCTTTTTCCAAAATGTCAATCACTTAATATTTTTTATTTTTTATTCCGCACCTAATGACACGTCACTTATAATTTTCTGTTGGCGAGTTCCCGAGCACTGTTGCCGTTAAAACAGCTGACTTAACGGACTTAAGGTGTGCAAATTAACGAGAATTTTTTTGAAGCCGATATTGAATTTCCGGAGAAGAGCAGACTCACGGCAACAGAGTGCAATGCCATTTCGTTTGTTCAGTTTCCCTTCCAAAAGAACTCTGATGTTTTCGCCGGGTCTCGGAAGATAACAGGTTATACAAATTGGTACGAATTTGAACTTCCTTATGGCACATTTTATAAATGGAGTTTATTACTCCATGTAGAGCTTACTTCTCTCGACTCATCTTCGTACTCTTATTGATGATCCAATGCAACTTTTAGCAATTATTCCACGGCATTCATAATGTAATCATAATGACCCATAGTGACGATTATCCGTTGAATAAATTTAATTTAATTGTACACTTCACCGAGTCTGCAGTCTACTTAACAGGTACCCGATGTACACTTACATCTGCTCGTTATAATACGGGCCAGACTCTAAGGAAGTGAAAGCATATCTTGTTCTTCAACATTTTACATTAAAACGAATCGATATGGTACTAAACGTCCAGTGCTCCTTGTATTGATATTAATTAGGAAGGTTCTACTGGATCCTACTTTTCCGGCCAATGAGACGGATAGAATCTCTTCAGTTAAAGATTTAGCATCTGGTTTCTCCAAGAAGCCGGGAATGACGCGGAAAGGATTCGATATATCTGGTTAAACCTGGATAAAGTTATATGACTTTTTCAAAGCCATTACTAAATAGTACGACGCCGATTATTGTAGAATTGGATCGATACGTTTCCGCCATTTCTACAGGTTAACCAATTCGATTTTTTGGTGCTGAAACTAACGAGGTACATTAACATTCGTAATACATTTAAACTCTTAATTAACGCGATAATTCAAATTTAGTTTATACTTCCCCACTACAGTAAACATTCCATAAAGTCTAGACACTTCATGAACAAAACATACTAGATGTTTGGATAGTCCTACCAATGATGAGAAAAGTGAGTTATTTCAATCTAATTGTTTTGGGAGATAATTTCTTAAGAATAAGTATTGTTTACCGAATTGTAGTTTTCTAGTTGCTTATCGCGACTATCGGCACATTCATATACTTATGTACATTCACAGACATGCAGTAGTATTAGCCCGGATTCCGGTCACCGGAACGTATTTCGGAAATGTACTTGGCATTAAAGGATTCAGTTGCTTCTTTTCAGGAACAGCAGTTGCGGATGAGTAACCAATCTGATTAGTCGATAACTTTTCTTACATCGAAAATGCACAAACGGGTGTCACGATTTCTCACAAATTTACATCCCCCAAATTGATTCATTCTTCGCTAAACTTGCTTTATTTACCAATTTAAATTGTGTAGAATTTGTAAGGGACAGCAGACATCAACGGCAAACGAATCATTTTTACTTATGGGTATGGTGAAGTTTTAAATGTATGCAGATCGCCGAAAATTCTGGTTGTGTTAATTTTGTTGGCAAAGAAGCAAAAATTGCTGAAAGGAAAGTTTCACAGTAAACCGTTGATAGATTTTGCTGCCAGTAAGGAACCAATTGTCATTTATTTTAATAACAAACCCCAGAGGTCGGTGGCGAGTTGTGTTCGATGTGAGTTTGGTAAGTTATTAGCGCGATTTGATTGTAAAATCCGTATAATATAGAAAGTACAATGATAGTACCAACATTGTCATTCGACAAATCGTAATGGGCAAATAAAACGCGTATGCCGGGTCTCCTTCTAATGTATTTTAATTTTTAATTTAATTTTTTATCAGGTTCCTCTTCCAACGTAAAATATTGCTTCCATCCTGCGTATGGCGTCTTGGGTTTGATTCAAGGATGAAGACGGCCACACTAGTCGACTACAGAGAATCTGCAAACCCAAAAATACGGAAGAAGTCAGAAATTCGGATGTGGTCACCTTTCCGTGTGACATGGGTTTATGTTCGGACTTTCAAGTCGTAGCCTCTCTGCCAGTCGCTTCGCATAATTCCTCCAAGTCTCCCCCTTGCCATGCAATCGCATTGTTGAATTCGCGAGATAGTCCGAAATAACAAGTACCGATTCACGGTGTACATTTCCGCAAAGTTTCCGAAAGCAAATATTGTTCAGTTAAGTATTTATTACACAGGGCAAAGTGCTTAACGCTTCGGTTATCATTGAAATGTCTCCTAATTATGTCCTCCAAATATAGAAAATCACTGTAATGGGTAGCTGTTACGAATGCAAAAGCACATTCCTAATCTTGGCCCGAAGATGTTTACATTTTCATCTTCTAATGCTACAACTTGCTCTACTGATAATCATCCGAAAATAACAGTAAACTGGTGACTCTCCTTACTGATATCGATGAACCTTTTCGTTACGTTATCCATTTTGCCGATAAAACACAAGTAATGATTATCGAATCGTGAATGGTATGAATGGAATTGCCGTCACTTTACAGTTCTCGGTTACTTAGGCGATTATTAGGTAATCAATGCAGATACTTCAAATTGCATGAGTATAGGTTTCATCAATATTTACGTACTGGAAAGGGGGTGTATCAAAAATCCACACGTCCAAAAATCCACAATCCAAAAATCCACAAAATAAATTAGTGTTTAAGTGTGGATAACTTTCTTCAAGTTGTGTTAGATTGCTTCAGGTTAGGTTAGGTGAGGTTAGTTTAGGTTAGGTATATATAAAGATAGGTTAGGTTGGTTAGGTTAATTGACCCTAATTAATTTTCTGGAGTTTTGGATTGTGGATTTTTGGACTTCTGGATTATTGGATTTTTGGATTTGTGGATTTTTGGACGTATGGATTTTTTGATTTGTGGATTTTTGACATAGAGCCTGAAAAGTCATTTTGTTGTGACAACTCACAATAAGAAATCGCTAAACGATTTTAATCAATACCTGTTAATCGGCGCTAACAACCTAAACTTCCTTTCTTACATTAGTAATATCACCTCCATGACCCACTCATCCATTGTTCAAATTAATGGAGTGGAGCCGTATAATTTGGCAACAGCTGTCCACATTTTGCAGTAGCTATTATATTCCAAAATCGTAAAACTCAGGGAGCTATATTTTTATCTGTCAACCATAAAATGAGACTAACAATTGGACCTGGTTGATTGGAAGAGAGTGAAGAAACCTACTACAAAACCATCATGAAGTAATGTACTCTCTTGACAATTGACCCAAATGTAACTAGTTCCGTGGCTATTCGGGTTAAATGTGAAAAATGTAATTTTCTTGTTTGGTAAGAACTCGAAATAATTTGCACGAAACAATAAGTTCCATTTGGTTGCTTCTGTTTCTTTTCCCATAGACTATGATTTGTATAAAGGGCGTCGCCCTTAGGGCGACAAGAGGAAAACAGTTCGTCGAACGCATTTTGGTATTCCTAGAAGTCAGTAACTTTATTCTGTGCAATTCGTTTAGAGGGAAATCAGAATAAAATTAGTTGTTCGCGTTTATGAAAGAAATTAAGGTACAGGTACTATCTGCTGTTATCCTGAGGTTTTCAAAAAATATTAGAAATGACTTCGACGCTTTTACTTACATAAGATGTCAATGATAACTTGTCATTGTATGAATATTTTGATTTTGTTACTGAATCAATGAAACATCTTTTTAAAGTAGTTATGAACTTTGTCAACACACTTCATACTGTTTCGTAAACCGGGGAAGGATTTCAGTACATTAGAAAAAACCAAAGTTAACATATGGTTTACACCGATTTTCAACCGGCGTTATCTTTAAGACAAGTTATTACCAATGCACTAGAATAAAATGCTTAAAGTGTTCTTATTTGACCTGGTAACTGAGAAATATCTATAACATGTTTAACAAACGAAAATGTTAATAAAAACAAAGAAAGAAAGAAAGTGAAAGGAAATGCATTTAGGAAACCTGGTAGTATGTCACCTTTTTCAAAACAACTGACTTTCATCGCAAATGAATCGGCGACGGTCATGGTGATTCAATAAAGGTTATGATTAGATTATGAATATAAGAACATGTTCCTATGAGGCGACAGTAAGATAACCCAGGATGTTAGTCAAACTTGAAGCATCTATAGGAAACGTGAACGCGTTGTTTTCCATGGCTTTTTAATTTTTATAAAGGTTGGTAGACTTGAATTTCGGCAAATTTATTTCGGAAAATGAGGAAAGGTCTACCTGTGAAATTAGAGAGTGGTAAAATATTGTCAATCACACGATAGGTATGGTAGTTTGTCAAAAGATTGATAAATAAAATACTTTACAAAGTATGATATTTCTTCTCTTTCACGCTGCAATGGAATTCTTCCTGGCAGAGAAAGGAATGCGTGCGGCCAAACACTATGTAACCAAGATTGACTTTGACTTTTCACCTCAAAAATATCGAAAGTGAAATAAGCGCCATTATGGAGATGCATTAGTATTTAAGGCTGTTGAAAGAAAACGGTTGTGTAATTTTCAGTGCGTCCGTTATTCTAATGGTCATTCTAATACTACGTGAACAAAAGCTGATTTACTCACATCACAGCTCCGCATCAATTACCGTAATTAAATTAACAGGCAATGTGTCTGGGTCAGATGATTCATCACACACTTTCCAGTCAAAAGTTTATGCATGCAATGAATGTCGTAATCGGCGGATATAATGTTATTTTTCTTTTCTTGAAACCTGTATGAGTAACTCCATAAGCCAGTATACATTGACATGTAACGAGTGTATGGAAATCATAAACTAATGCTTGTCTAATGTATCCTGAGTAAAATAAGGTATACGAACAATAATCTCTTCAATACATTTAATTGTTGTTGAATGGTCATCTGCGCTCTATCATATTTTACTGCATAACAACAACGCCAGTTTTTATAATTTAGTGTGTGTTTGATACATACTATTAATAGATTATCGCTTTCCATTTTTGGTGAATCTTCTCCACTGAAGAGCGTCTGATTATCTTGTTGTCGCATATATGGACACGCGAAAAGTCGGTTGCTCGTGTATGCTCGTCAATGCTTTCGTATATGATGGAAAGAGTCAAATTAAGGTCTCCAAGTGGACTCCCACAATAGAGAAAATACGGGCATTAATGATTGCCACTCTAAATCCTTTTATTTACTTTTCCTACATGTAAAATGTAAATATATGAGAATGGAAAGTGTAGATTTTGTCCAAGTTGTGTGGTCATCGATGCGTTCATTTATCTCCTATTGTTTACTGTTTTCCATGGTAAAATTTCATTCAACGAACTTTCCGAGCCAAAATTCAAGTGCCATAAAACATCCCTGCCTTTGTGCTTACTACATGATAATACTTAATGATGAAAGTGTTCCGCATCTTCCTGTTTTTAAAATAATACGATAGTGGAAAATTGATGGGCGGGCATTAAGCAATATCCGGAAGACTGGACATTGAGACAATGGTAACTGGGATAAACTGGAATGGTACACATCTGCACAAGATATCGTTGCTGTAGGAAATAAATATTTTTTGCGCTCGCTTCTGCATATGTGGCGCATTTTAATATTTCAGTAGATTTCTTTGCGAGAAGGGAACAACTATGGAATGGAAATCCCTTATTCCTCACTAACTCGGTGAACATTATTGTTTAAATTATTTATACATATATTGTACCTATAATGATTATTATGCAGGATTTTCCCGTCTGTAATACTTAACTAGGACGGGTGTAAACCCGAAATAAAAAACTACCGGAAACGTCTTGTGTGCGAAATTGAGTCATTTGACACTCAGCTCTCCTTAATAAACACTAATCTTGAATTTTTCGTTAAGTTTCCTAAATAATATATTTTGACCTTTTCGTGACCCTTCGACCCCTAAGGGTCAACTCCGACAGTTGACCGAATTGACCCATGGTGTTATGAAAAAAAATGATCAGCTTTTTACCCTCTATAAAGTATGAAAATAAAAATTTTTTGGCCATAAGGAAGTATGGGGGACCTTGCCCCCCACCATTCCCCTGGGGGTAGGGCCTGGAACCACAAAATCAATAGGGTAATTACTTTTGCCCTAGGGTACCTCCATGCAAAATTTGGAACGAATCGGTCAACGTGGAGAGGAGTTATCGTGTTCACAGACATACAGACACACAGACAAACAAAACAATCGCAACAACTACCTATATAAGCATTTCATGCTTCCGGTAGTTAATAAATTGCGCTGCTGTTTGCAAACAGGCAGGATGGTAAACATCATAATAGGAATCGAGATCCATAAACAGTTAAGTATTTCGTAATTGTAATAACCAACTATTATAACAATAGGCCATGAAGTTGGTGCAACATAATAATTTATGCGTAACATGGACAACGTTTCTACAATGTTATGATGCAAGTGAATTATTTGGGAGTTTAGGTTCCCGGGATTTGCGATTTGCTTATTCATTAATATAATATTAAATTTAAGTTTAGAGACAATTATTTTAAATATAATGCGATAAGTTTCATCCTAAATTAACAGGTTAATATGTATTGTAAGTACTCGATTTACAGAAAATAACTTTTTGAAACTGTCTGAGTCTGAGTCTGAAATTTAAGTATTTACATAATAATGTATATAGGTTCATTTAATTTGGATTTGACTTTCTGAACAATTAATGTTGGAAAACGCAAACAAAATAAGATTAACACCTCATCGGTAGGAATTTAAATCTCAAAATGTTAAACACTAAATAAGAAATTGAGGTTCACGAAGATCTTGTTCAACAATTAGAGAGCCTTAGTATCTACAATATATTGTGGTAATCGATTGAACAAATACAAATATATATGCGTTAGGTGGCGGACAAGGGCTAACCGATACATCAATTTTCAGCCTTTGAAATGGGATTGTTAATTTCCACCTGCTCCTTACATTCCTATCTTATGAGATAAAGTGTGGTCATCACATCAATTTATTACATGGCCCAAAATTTTGCCGTACATAGAAGTGACTACATGCTTGAATTAACTTGAGCCAAAAACAGTGCGAAATAATTTAACTCAAGTAGGTAACTAATGCTTTGTCACAATTTTGTTTTCATTATAGACGAAAATAATGACAAATTCGTACAAATGAACTTCGAAATGTTCTAATCCTCGTGCCAGTTATTTGTCCATTAATAATGGGCCACTATCATTTGATTGGAATCAGGAATAAAAATTTGACCGCTGCACTATTCATATAGCACACACACTAAAACCACCGTAACAACGAATTCGAGAAAACCGAGAAGTAAAACATCGTGACAGGTTACGCTCCAAAGTGATACCTCTGTATTATTGAAATATGCTTACTTCAAACAAACAGGTATTACCTCACTCGAAAATTCCTCCAAAATGCCACATTTTCCCAAAATATCTGTTTACAGTTCAAAATACCAAACAGCAACACATGTTTATTACGGCATCATAATCTTGTTGTGCATTGTATCGGAATTGTGCTTTATTGTCAATACTTATTAAAGTGTTTACTTTTTACGGAGCTTCAGATGTAATTGAAGACAGTGTAATCGTCCCGGTTGTCCAAACAGTACAATATACAAACCTGTAATGTATTTTCACTATACTTCTAATATATGTATCCTTAATGGACTAACCATCGGAAGTTGGTGTATCAGCCATAAAGGTGCTTTCTGCTCAATTTTCCGTCAAAATTTAGCACAATTTACTTCTTACTTTTAAAAATATGAACAAAATGAAAACCTCGGATTATATTTTTAAAAGTGGAATAGAGGCGAAACTTAAAGTCAGTTCCTTCTCTTTCACTCTCTTCTGATGTCTCCATGCAATGGATATACGTAGGTGACACCTTATCTTCAGTTTCGTCAATAAACACAAAGGCAAAAAGAAATACACAACAGCGGCTAAGTCAAAATGTGAATTCACTTTCCTGAGTATTTGCTATTCTGCATAGTATTAATAACAAATGAAGATATACAACGTATTTTAAAAATAAAACTAGTAAGGTGTAAACCTTTATACATAACTACCGGAAGTGCGATATATGCCCAATTAACAACCCAAATACACATTTGACCAATTTCAATATGACTCATAAGCTCAAATTAAACCTCCAATTGGATTTACAAAATAAAAAATTTCAGGTCGGAGACCTCATCCCCGTCCAGGCGCCACCCTGGCGACAGGGGAGCGATTTGACCCATAGTGCTTTGGCAAAAAATGATCGTCTTGAACTCCTGTATCGATTTGTAGAATAACATTTTTTGGCGATATGTTGACCCCACCCCTCGGACACGCCGACCTCCCTACTTCCGGTCATTGATGAGGTACATGGCTGAAAATCAATAGGGTACGTGACCTTGGGCCAATGTACCTCTATGCCAAATTTGAGCCAAATCGGTCAACGTGGAGGGAAGTTAGAGTGTTCACGGACAGACAGACAGACAGACAGACAGACAGACAAACAGATCAATCGCTATAACTACCTGTCAAGCATTTCATGCTTCCGGTAGTTAATAAAACAATATTGTATATGTACATATTTGAGTGGGATTACATACCATATATGAACGTCCCTGACCCGACTCTTTTAAATCAAAAAATCATTTACATATTCGGATTCTCCTTTAAAAATGTTGCTAAAATCACGTTAAAACTGAATTTTCAAAAAATTGTAAAAGGGGGTAAATTGCGAAAATATGTGTTGGTGGGGCTACGCATAGGATAACACATTTTTTCGACCTTTGTGATTTTAGCACCATTTTTAAAGGAGAATCCGAATATGTAAATGATTTTTTGATTTAAAAAAGTCGGGTCAGGGACGTTCATATATGGTATGTAATCTTTAAGCTCTTAAAATGCACATGATATTAATAGCAGCTATCCTGAAATCAGCGAATTAGAAATGATTACGGAATCCGCCTTAGCACATATATCTTGACTTGAATTCCAGACAAATACAAGACACCCTTGGGAATGTCAGTTTGTTTGCTCCTCAATTGTTTTCCTACTCAGCAGGATAATACTAATACTTTTTCTGTGTCACTCACCCCAACATCCCATTCTAAAAATTCGGTTGCAACTGCTAAAAAGTTCTGTATACAGAATCCGGAAATCCGGATTTTTGGTTTTCCGGATTTTTGACATAAACCTGTATTTATAGCTGCCTTTGCTATTTATTTTAACCACAGGTTTCTTCAAATCTTTAATTTAGGTGGAAGTCTTGGGGTTGCATTAATTAGTAATAATAATGAAGGAGCCTGAATCCAGCTCACCAATACATTTCAGAATTTCTTCCTTTAGTTTCCTTCCCGACCAATCAGTGTAAGCAGTTATACCGGATGTTTTCCCATCGGGTGTGCGTACTTTTAGTGGAATTTTTGCCCTCGGAGGAGCAGTTCTTGTGTTGTCCACGGTATCATGTTTTGGATGTTCCTCTTCCCCTTTCTCTTTGTCTTGCTCAGAGTATTCTCCCGCAGCGGCGGTCGCAGTTATAGCCAGAAGTTTGCTAATGTTTTTGGAGCAATTTGAAAACAGTGAAAATGCCTTGAGAAGATTATCGTCACCGAGCAAGTTATCGCGCAGGTGAGTTTCAATTCATTTCTAAAGTGTGCAGGCAACGTGGTTCGAAAGAAAATATTATGTTCCGACATGATCACAAAACATTGTATGGAATTTCGTTTGGATATTGATATTTGTGCTAGCGCTCGTTTGTACGCGCTCATTATGTCTTCGATACTGCAACTATTAAACGCAGTTGCTGTCAGCAAGCGGAGGTCTTTAAGTTGCTTTCCACTTACATCGCCACTGAAAATTTGCAGTCCAAGGGGAAGAAACGTATTACTTACAACGACGACAGATGCCATTTCTGTCTTTTGCTGTGTTGTTGACAAGTTGGTTAGTAGCTTGAAAGCGACCAGGGATGTTTCATGTACCAAGGCAACGCATTTGAATCCGACCGAGTAGAAGCAATCACGGAGAAATTCCCGTTCTTGAAAATTGAATCCCGGGGACAATACCAGTAGTACTTTGCTAGTCATTTCTTCCGTGCTGACGTCTACAAACTCCTTCACTCGCTGAAACAGCTCGATGAGCATTTCTCTGCTTTTCTTGTCCCCTTTTCCAGCTTTGTCAATGTGTTTCCACAACAAGTCCATCGTTAATGGCTTCCCTTGATCATCCTTAGTCAGGTTATCATAGTCGTAGCTCCAAAAGAGTTTGCCATTGCTGTGCCGTATCATTGCTGCGAATCCTGGTTTACCTTCACTCGGGTTGCCAAATTGGAGTTTGATATTTCCCAACTCTCGTGTGTAGACCACCGTGTAGATCCATTGAGCCGTTATGCTAATACAAAGATGGGCGTCGTCGGTTTTACTAATTGCATGCTGACGGCGCACTTTTTCTAGCTGGAACATATCGCTCCAACGCGCATGTAAGAAGTTAGACAGGTCCTCTTTCTCCAGGTTGTTTAATCCATTTGTCACCGCCCCCAAAACTGTCTCGTGCATGTCGTTCAGTTTCTTCCCATCAAATACGCCTTGCGCACTTATGGCCTTCTTCATGCATAGCTCATACGTTTCTACTCGCTTATGTCTAGTATCTGTTGAGCTGATGGGTGGTATTGACGACATCTGTTTGGAATCCATGGCGGAGAGTCCAATGTATATCTCTTTCTTCAGGAATAAAATTTTTTTACGCTGCAACTAATATTTGATACACACTTTGGCCTATGGCGCTATTATTTCCAGCTACAGCTACGTGTGATCAGTACGAGAATAAAATGACAAATGAACATAATTATGAACACTTCATCGCAAACAACGTCACCAATCTAATCTCTGATTTGGGATATCGCAAATGATAAAATATTTGCTGCGTGCATTTGTCCCGTTTTATCTTTCTGTCGGTTCTGTACATCATCTGCACGGAACACCCGTTTCATTCGTGATCATGATATGACCCGTTTCATTCGTGATCATGATATGACCCGTTTCATTCGTGATCATGATATGACCCGTTTCATTCGTATTATTTCATCAAAATTTTCTTGCAGCATGGCAAAACCACTCTCATGAATATGCTTGGATGAATGATAAACTAAACGCAATTTGTCGACTTACCATGATGCATGTTATTCCATGGCCACGAACAAGTGAAATGATAAGATGCATTGGGGAGTGAAAAAAAATAATTTAACATGATTTAATAACAGCAAAGCTATGACGCTGATATTGGATGTAAGGTAACTTGAGTTAAGGAACTCCTTTTTTGTGATTGAGGCCCGTAAATATTTTTGTCTTCGATTCTGGTTATATTTTGTTATTGAGATTGTGGCTACTTAAAACGACAAAATGCCAAGTTGCGCCTTTTTGGTGCATAGTGGTGGGAACAACAAAGGAAGTCGTAGTAGAAAGGAAAGAGATGTAAGGAGCGCTTTTCAGAGAAAAACATAATCAAGCGCATTAAACCTTACGCAAGCAGCACCAATGAAAACCAACGTCCGTGAAGAATTGTGTAGTTTTCCATATGTTTGAATATAATGATATAGTACATTTCTAATTTCGTATACTCAAGAGATATAAATGATCTTGTGAGCGTGATTCGTGCGTGCGGCTGGGTGAGGAATTATGTTCGGAGAGCAATAAAGGACAACTGTTAGTATTTCCATGGAATATTCAATGCAAATAAATACAAATAGTCTGGGGTTTGAAGAGTATCAGTCCCATTAAATTGAAGTAAACCGTGTGCTGTAAGCTAACATCGTCTAATTGTGTTGTTGTCGATGGACGCATTTTTTTGATGAACGACTTTGCTGCGAGGGTGTCATATTTATCAATATTAGTCACTGTTTTCGTTTTCAAACCCTCACAGCTTTTCCATTAGGATACCTTGGCTTAACAAATGGTTGACCAGGGCGAAATATTTACATATGCCACCAATATAATACCAGAGCCTATTTAGTACCACAGGCGTTTCAACGTTCAATGAAAATCACTAAATTTGAGACCCTAAACATGGCATCCAAAGCGAACAGTATATAAAGTATTTATGTATCTGTTGGTTTGTTGGACAACAAGTGCCTGGTCACTGGTCAGCTTGGAATTTCATTGGAATGTTTATCTGACCGTATGATCAACCCCTAAGCGATGTCGTCATCTAAATTGTATACGATGATGGCAACTTTCTGTTTCTATGCTTCTTTCAATTTTCCTGACGCGGCATTTTTCGTCTGTACTCATTAGACCAAAAACCATAAATTGTTGCATATACTGATGATAATTCAATTAAAAATGGAGATGACGATTATGAAAACGACATTTTTGGTGTTCTTACTTCGAGTTGCCCCGGTTTGAAATCATCAACTAAACGTTCGAGGCTTTAGCAAAAATTTGTCTGAATTTAACAAACTCAAATGATGTAGCTGTGTTTAGCGCGGGGTATGTCAATAATCCCAGAGTCCAAAAATCCGCAATTTATAAAATATAGAAAATTACTTCTGGTACACCTACTCGTTTAGATTAGGTCAACATTGGTAGGTTCAGGTTCGGTTAGGTTAAGTTAAATCGTAGCAAACATTGCAAAATTTCAACATTTGAATTTTTTTAAATTGGGGATTGTTGAACTGGGGATTTTTGGGTTTGGGGATTTTTGGACTTGGGGAATATTGATACGTTTAGCGCAACCCATTCTATTTAGGCATATATATTACATTATCCTCGAAAAGAAACCTTGGGAGGAATTATCTGTTACCTTAAATATTTCTGACTTGTAGAATACAGCTCTAATTTGACGTTTCACTATGGCATGAAATGACCGGAAAACTAGGAGTTATTTGTCTCACGGCTTTATTTTTGATTGAAAAAAAAAGAAATCCGGAATCGAATAAATTTTCTTTTCCTGAACTGGCACATCGAGAGGAACCAACAAGTTCGACCTTTCCGAAGTGTTTACTGAGAGTTTTATTTTGGTGTATGTGTACTTTATGTACATACTTGTCGCGTTGGATGTAACGAAGCTGCCATAAATGTTTCTCATCCGCTACGTCGTACTAATGTGCACAGTGAGATGTTGACTTTTAGAGCGCAGACGAACATTAAATTATAAATCAAAATTAACAATTGAATTCGCGGCTCTCGATTCTAATTCAATGCTTTAACGCCGGTGGTACCAGTAGACACTGGTATTGTTCGGCAGCATCAGCAAACTTTGGGCCATAACAATCAACTTGTTTAAGTGAACTGTGTTGTCGACAACGCTGGGTGGATTTGAAAACGATAACCAATATTGATAAATTAGACATTCTCAAAGACCACTTCTGATGCGGAAACATAGGTAAGTCTCCATGGACATTAATACAGTTAAACGATATTAGCTTACAGCATAAACCTTAAGAGGTTGCTTGAAGTTTATGGTCTGATATTCTCCAATAAACCATTGGGAAAGATACGTAGATAATTCCATAAAAGTAGTTGTAAGTTGATTTTTCGTCCCACCGATTTAACTGAACATAGAAAAGGAAATAAGAGATTACAAGTATTAATGAAGTTCAACGTCTTCGATGTAAATACTGGCGTTTATGGAAACCAGCGTTACTCTAGGTCAGTTGTTTATAGTTCCAGTTAGAGTTCTTTGCAGCAACTACATAAACCAGCATACATTGAGTTGTAACAAGTATTTTAAATGCAAAAACTGATGCTCTAGTTGTGTTCCTTGAGCAAAATAAGGTAGGGTTTGGTCAGATGATTTTTTTTCAAAAATGCGATTACACGGGGTACATTGAGAAAAACAGATTTTTTCAGTGGGCACAGTTTTTCTTCCACGTTTTTCAGCGGAATTGTCTGAGATTTGGCAAGGATATTGCTCATAGCATTCCTCAAGACGTTCAGAAACGAAAAAGGATATTTTTAAAACATAATGGGTGTAAGAGAGGTCAACAGGTCAAAATTTTCAAATTTAATAAAAATGTATTTTAAAGTTTAATTTAACGGAAATTGATGTACAGAACTGGCCACAACACTCCGTTCCGTGAAATAACACCGAAAAATACATTTTTATTAAATTTGAAAATTTTGACTTGTTGACCTCTCTTACACCCATTATGTTTTAAAAATATCCTTTTTCGTTTCTGAACGTCTTGAGGAATGCTATGAGCAATATCCTTGCCAAATCTCAGACAATTCCGCTGAAAAACGTGGAAGAAAAACTGTGCCCACTGAAAAAATCTGTTTTTCTCAATGTACCCCGTGTAATCGCATTTTTGAAAAAAATCATCTGACCAAACCCTACCTTATTTTGCTCAGGGAACACAACTAGGGCATCAGTTTTTGCATTTAAAATACTCGTTACAACTCAATGTATGCTGGTTTATGGAGTTGCTGTTTGTGGTTTGTCATATTACATCACGCAATAGTGTATAAATAAATAATATAAATTCAGTGAAAAGAGAAATGCTAAACAGAAGGCACACTATAATCTGGAATACTTGGTGCGACTTCCAAAGGGTTGGAACCATCGAATGGTAGGATTTTGTGATGGAGATTTGTCACTTAAAGCGTGACTGTATTCACGCTGCTGTCAATCTGAAGAAATAAAATTGGAAAGCATATGAGATGATTTTCGGTAACAGAATAAGTAAACTTTCAAACTTGTTGAAGACATCCGTTATGAATGGCAACCCTACCAAAACGTTATATAATAGAAAAGCAAAACGACGAAACAACGTTGAGAAGAAGCTGAAATGAATAAATATTCACTTTGTAAAACATATTTAAACAAATACTGAATCTTGATACTAATTATTGATTTCGAATGAACTTTACAGATTTATTGGATCACATTACTTCTATCATTTTAGTACACTTGAGTAACACGTCATCCCAACTCAAACTAGTCTCTTTCAATTATTTAAACCACCAATCACAAGAAGTGGATCGTCTTCATCTTTACGTTGGAGTTTGCAACTGTTTACTGAAGTTGAACTAAATGGCGTTGAAATACAAAATATAGCTGAAATACAAATTTCCAGAGCAGTAAAATATTTTGAATATAATTATATTGGGCGTAGCGTGTAATTGGGCTGCCCAATTGTGCTGCCTACACCTTACTTGTGACAACCGGTATTAATATCGTTATTTGAGTGCCCTAAGTATTGTTATAATATTAATCTAAAATTTCTTCTCAAATTTTAACCAAGGATAAAGTCGGGAGGCTACAATTATATTTTGACACTATCGATGTGCAAAAGAGGCAGACGGGCAAATAATTATTACGGGTTCAAGAGAACGTGATGTATCAGTTATCAATTTCTTCTGATAAGCAGACGCGTAAGCAAATGTGGCGACTTAGCTTGTAATTCCAAAATTTTTAAACTTCCAATGGTAAAAGTTTTTCTGAAGAAATTGGGTTTCCCAACATAAACATGGTTTCAAAACATTTTTTGTCACAGATCCCTGTAGCATATATTCGACATGAGTCATTTATGCACGGTTTTTGGGAATTACGTATTAACAGTGCGATCTGTGCGATCGGTGTTATACTGAGTTTAGCCGGTGGACACATGTAAATAATTGTAATTTGGCTATTTGCATCCTTCAGTTTGTGAATTGGTCATCTTCGGTCGCTTACAAATCTGACAAGTATATTCTTATACTTTTGTTGGCTTTTCTTAATGTCAATGACAACATAGGCATGGTAAACATGCGTGGATACGCGTTTGGGAGCCTGAGAAAGTTTCTGGAGAAACGAGTGCTTTATTTATTATTGATCAATTTTGTTAATTTTAGATACATATATTTTGGCTTCGACAAAATCAATCATTTAAGTTAGTATTTCTTTGAGAAGAATGGATTTTTGCATGCGGAATAAATACTTTAAAACTGCCAGGTTTTGTACTACAGTCGTTCAGAGAAATGGTTGTCGGATTGGTTTTAAGTAGAAACGTAGTCCATAATATTGATTCACCGGAGACACCCGGAAAATACCGGAATTCTGGTGACAATTCTCGAGAAAATAGCACTTCACGATCCGTACATTGTCTCCTGTAACGAAACAAAAATTACTTTGAAAAGTTTTGCATACTCAAAAACTAATAAGGCAATGCAAATTATTGACAGTGAACAAACATATAACACACACTCCTAAGCCAATATCCTAAATCTGCTGTTACAGAAAAAAACGTATTGAGTACAATTTATGATAGTCGGCGTCATGGCATATGATAAAAAGAAAGGTGACTTAAAAGTTTCTTTTAAGAAAATGAAAATAGTCATACTTTGCGAAATGAAATCATGAACAAGATTTTATTTCGTCCGAAACGGATAATTTTGAAATTGGGCATTGGACTTGTATGTATATTACCACCCAATATTATTCATTTCCGGAAAGCATGTGTATGGACAAATTTATGAATGATTTTTAGGAAAGAATTCTATCATTTTATTTTACTAATAACTTGTTCTAATTTCTAATTACCAACTATTTTTAAAGTTGGGATAGTCTAGACTGCACGAATCTTCAGACAATTTATGAATCATGGCTTCCTCATGGAATATGACACAGCTTCCATAACATTCTCTGTTGCTTGATTTATTCTGTGGCTATTCTGTAATTAAAGACGGGATAAATTGATGATATTCCATAATCGATTATCTTAAAGATTAAGGATTGGATAGAATTGAAATGAAACCTACCTTTAAATATATTAATATAGTAGTAAAAACATACTATATGAAATATGGAGCATTCTTATCTACTAGAAACTAAAATAAAGCGGTTACCGGATATGTTCAATACGGCGTTAGGATATTTCATAACACTGATTTGTCTAAGGTTGAAAAATTAAAATCAGAAATACCGAATTCAGCAACGTATCGTTTCCTGCTTAATGTACTTTATTTCTCGAGTTTCAGAAATATCATCGACAGGTTCACCGAACGTACGTTCACCACTGGGTGATGAAAAATAATGGTATTCTGTTTGTTCACATTTCATTCTATTTCCTGTGCTCGATGGCAATGGGAAAATGGAATAGATTTTTGCTGTGACTGTCAGAAAAACACGTTTTTAAGCGTACAATTATCCAAACGTTTAAACCAAGTTGATTGGGTGAAACTTTTCAATTCAAATGTTTCCAATGTTTGCACCGATTTTGTTAAAAAATATCGACGAAATAAAAAACTTAAAACTTGCTTTCGTTAAATCGATTGGCATAAATTGGTATCATTGTTCCCATTATTTGTTTTAATAAGACTTACTCGAGCAGCTAGCATTATTGTGTACACCTGATTAGTATTGCGAAATAATAAAAATGCGATCACGTATATTTTTTGGGGGGTTGCTCAATTCAAATGTTTCTCATGATTCTACTGCTTTGATTAAGAAACACGACGACAAGTGATTATGTGCAGTCCAAATGCAGGTTGGTTAAACCAGGTTCGACCTTCACTTTCACGTATTTGAGAATTACATTCATTTTTCATAAATTATCACATATACCTTAAGCGCATCCTCTTTGTTATTTATGATGATTTAGCTAGGTAAACGGAAGAGTGGGTTATTTATTTGTTTGTCATTAACATTGTTCCTTCTATGAAAATCTATGGGGATATTGAAATTGCGGTGGAACAAGCGCTCCTAGATTTTCACAATGACACGCATTTTATGGTTGTGTCCTAATGATAACGTAAACTTTGAGTCAATTTGGCCATTAATGTTTGTGGCAATGAAAAGTATACAGTTTTCTGTCAACGACTTTAATTACAAATATGTCTCCATTAGGGCGTTTATTTCCTTTTCAATATTTTTTAGGCAAAAACTCAACGACAATTTGGTTCCACTGTGTTTGGCCACACTCATTGCCCTCTCTGTTCATGAAGGATTTAATTACCGTTTGGAAGCCAAGAAGTGAAACCCTTACAAAATTATTTCCTTGAAGGAATGTTGAGAATGAAAAACACTTACATATGTCAAGTAAGACGTTATTCTTTGCGGTTTTGAAAACGAAATGAAAAGAGTGATAGGAACGATAAATGTTACAGAAAAGCTGCAGCGAGTGTATATAGAAATGAAAGCATATTTTAGTATTGCCGTTTTGCTGTAGAGATATATTAGCCTTCAAAATTTTATTTAATTCTGGGCAGCGTTCTAAATAAACTATACGCTACTCGCCGACACATTATTACTATAAATATGACATTGCCAGGTTTCAATTTCATAGAGCGAAATAGTAGCATGAAGAAAATATTTGCATGAATAAGGTTAGCTAATGTTTGCTTGTCTGATCTATCTTTGAGTGATAATGTGCGTTTGCTGGTGAACATTACAAATTTTATACTCTGAATCCTCAATAGCGCTTATGGCAGCTGCCAAGGCTTATCTTGTACATATTGAAATGCAGCACCAACTTTCATGACTCTCCATTTACGTGACGTATTCAATATTCATATTTGAATATGACATTTATGCCTTTTTCGTATCTCCGCAACCGTATTACTAATTTTCACACCATTTAATTCACACACTGTCTATGTGTGAAGCACAGGCACGAGGTCTTCTAATTTCTGCAAATATATCAATTCATTTTGCACCTTAAAACAGCAATCTTTGAGGTACTAACATTATCCATATCGCAGACATGAACTCAACCAATCGTTGGTAACTACCTTAACTGTTGCAAAAAAATGGATTGCATAAAATTCGTTGCATTCGGCGTAAGCATCTGTGCATAATTTGAGCCCAGAAATGATTTCTAATTGTTGCATACTTTACAGCGACTCTTCCCCGGGTCGCTAATGGCCAATGATTGAGCTGTCTGTTTCGGACGTTGTAATTACAATTTGTTAATTATTAAGGATATAACCAATTTATAAAATGAGATTTCATTCATTTCATCCACTCACATTGTGGATCTTTGAAAATAATCGTTTGAGACTCAAGTTTTAAGTTTCTAGCGCTGTTGTTAAAACTAAAAAGTGAGGAACTTTCGGAATGTGACCTTTAAATCAGACGAAGCTGCACCCAGGAAGATTACTCTAGTTTTAACAAAAAAATCACATTTAAAAATTATTTTGACACCTGATTGAAATTAAAACAGCAGTCTTCATAGCTCACACGGAAAGGCGTTATGGTTCGCATGAATCATTTCTTGGGTAACTTTGAGAGGAATCCGAAAAGGAATATAAAATGAAACGTGGAAAACAACTGACAAACGTTAGCAGTCACCAGGTTTCTCTATAAACGTCATCGTGAAATCATGTGCTATTATTTTTAAAATGTTGAACAATCCTACATAATGTTGGCATGCACTCCCCTGGATTTCGCAGATGAAATTGCAGATCTTGGTTTATAATGGGAAATACGAGCCGACAAATATGAACAGGAAATTACATGGATGTCACAACTTTCTCTCCAATTGTTATCTAACATTTTACAACTAATGAGAGATGTAGTGAACCAGTACAGTTTAGTTAACTTGAATCCATCTCGTTGGACAGTTAAAACAACAAATATCCTGGCATACAAGTCCTTATTAATTAGTGGTTGTACGATTTTCTAATCATGTCGAGATTTTGAGAATCACAACGGAATTTAAATATACTTTAACTGTTCCTTCTCAACAAAAGTTTCACTCAAATCTCAAGTGTAAAATCTAAAATTTCGTCAAAACTCCAAACTGCTAATCAACCTGATTTTCAAACAAAATCTATAAGGTGGCGAAAACTGTTGGCAGGCGCTCAAGTAAAAATCAAGTAAAATCAGCATTAGGATTCGAATATTAGCAGAGCATCGGCGGATTAGCTAATATTTGCTGCCAAACAGGGAGATTCATGTGGTTTGTAAGACTAGTGATAAGGAAGAGAACGCCACTGTTCTTTAAAAATGGGTGCTTTCATTACCAACAAGCGTTAAGATGGTAACGCGTTATTTCGCGTTAAACTTTTAAATTTGTAGCACTTTAGCACGACAAAGATCAGATGTGTTTAATGTCTGGACGTATATTTAAATTATATTTTGAAGTTAAAAACGCATTATATTGCTGCGGTTAAGTTTGATAAAGCCAATCCACGACAATGATTGAAACAAACTACAAATTGTATGTCAATACTTCTAAGTAGCTACTATTCGGGTATTCGACATGCCTCAGCATTTTATACAATTTACAATGGCTTTGATGATGGTGTTCGAGCTGTTCGCTAGTCTATCAAGCAGAGAAAACGCAGCACCTCGTCTCACAGCACTAAAGTCGTTGATATGACTTTCACAAAGCATTTTTGATGCACTACTTCTTCTACTGTAGTAAAATATTGTCCGAAATGCATCGTTATATGCAACTTTAACTTTCACTAGGGCCTCTGTTTTCACAGGCACCCATAGACTGCAACAATAGATCGCTGAGAAGTACGTACGGAACAGATATTTTTTAACCTCAGTGCTACATGTCCCAAATCTACTCTTCAATAGATTTGCTCGACTGTATATTTCTTTCCTTCGTGTTCCAATTTCACTCATATCCCTATCACGACACGATATTTCAAACCCCAAATATTTTACAGAATCTACCCAAGCTATACTCTTTCCACAAAATTTAATGAGAGGCCGGGTAGAATCAAAGGAACGATCACAAAAACTTAAGCACTCTGTCTTTGACGGGTTAATGGTCAAATCATGACTTGAAGCAAATTGTTCACATAATTTAAGTAAAGTTTTTAGTGCTGCAATGCTTGTGGTGAGCAAGCACACGTCATCTGCATAAATTACGTGGTTTACAATAGTTTCACCAACTCTGCAGCCAATACCAGACTTCGTTAGCGAAAGTGAAAGTTCATCAGAGCATATGGAGTAGAAAGTTGGAGAAAGCAGTCCTCAATTTCTAACGGGGAAAGGCGGTGAAAGTAACCCTCTCCAACGAACCACAAAACACTGTGAACGGAACCAGTACATCAAAAATTTTATCACACAAACTGGAAGTCCACGAACACAAAGCTTCTTCAGAAGTGTGAAGTGGTTCACATTGTCAAACGCTTTACTTGCATCCAGAAAACATGCATACACAGGGGTGTTGTTCCGAAGATAGTGGTGAGCGACTTGTTTCACGGTATAAATCGCCATTTCCGTCCCTACGCATTTTTTAAAACCAAATTGATTGCAAGTAGTTCCGAGTAAATGTGCATATTTTTTGAGAATGACTAATTCAAGTATCTTCGAAAAACAGCTGGCAATCGCAATTGGTCTATAGTTTAAGCTGAGCTTTGCATTTAGGCCCTTCTTTTTAAGAATAGGGACTATAATCACTTTCATTACACTTTCTGGGACAAAAGAGTGACAAAATAGCGAGTTAACAATCACCGTCAAAAAAGGAGTAACCACTGATGCTGCATATTTATAGTGCTCCGCCTGTAGTCCTTCAGAACCATAGGCTTTCCCCGATTTTAATTCATGAGGGCACTCCCCTACGAAATCCTCACTAAACTGAACGCTATTGCTGCTATCATTTTTTAAATACTCTTCGACGTACCTTAATCCCTCCTTACTTTGATCACTATTGAACAGTCTTTCATAAGTGCCTGCCCACCTTTCTCTCACTTCACTTTCTCCGCACACACCATCTAATTCACAGGATTCCTCATTTTGTGATCCACCTTCACTACGGCGGACATGTGACCAAAACTTTATGAAATCTTTTTTAGCATATGACGAGACCAGATCTTCTTTTAATAGTTGACACTTTTGCTTTTGACATTTCCTGAGAGCATATTTGAACAATTTTCTTGCTCTCAGCATAGAGTCATGCAACTGTTGAGTTTTGTTCACATTCCAGTTTTGAAATGCAGAACGGTACTCTTGATAGTATCCTTTCACTTGTCGATTCCAACCAGAGACATGATGACGAACGGCTTTCCTTCTCTGTGTCAACAACTTGTCTGCCTCTTTCAATGTAGAAAATAGTTCCTCTACCTTCTCCGTTAACTTAGTTTTATGATCTATATTACTACAATTAGGAACCAAACAATATTCAAAATCGTAGTCAAGTTATGCAAATTCGTATACAAATTTAGATTAAGAACTCTTTTCAAACATTGGTTTGTAGTCTCGCCTACAGGAACAAAGACGAGACCGAAACTAATAGCGGAACTGTGTAATTCAGAGCACTACAAGAGAAGTGTTAAATGGAATGCAATTCATGAGTGGAATGAATTTCTCAGTAACAGAAATGTTTTATTGTTAGAACAATCTTCGGACTTTGATATTAGTGATGTCATTCAAGATTATTTAATTAGATTAAGAAGTAGTATTTACTTGAAATAATTTATTTGTAGATATGTACTATTTGGCTATGACTTGGTATGCAAATATGATTTTGTCCTTTGTATTATGAATGATTTGAAAAACCGGGTGTTGAATTTCGGAGACCAGCTTTTGTTGATAATTTTCAGCACATAAAATAAATAAATCAATCAAATCAATCAATCAAGTTTATTTTCAACAAATTTACAGTACATGTTAAAACCTTCTGGCTTTATACGATTCCAGGGTATAAAACTATTGCCAGTCCTCACTTTTCTCTTAAGCAGATTTTGTGGCAGACTGATTTCCACCTTTATTTCTAATATCACATGGTCACAAGGTGTAATATCAAACGGGATTTGAACGTTGTAATTAATGAAGGAACTTAACATAACGTGATCCAACCAAGATTTTGCACCATTTCCTTTTTCAACATATGTATATGTAGAATTTGGAAGACAATGCTGGTCAGCAATATGTAGTTGGAGGTCATCGGAGATTTGCTGCAACTCAGCGAACTTTGTTGTCCCTGGTGTTAAATTAAATTAATAATGGATATTTATGTCGACAAAACGCACTATCAACAGAATTGACTAGAAAAACTAATCCGCTTACAAACCTCACATTTAAAAGATTTCGCAAGGACGGGAACCTGACACCTGCCTGTTGATAAAAAAAGATGTGGAGACAATATCTATGAAGTGACGTGTAACTACATATACGATGGATTTACTTTTTAACTCCAGTACAAACTCCGGTCTCGTGTAAGATCTATCGATTATGGTAAACTAGCGCCACATGTAGCATTTACGTAGTCAGTTTGAATAAGTTATAACAAAGATGGTCTTCCCTCTCTTCCATTTGTTATTTTGTGTTAGATTATAACATAAGGTACGGTATAGCAAAAAGATCGTTTGTGATTTCTATTAATTTGGTATATTTATATTATCATACTTTTTAATACACTTAATATGCAACAATTTTGAAAAACGCCATTAACATTCTATATTAAGACGTAAGATAAGTCATAACTAGGTAGCATATTTAAGAATAAAATGTGGTTATAAATACTGTTCTTGCTTCAACATACAAAGTAACATTTGTTTTAATTTTCTTCTGCTTGTTGTTTGGTTGCCTATTGTTATCATCAAATTTCCAATTGACAATCAAATTCCAATTACATCGTCCAACACGCAGGATGGGTATTTTAAGGAAGGTTATTTACATACAGACCTGAAGCGTTAACAATAGAGCAAAACCTTCCGTATTTCCGAAGTGTCTTTCGCTGGACAATCACAAATCTTTAACAAATTTAAACTTCCAGACAACCTGTGATCTATTTCTATAACATCGGACTGCGACCAATCTTGCATATCGAAATAATTTTGGAAACGTTGGTGCCAGTATATCACGTATAAAGTATAAAGTTTCCACGCAGTTTTTGGGTGCATCATTGACAGTTTACGGAGACGCTAACTATCAAGGTAAGGTCGGTAACCCTTCACTACATTGGAACATTGTGCTGTGAGTAAGTATAATGAGCCGTACTACAGAAAAATCCGACCTGCCTCAATTTAACTTGTTTTCATATTTCTACATAGACCACCCGGGGAGAGTTATATTTACCAAATATTAGCTTTTAGAATTGACAGGGGCACGGTGGAGGGGTGGCTGAAGGTGGTGGTGGCCTGCTTGCGTGGTTGATTACGACTTCGGAGTCTCTGCAGGCCGGGGAGCAATGTCTGTGTCACGAGTCATAATGTACCATACGCAGAATATTTTGCGCTATTCATGGCCGAAGATCTCATTCAATTCCAATGTTGCGCTTCGGAGTTATGGCCGAAATGAATTCCAAGGATTGTAAATACTTGCAATTTTAATATTTTAATGGTCACAGCTACGCCACCAACATAACATCTGGAAAGGAATAGATGTATATGAACGCCTTATATTTACTGAATATCTGATAAAAATTCCATCTCGATTGGAGGATATACGTGGGTGGGTTGCTAGGTTTACTACAGGCACGTTAAAACGGCTAAAATTCATCATCAAAGATTCAAATCAGCAAAAAATTTCTTTACACAGCAAAAACAGCAAATCCGAAGAAGTGCACTTTGCGGCCGTTTGCTAGCTTTCATTTGACACCTGAAACAAATTTTGGTGGTGCTGTTATGAAGTTGTTACTCGTCAAATATTAGTGCCTCAAAATCGCAAAGTCAATAATTGATAATAATTAAAAATTCCAAATATTTACAAACCTTGGAATTCATTTCGGCCATAACTCCGAAACGCAACATTGGAATTGAATGAGGTCTTCTGCCCTTAATAGAGCATAAATTTCTGCGTATGGTACATTTTGACACGTGACGCAGACGTTGCCTCCCCGGCATGCAGAGACTCCGAAGTCGTAATCAAGCACGCAAGCATGTCATCACCACTTCATCCACCCCTCCACCGTACCCCTGTCAATTCTAAAAGCTAATATTTGGTAAATATAACTACCCCCGGTGGTCTATGTAGAAATATGAAAACAAGTTAAATTGAAGCAGGTCGGATTTTTCTGTAGTACGGCTCATTATACTTACTCTGTCTCAATTAGTGTACGTTTGAACCCACCGCTTATCGTTTTTATGGTGCCAACATAAGTGATTAACTTTTCGGCATATATTCTATCTTAGATAATTTCTAGTAAAATCTCAATGCGAAGAGTAGATTAATGATGGAAGGGAGGTTATCATAATCCGTTACATTTCGAAGCACATCTACATTCACTTACAAACGAGTAACTTGCAGATATATTCAGTGACTTGCATAAACTTCGAATGTAAATTTACACACACACGTTTGGTAGTATTTAATAATTACTAATTATTGAATGTATTTTTAATTGAATTATAAAAGATGATTTATGGAGCATTGGTTACAAAAAAGCCTGTTTCATTCCCCTGAAACTTTTACTCTGTATCCGAATTCTATTTTAGTTAGGCGATTGAATGGAATATTATCGATTTACTTGTAGAGCAACTATTCGGGTATTCGACATGCTTCGTCATTTTTTTCTGGAATTAGGACACCATCCACTTGGTGATGTAGGATGGGTTATAAGAAACTTATTGACACCATTGGTTTGACCCTGTGACCCCGTATATGGAAATGCGGGGTCAACATATATTGAAAACTGATCGCGGGGGTTCCAAGATAAATCACTCCATTTTAACGATAAAACCGTAATTCCTTCGGCACAGTAATCACAAGTATATTATCCCGGTAGGCATTTCAGGGTTTTTCGTAATTCGGTCAAATACGTTCAAAAAAATTAAGTTAAACTTTTGTTGAATTCGAGTCACCACGGTGAAATATGCATTGAATAGGTTCACTTGGATATTGCTTGAAAGTCTGTTCTTATGGTTCATGGCGGCTGTTTGACATAATTGAGGTCGTACAATTTATAAAATACTGTTATAATTTCAATTAAATTGTTAACCTGTATCATAAACATAATTCTTAGGTAATAAACGCCTCAGTTACGTGACACAAAGCCGCCACAAATCATAATAATGACAAATTTTCAAACATTTTTCAAACACACCTATTCAATGCATATTTAACAAAAGTTTAACTTAATTTTTTTGAACGTATTTGACCGAATTACGAAAAACCCTGAAATACGTACCGAGATAATTTAGTTGTGATTACGATTCCGAAGCGATTTTGGTTTTATCTTTAAGAATGCTTGGACCCCCCGCTACCAGTCTTCAAAATATTTTGACCCCGCATTTCCATGTATGAGGTCACAGGGTCAAACCAAAGGTGCCAATATGTTTCTTATAACCTATTCTGCATCACCAAATGGAAGACGTCCGAATTCCAGAAAAAAATGACGAAGCATGTCAACTACCCGAATAGTAGCTCAGCATTAAATAATAATTAAATTCGGGATGAATGGAATTAATTTTCCTGACAGAATGTATAAATATCCAAAACTTGTACACTATTAATGTATAATAATTAAAGCAATTTCTGTATACTCAATTTTTAGGTTAGTTATTTGGACCTAGTCATTATTCAATCATATGTATTGTATATTGTAAAAATGGTCTGTAAATAAAATAAAAAATAAATAAATAAAAAATAAATATTTAACAAATTTTACTTTCCATCTTATTTGATTCAATAATAAAAGATACCATTTGAACTTCTTATTATTACATGTTTCTATCCTTTCTGTTACTAACACTAACAACTTCGACATATCTTTAAAAGTAATTTTCATCAATGTGGCAGCTTGCCGTGTCGGCGTCGTTTAATTTACGCTAAAATGCAGCTCCTCAATTTTTTTATTTCCTGTTTCATCTGATCGATCGGATGATAACATCTCTTTGGCAAGTTGAAATTATTATGCAAGCCACTTGTCGATACTATCAATTTGAAATTTAATATTTATTAAATTTATAAATATTTATCATCAACTACTTCATCGTTGCTCGTATGTTTTAATAGCAGAATTAGATTTAGGCTTTCACCATGTACTCGGTTCAGTATGTAAGCAAAATATACTGGCAGCTGTCTACTCACTAACTCTGTGGAAAAGTCTATTAATAGTAACTATAACTATAAGCGAAGCAGCTTTCAGATTGCTAACAGGGCGAATGGAACGGCGCAAAGCATCAATTTATAGATGTAGCATTATAAACGACTTTTGTTTGCTTGTTTTCCTAACTTTGCTCAAACTTTCGGTTCAAAGTCGAATACAAATTATTATCAAATGGAGTTTGATAATATTTGCCATTTGACTCATTGTGCATTGTAAGGCGGCCAAGAATTGATGAGTGTCATTATCTAAAGCCATTACGTATTTCCTTGAAAACCATTCTACATTCAACCTTACACGTTGCCGTGCCGTTTCCGTCAGTCGGTTATTATAACCGCCTATGGCAATTGTTATGGTTTTCAGTGAAGACAAAGCCCGGCATCTTCGTTATACTTCATTCTACAGGGAGGAAAAAGCGGGAAGGAAAAAATATATTGTCAGTACACATGTGTGCATTTTAAAAGCTCTTAAATCACTGTATTGAACGAAGACATTTGTCAATATTGTTGTTCCATTTTTAATCTCTCGGTCTCATCCGTCATAACAAATGAGTCTTAATATATTTTGCAGCCCGTTGTAAATAACTTGCGATTTGTCTTGTTGTTTCTAGTAGCATTTCCAAAATATAACACGAATGTGTTTTCCATTCACAGGGATAACGCCGAAAAGCGCATGTTCAATCATCATATGTATGTATATGTTTTCCGCCTTTCATCTATAATCTGTTTGTACATAATCATCAGAAGCGATCCAGCAAAAAATGCTGTTCGGTCAGAAAATCCCCCGAGTACTTTAGACGTCCACAGCTCCGGTTATAGAAAGAAAATAAAAAATCCGAAGAAACAAATTTTGCGTTGTTCCAAAAGCTACCAGAAACGCGTCCAACCATGTAAATATACCATCGTATGTAGGAGCCCAGCCCATCGTATGTACTTGAGTGGGCCCCAGCCAACTTGTATGTGCCAAAAAATGTTGCTTACACTGTTTTATTGTTTACTGTTGATTTTCACTCACTGGTAACTAGTACATTCCTATTTCTTAATTTCTGCGCTGACATGTATTCCTATTTTCAATGAACTTAGGATTTTCTTTGAAAATGTTTTAATCCGAACGAAACGACAACGGAAGCTTCAGTCAAAATTAAATTTATTTTTACGCCAACAGCGAGTTTTGCAAGAATTAAACGAACAAAACACTTCTTACCTATTTACCTACCTACCGTCTCAGTAAGTACAACGAAGTTTTAGAAACCAGCGTCTTCATAATGCACCAATGATTAATATATTTTATTTAGTCTATAATCTTAACATTTAAAAAATCAATTCATTTGTGAATATTGTACAGACATGTCAATACTGTTTCAGACTACATATCCGATTAATTTTCAGTATAATCTTAAACACAAAATTTATATTTGTTCAACCACACAAACCACCTGCTTTCTTTACCGATCAAACGGTGCACTAGATTTTTAGAATGGCGTCCATATGGTACAACAATATGGGTGAAGATAACCTACCATTCGGCAATAATTAAAATTAGTTCATTTCCAACTCTTTTTTAATTTTATTAACCAGCTTTCAATTTTGACTGTAACAATTGCAGCGACAATTGATTTAGTAATATGTAAAAATACAACTGGGGTGGGAAATAAATTACCATAAATTGTTAATTGCAATCAAGGTGTCTAAACAAATGTGTGTTGCAATTAGATCATATTGGAAATATTGCAATTAAGTACAAAACTTTTATTTCATTTCTATCAAACATACCATGGAAAAGTGGAGCGTCGGTGATAGTGGCAAGTACAATGTGTTTGTTCTCTCCTGACGAGCTAGAAATCAATTGTGAAGCAAACAGAATCGAAGTCGCAAGCGCTTCTGATATTTGGTTGATATTGAGCACATTTTTCCTGTGTGTAACTAAAACAGGAAAATTGACTTGAATCCATTGATATATATATATATAATCTTACTTCATTTTCTTATTCTAATGTAAACAAACGATTAGCTGATGTCAAAGTTACTTTCTGGAAATGAAAAATGTTCCACAGGAATCAGCTTCAACTTAAAAGTAAAATGTTTGTGTTTTCGCTTTATGAACTTCGATTCCTGCTTTCATTTTTACAAATTATGACTGCTTTGATTTTCTTCTCAAAAAAACTTTTCCAATTAAGTTTCTTTGATAGCTAACTCGATGACGCCGATTGGTATTCGTTTTGTTCAATACGTTTCTAGTGATAACGTAGACTGGCTGTAATCTAC
Organism: Sinella curviseta; assembly: GCA_004115045.4. NCBI lineage: Eukaryota > Metazoa > Arthropoda > Collembola > Entomobryomorpha > Entomobryidae > Sinella > Sinella curviseta. The sequence continues at coordinate 4,194,506 of CM023199.3, read as the reverse complement.
ATCGCGGGTAGCTTGCCATTACTATGATCATGGCATATTTTGATATTGTGTAATTACAATTTAATTATGACATGACAACCTAAGTGCCTTTACGATGATTACCACTGCAATAAACAGATGATGAAATTCGTCACGCGTGCAGCAGGTTCATTCTTCGCGGTAAACATTAGTTTCTATTTCTGCTGCTATTGGTTCGTAATATATTCCTCAGACCAGCTGCCTAACTCCAAGAGAAAGGACAATGTCTGCCACTGACTTCTACTAGGAACAACCAACAAACTAAATATGTCATAATTGTTAATCCTTTTTCCTTGTTTGATGAAAGATTTTTACGTTTGATTCAAGCATTTGTTGTTTATAGTCTCCTATATATTAACACAAATAGAACGTGTGCTTTCATACATTGTTCTGGCTTCTTTTCGAGGAAACAGATAACTGGTAGTTTCAGTGGAGTTTGTCACAATTCAGTTGTTATTACAGCCAGACCAATTTAATTAATTAACAGGTTCCTGCGCATCTTATAAGTCACCATTGTGATTTAAACAGCATACAAAGTTATGAAGGTGGAAGGTATGTATGAACTGCAAATTGGTATCAGTTTGTGAATGCAATATGGCAAGTAAAAATAATGCGCACTTTTCATTCAATTCCTTCAAGTTTCTGTTTAAAGGATGGAATGCACATCAAAATGGATCTTACTTGTTCCAACTAAAAAATGATATTAGAGTGAAAGCAAACAGTTTGTGCTTTCAGTGTTGAGTGTGTTCAGGTGATGAATATGAATATGTAATAGCAAAATTTCAATAACATTGAACACGATCTTTATGGTGGCGTTTTCTGGAGTAGAGGATCCACTGATGGCTCCCAACCATATCAAACGCATATCACATTTTTTCAACAATCGCACATATTTTTTTCAAACCAATAAGGCATAGCTACCAACAATAAATTTTTTATAGCAGTTGAGTACACTAACATACTATTACTCTTTATCCTGTCTGTATAAGATCGCATGGTATGATGATAATAATTCATGTAAATTAAAACCAACGAATATTCTCTATTTCACAACTATTCTTTAATGGCACTTCAACCTGATGTCATAATTTAATAGTTTGGCGTGCTCATTGACATTATATAAGACGTCTAATAAAAATCATTATTCCATTTTGTATTATTCGTTGGGAAGTCGAACAATCCATTTCAATGCCCCTACGATCAAAATGGTTTAATGTTTAGAATATTTTAATGTAGCTAAAGAATTATGTAGTAACCTGCGAATCCCCACGAACGCACAACCCATGGAGATAAACACCTACGTGCTAAGTCAATTCGCAGAAACCCCAGAAACTACAAATAGGTGGTTATTTCACAATTTCCATTAGTAATTCGGGTTGATTTTAATTGAATTTAGAGTGAATCTGGTAGCACACTGAATAGCAGTCATACTACAAGCTGGGAATGGCGACTCTGTATTTGCTCGCATGTTTGTTTTTACTAACCAAGCAAATCTCAAAAAGAAGACAATGGAGGAATGTTTTAATTTCTATTCAACGAACATGCACGTATGAAATGAATGGAACCTGGTGCGGAATTGTAAATCATTGTAACTGACATTGACTTTATTTTACATTAAAAAGAAAAACGAACGACAAGGTACTTTAGACAGGAATATATGCAGATATAATTTCCCAATATCACGACAGCATCATCCCGACGAGAAACCTGGAGGGTTGATTAATCGAACTGGAGGCACTGATATATAAAAGGTGCCAAAATGATACATTTTATTTGATCTTTTGAATTTTATTTTAGCGTGTTTTTAACTGAACCTCAAACGATTGGAAACATGTTACAGTCCAATCGGCACTGAATACTATTTTATGTAATTTTGAATGGTTACATAAAAATATTAATTCTACGCGATCGACCTAGCCTGGTTGGATGGAGTTACGTATGGGGCATGTGAGAAAATAGATTTTAAAGGCCCGGTTTTTGTTACTTTAGAAAAAGAAAGTTCTAGCTGCATAATAATAAGATCTTCTGAAGAAGATACAAATTTTTTTCATCTTTATCTTTAATCCGGTTGGCTGTAGGACGGAACCATCAAGAACCGCTTTCCGGTATCAAATATAAAATATGTGATCGTGTTTCTTTCTACAACCAATCTAGCGAAGAGAGCAGTTAAGTTCTATAAATTGACTGGCGTCATATTTGGCACTGATATTGTAATTGTAATTATAATATTTGTTAAGGTTTTATTGACACCTGTTCCATTAAATTGATTGCAATCTTCCTATTATTATGAATTATGAGCGCATAGTTAAATTATTTGGAATAACTTTATAGAACCAAAAATTCACACTTCGGCAGGTTAACCAAATCCCTTCAATTAACTACCGTCACAGATCTTCGTGTCAAATCTGATGAATATTATATTGCTTTATGGCGCCATACCAACATTTGGACGTCATCATCCATCAGCCAAAGTAGTTTGATTGCTTTTTCGATACAACGTTAAAGTTGTGGCGTGTATCAATAGAAAAATAACTTACTTTACAATATAATTATATTAATTGAATTGCATGAATATTTGTTTTTTACCTGTGCGATCATTATTCTGCATTTATTGTTAAGATGAAATGAATTGATGACAAAAAAAATAATCTTAAACCGATCGTTTGAAATCATACCCACTTACATGTGTATATTCCTTACCAAGACTATTTTTATCAAATTTTATACTTGCACCAAATTGCTTGCTTAAGGCACATGAAGATAATGATATGTTGACTAAAACGCCAATAACTTCAGAGTAAATATATATGTTTAAATAAGGTCTTTAATGGCAATTATCCTGTATCTGCAGCGTTGCTTAGTAGCAGATCTTCCATTTGAGGTATGTCAAAAATCCCTAAACCCAAAAATCCCCAAGTCCAAAAATCCCCAAAACCAAAAATCCCTAATTCCAAATATCCCCAATTTAAAAAATATAGAAAATTGCTGTTAGACGTGTTTGGTACACCTATTCGTTTAGGTTAGCTCAACCTAGGTTAGGTTAGGTTCGGTTAGGTAAGGTTAGTTTCTCGCAAATATGGGAAACGTTCAACATCTTTTTTTGAAAATTGGGGATTGCTGTATTTGGGGATTTTAGGATTGGGGATTATTGGAATTAGGGATTTTGGTAATTGGGGATTTTTGGACTTGGGGATTTTTGGTTTTGGGGATTATTGACACCGACCGCGGCTGGAACTCCACAACTTGTGATCCACAAACACGAATGCTTTGGTTTGTGTAAATTAATCCCATTGATAGTTAAACAATAACCACATTTTCATGCAATCCAACAGTTTTGCAAATTGTGGAAATAAGTATGAAACTGGTGCCGGTCTGAATACTTCTAACGTTTTACTAGAGTTGATTAAATGGCATAAAGCTGTCATTTATGCTGTTTATGCTGCGAACCCGATGAATACTTTAATGGCCGGTGCCCGGCCCGGGCGGCCCGGGTGCCTTCCATTAACGGATGTATTTTATGTGGATGAACGTTAAATAGCGAGGGTGTATCCCATAAAAAAGGTCAACACTCTTTTTGCAAATATTTTATTATTACACTTCTACATTCAATTTTATCTGAATTCTATAGCGATCTATCAAGAAACCCTTCACAAACTTAGGACAACCCTATGCACAGATTTCGTAGTTCTCTCTATATTGCAAAATGGCTGATAACAATACTGAATGCAATCCATTTTCTGATACAATTGTTGGGAAATATAAGCGAGTATTAATTAATTTCTTTTTTATATTTTCTTGAAGATACACACAAAAAATGTCCAATATAAGCCGTTGTTCGATGTCGAAAACACCAACTGGTCACGCACGTTCTAAATATTTAAAATGTTTGTTTGTATACCATTTCGACAATGCCAGTTTCCATAAATGCGTTATATGCTGTCAATAATTCCTACTCGCTGGTTTCATGTTCAATTGTATAAGAAATATGGTGGGTCAGCATTTTAAAAACAGAAGCTGTAAAGTTTACTTGGGACGTTTTCTGGTTATACAACCTTAATAAATTATTTCAATGCAGCCGAAAGAACACCGGAAACACCTATCTACAAATTTCAACTACTGATGAACCATTTAATAGTTATGGCGTCCAAATTTTTCGTCAAATAAGTTAATCACATTATTGTTGCTTGTCGTGATTAGTGCAAATCTTTCTCATTTAATTGTATCACTTTGTTTAATCGTAGATACTTAAATGTGTTCACAATTGAATATCTCGACAGAACAGCAACCCAACCTGTAAACTACTATAATTCAATGATGGGTTAGGATAAGAAAATAATGACGCTATTGTTCGTTAACTGAAGAAAAAAGAATTTTACGATTTAATTCATTCACACTTGAAGTATGATATGTAGCAAACAGAAAATAAATTAATTATGCTTCAAAACTGCCTGCCGTAACCTCTTGATATTCAATACCGCTTTGCTTTAATTAAACACTTACAATTTCTTAAAAACATATAGTACACATTTTATCACTGACGCACATCAGTTTTGAGTGAAAAAATAGATAGGTTTCTTTCTTTTCCATTCGACGTGCCGGTAACCACTCCGATTTTTAACGACTATGATATGGAATGACGATGTTTGAGATTACATGCGCAATATGAATACATTATTTGCAGCACATTATGCATCTGCTGCTAAGTAAACGCATCACCATCTCGTTGACAACGAGAATTTAAAAGTAGGATTGTAAATATATTTGTTTATTCTATGAATTTATAAATTCGGTCCATTCGCATGATTTACTACCCCATATCTGCAGGGAAGAGGCTTAGAATAAATGCTAATTATTCAACCAAGTGTGTGAAAATAGTAATACCAGTTGTGGGTTGTCATAAAGGGGGGCAAGGTGGTGCAGTGAGCAGCAAACCTGACTTACGGCCACTGGTCTCGGGATCGAATCCCGGTGCCGGCACCCCAAAATCCTTCTCGGCTCGGTGTGTGCTGCTTGCAGCCTGTACGGGGAAAGGTATCCTGGGGAGTACGACTATCAAAGGGAACTCGAATTATCGACTATCAGGATCCTTGCAGAGTGTCCCTTCTCTGTGAGAAGAGTCCCCGGTGGTAGATAAGCACTTAAATGAGCTTAACCGGTTCGACTATAAACATAGTATTTATTTTTATTTTTTTTATTGTGGGTTGTCATTCCGTGGAGTGTGCGTTTGTGGGTCTGGTACTGCTAAAAATAGTTACTAATTGTCATTGAATGTAGTATAGACAATGGTTGCAACTGTTGTGTGGTAATTTATGTCATGTGATCATGTGTTAAACTCATACGAAAATGTAGTAAACAGAAACGAATAGACCACGTTTTCATTCATTAAAGTACATGCTAATTTATGATAATTCAGCCTTAAGTAAAACGTAAAATAAATGTTTGTTTCAGATATGTTACTATTATATTAATATATAAATTATGAAGGACAATTCGGCTACAATAAGTGATTTACAAACGTTTGGTTACAATGGTTTACTTTACCTCAAAATGTTAAGTTCGTTGACAAAATTTTCAGCATCAGGTTAAGGCTTAAATTGTTAATAATCAGCGACTTCAAATTAGATTTCTTTTGTACTAATTACGCATTAAATGTTCCCAAATACAATGGTTTGGAATATGAAGTTATCTTCCCGGATGAATCTAAGAAATAAAATATGTCCATTTTCCTTAACCGATATCTGAATTTACCTGAGGCTCAACTTTCAATCAACATTACTGTCTGCAAAAGAGCAGATATTTGCATACTCGGAAGGTTATATCAGAATTTTTTGGAAATTCCACACTCTGTATTCAGGATTGTAGTATAATGAAGTAGAAACCAAATGGTACTAACATTTGACCCCAGGGCCACCGTTGACCGGGGCCGCGGGCCAAAACGTTCCGAAAAGTGTTTGCACGGTGCACGCTCTACAACCGAGAGTTTTAAAGATATTCCAAAAATGTTTTTTGCATTAGCATCAGAAATAAATTATCTAGGTAGTACTTTGATCACTTTTTCAAATTTCATCATAAAAATTACAATTTCTCACAATGCCCCAATTGGAATGATCACATCGATTTGATGGATGATGCATAGGAGTGGGGTATTGTGAGAAATTATAATTTTTAAGATGAAATATGAAAAAGTGATCAAAGTACTACCTAGATAATTTATTTCTAATGCTAATGCAGAAAACAGTTTTGGAATATCTTTAAAACTCTCGGCTGTAGAGCGTGCACCGTGCAAGCACTTTTCGGAACGTTTTGGCCCGCGGCCCCGGGCAACGGTGGCCCTGGGGTCAAACGTTAGTACCATTTGGTTTCTACTTCATTATACTACAATCCTGAATACAGAGTGTGGAATTTCCAAAAAAATTCTGATATAACCTTCCGAGTATGCAAATACCTACAGAAAACGGAAAATAAATCTGAGTCTATTATAAATAAATAGTATTTGTAACACTTTTAATCTTAGTTTTGAACTTTACACTACAACTTCGACTAAACTAAGAAACAACTCCCCACCGACCTACGTGTATGTATTATTTGACCGGTATGAAAAAGTCACTAGGTGGCGTTGAAGCTAAAATTTGTAGCTTTTCAATGATTAAAGTCCGAGTCGGGTATTTCGGTGCCGTAGAAATCCCGAACAAATCCAGGGCCCAGTAGAATTAGCCGGCCAGTAAAACTGCTGCGCGGCATTTCATCCAAAGCTTTATGGCTTTGTTGCTACTTTCCGACAAGCGAGAACTTTGACCAAGTCAAGCATTTCGTTTAAACACGGGCGTAGGCCATCGCAAACTAAATGATCTTACGTGATGGAGTTTATTTTATGGCACTTTTCGCTCCGAGTAATGGTGCAGCATTACGTGACGTAATTTACATCCAAGCTATTTGATCAGTTCATCTTCAACTTGCCTATCCATCCCTGTGTAACGCAGACCTGCTCTCTAATTTAATCGCAAGAAGCTTGAAATAAACTTTTTCGACGTTCAGTTTTTAGAAGTATATATTTTTAAGTTGTTTGCTACAATTTCATAGTGTCTCCAAATATCTGTGATTAACAAATTTAGGTAACCAATTTGAGGCACGCTTTTACCAAAAAGAGTTTATTTTAAAACTATACTGTTCGATAGGACGCTTGTATCAATCTTACTGGAAATTGTTTAGAAGTTTGACAGAAGTCCTGAATTATTGGTTGGATACATTATAAAAATTATACAGAACAATGCTTCATTTGAAATAATACATGGCTAGTATAAATGAAAAAGAACTTGACGAGTTCCAAACAAATTCATTCACATTAAATTTTTTTTAAGAGTCAGTATTACGCAGGCATAAATTTTGAACAGGCCGCCACGAAATTTCTCGCCTCCAGATGAATATTTTCAAAATCCCAAGCATGTAAATTTGCGTTATTGGGTTCCGCAAATTTACATGCTTGGGATTTTGAAAATATTCATCTGGAGGCGATAAATTTCGTGGCGGCCTGTTCAAATTTTAAGCTTGGTTGAAATAGCACGTTAAATACACGTTGTCAAGATTGTCGTTTGTGAATCTTATAATTAGTGAAATGCGAACATAGCTTTAATTTCAATTATGTGGAAGAAATGTAATTACATCGCGGCAAATAGTGATTGGAATCTTATAAATGGTGACATACGTTTGGAACTACTAATATATTCTCCAAATTTCTTTCAAGCCTAACCTAACTCATTAAAAATCTAAACATGATACTCATAAAATGTTACTAGATTGATTATTTTAGTTGGAGTTCCTCATTTTCGGCATTCACCCAATGTCACCCCGATTTGTAAAGAGATCCGCAATAGATTCAATATGCTCATAAGCTTTTGCGAACCACTAGCAATCATTAATCCACCATTTGTTATGATAAACCAGCTGGAAAAAGTTGAACAAACTTGCAATCTTCAAGTTGGATTTTTGACTGCTAAACACCTCAACATGCTGTAGACTTCTCTTCAGTTTTAAATTGTACCCATTCACCATTGTCATGAACACCATAAACACAGCAAGTGACATAACATCTGAAAATAGAATACAAAGTCCAAATACAAACAGCATCATGTCAACATCGGATTGGCGGACAATTATAAAAACGGATTCCACAATGATGATTCCAATCATTGCTTTACATGGAGTCCGAAAAAGAAGTAGTGTCTCTCGGATTTCATTGCTGCATTGTCGTTTCGAAATTTGCTCCTTGTTGTCCAGAACGTTTAGAATGGCCTCCTTGAAAGTGAGCGTGTATAGAAAGTTTATATGAAACGTTATAACAACTGAGCCAATCTCCAACCAAGCCCACCAGATGTGCAAAAAATATTCTATGAATACTGCAAAAAACTGCCATCGTATGCCAACAAGATAAAAAACCAATCGATAGAAATTACCGCCTACCGACCGAGGCTCCTTTTCAGAAATCACTTGAATTGGTAATCCGATAGCGATAAGAATAACAGTGGCGACTGATCACAATGTCATAATTTTGCAAACAATTTCAATGGACCGTTGGAATACACTGTGATCCCGGAAATGATTACGGTCCTCCGTTCCATTGATTAAAAGAACCACTTTATCTCCGTAAATACGTAGCTGCACAAGAAAGAGAGAGAAAATGCGATTGTCCACATGAGTAGAAAAATTAGTCGGAAATGCTTCTGTGATTTGACAAGCTTGGGCGACGTAATTAGAAGGACGAGGATAAACGCAAAGTAAAATACTGCAAATGGGTAGAAGACAATGTGCTTCCACCGAAAATACTGCTCTGTCGATTTCTTCAGTTGCAAGTATATCTTAGAAGGGACCGCAGTATGGACATCCCAATGCAGCTTGTACGGAAGTGCAAGAATGTCGTAGTGAAAGGTATAAGGTAGCAAACGAGCTCCCGAATAATTGAAGAATGTACAAAATTAACAAGCGCGCTTTATCCTAAGCTCAGCGTCTATAGGATTGAACGGGTACACGCGTCCAGCTGTAACACTACAGCTTACATAGCTGCAAACATCTTATTTTTATCAACTTGATTCTATAAGTACCGATGTAGTACCGAAAACGATATCAGTTACAGAATTGCGAACGGAATAATAAGAAAATGCCTTAAATACACGTTAGGTAGTACAAATATTAATTTCGAAGTATCCTATTGCATAAAAGTTTGCACAAAATTGTTCAATTGAACAAAGTCCTGCTCAAACGTACCAGGTGTGATGATTGCAATCCCTTTCCATTATACTTAAACATTACATTATGATATTACATCACTACATGGTAACACTAATACAATTTAGCACATTTTAGCGAAAAATCCTGTATCGTGCTTGCTGGCAACATATCGAACAATAACTGGCATTTCAAGAATACATCTTAGGACTGTACCTTTCTCTGAATTAAGATCACACAAAGAACGTCGTCGCATCAGTCGACGTGAAGCATAACCAAATAGAAATTCAACAGCATTTGAGATACACATGTACTTTTCTGACCGGATATCTCTGCTGACAGTATACAAATTTAAAGTAACAGCCGCTCAATAAACTCGTAATATTTCTGTCAAAACCAGACATAATATGCATATATTCCTGACAATCAATAGAACGGAATGCTTGTACAGTTCCCTCGCCTGAGCGGACGACTGTAATATGGACACAAACCCTTCCATCCTGTTCTGCCGACTGGCGTCGTTTTGCCGCATTTGTCAGAGTAGTCAGAAAATTAATAAATGTACGTTTTTTGTCGCCTCGGCGTTACATCAGTAGTATCGAACATTATTAAGACTAGACAGTGTTAACAGGTTCATCTTAACCAACTCCTTTTTATAATACGGTGATCTGGTCCGAAGTAACCTATGATTATATGAAACAGAAGTGCCATAGAATTTCACTAATGACGTTTCTTCACAGCATTTCTACAATCTACAACCAGAACCCCACGAAACCAACCAAGCATAACAATTGTCTTCACATTTACACATACTCGTTCTTAATGCAATAAAACGCTGTTGTTAAAGAATTATCATTTTTGATTGGACAAAATTTTTCCTCTTGTCAACTGGCAAATATTTCAATGTTAAGTTGCCACAGTGGCAACAATTAGAAACGCTTTGGTACATTTATTTTCTGAATTCAATTGAACAGCCATTTATTTTATATATTTAAGAAATTTAGCAACCAGTTCAAAAATTTGACAGTTTAAAGCCACCTGTACGCAATGAGATACATATAAGCTTACCAGTAACGCCTCTTCAGCGAAGCTCCAATATTGAGCTTAAAATTTGTTTACCCACGTTTTCGGCGACCCTGAAAACGTAGGCAAGGTCAGATTTTGGTAAATCCTAAATGCATAGCCGCTATCGGCAAATTCCCTATGTTCTTATTACTATCGTCAAGTGTTGTAGGCAAAATTACATCAAGGCCCAACAGGTGGAATCAAGTTGGAACATAATTGTTATCAATGATATGAATAAGCATTTTCAAAATTCATTTCCGCCAGTTTTTTTCATATAGACTGATTGTCTTACTTTCTCTTCATCTACATGCTTTGGACACACATTGAACAGCTTCATTTAGTTAGCATCGTCATCGTTTTATATCTTCTACACAAATGGCCAGAAAAGGGTATGTTGTCTTTATGCAAAAATCATGTACTAAAAGTTTACCCATTATTAATCGGAGCAACAAACAACCTCTACTCGATGATCATAAGAATACTGCATTGACTTTCCGTCCGTTCTCTGGGTTTCGAAAATGACAAGTATTGTGTATGTTTTTTCTGACACTGATAATTAGTCTAAATTACCTCGTTTACCTTTTGTTATGCGTTGTATTTACTAGACAATCAACTTGTACGTTGAAGCAGTCGAGTCTGGAATGAGTATTTTGAAGTGTTTATTCAAATTTTAGATAGCAATATGGTTCATACTTGGTTCCAAGCTGCTGTACCATTGCTGCAGGTTTGCAGTTAACACAAGAAGAACATCGGAAATTTACCGATAGCGGCTATACGTTTAGGATTTAGCAAAATCTGACCTTTCCTACGTTTTCAGGGTCGCCGAAAACATGGGTAAACAAATTTTAAGCTCAATATTGGAGCTTCGCTGAAGAGGTGTTACTGGTTAGTTTCCATGATACGTTGACGCCAATAGAAGAGAACCAGATTTGGGCTCTTTTACTTGAAACGGAGACGCTTTGTAAAAAATTCTAATCAATTTATAAAAGTAGCCGGAATTTTGACTAACCGACAGGAGTTTTCATAACGACTGACAGACAAGATATATTTATTTTGAAGCCCGTTGCCAAGCGTCACCGCTTCCGATAGCACCAATATAACCAAACCAATATTGTTCAGCTAAACATTCATAACGGATGACAAAGCATTGAAGCATTCCGTTTCCGATGGATTGTTTCCTAATACTGCTCTCGAAGTACAACCAACCATTGTTTAGCGTCACTGTATCGAACTTTTAAGCATCTTTGTTGATTAAATTTGTTGAACAATTTTCTTCCAACCTGCTTTTATCATGATCCAGTATAGAATGGTCGGATCGCTTGTGGTCTTGTAGCAAAAGAGACCACCACGTAGTTCAGTTCGGATTGGTAGATGACGCTTTGTATGCTTCTACCTACTAGTAAATGGAGAGCGCCATATTTAACATAAAATAGCACATTTAAATACATGTATGCCTGATTTCTATTATTTTAATTAGGACAATTTATTGAAAGATTAGATGAGAGAAAGTTTGTAATAAATGGATTTTAACCACTGACAATACATCCTGATGGACAGGGTGGAACGCCTTCTTTTTTCGTATATAAGAATGCAAGAAATGGCCAACGTGTAAGCACGGCTCGCGGAAAAATATTATGTGGGAATCGAAGAAGTAATTATGTAAAGTATGTCAATAAATCATATCCTGGGAATACTTTTTAAATTTTTGACACATGTATATCGTAGTTGAAATTTTGTATAAACTTTATCATTAACTTGAAGGAAAAATCATATTTTTCTAGATGGATAACGTCTCCGTAAACAAATGTCATTTAGTAGGCCTCTGAATAATACAATTGATAGATTATATAAGGATTATATTATATAAATCTATATCTGCGTTCCCGCAGATATAGATTTAAAAACAATTCACGACGTTAGCAGTTCCGTTCCATATTTGAATTGTCGGCTTGAGGGTGCTTCAATTGCAAGTGTGAAACATCAGGCAGCAATCGAAGATCCTCTAAGCCCGCTGAGATTCGTGACCTGTGGCGTTCGTGGGAAATCGACGTATCCATTCCTTGAGTTGGTTAATATATTCGATGCAGTAATATGGACATGTATTTTGAGTTGCATTTTAGTGTTGCCCGTTGTTGTTGTACAGCCGCTTATGAGAATTAACAAGCTGGTCAAATCAAAAATTGACTTCAGAAAGCAACCAAACTTTATGTCCATTCCGATGATTTTATTGGAACAAGGAGACCCCTTTTCGCCGGAATATGGTAAAGTGTTATCTCTAAGATGGGTAATGAGTGCACTACTTTTGTGCGGGCTAGTCCTTAGTAACGCGTACAAGAACAATAACGTGTACAGAATGATAGCGCCAAGACGACCACTTTTGTACGAGAAACTAGAGCACTTGCGCAACGACAACTTTTCCATATACACTCGAGTGGGTCGATTATTTCTTCAAATTAATCAAATGAATGAAAACATACCGCTTGAAATAGACAATCACTACATAAAGTATTGGATGGATTTTTTGCTTTTCACGGATAACTTCCTTGCGGAATCCGACTTAGAAGTATTGAAACAAATCAACAATAATCATTTGAAAGATAAATTGCTTACAGCCATGGTAAATAGTTCTAGACTGCATCCGAATGTACTTGGTCAACTGACGAATTTCTTAAGAAGCTTAGTCCCATTTGTACGGATCGGGGTATTACCAACAAGTAATTTTTTTACCACAAATGTTTTGCAGCCAGCCCTAAAGTCATTGTTCAGAGAAAGGGAAATGATGTGGTATTTTGAAGACCTTGTACGATGCAATAAAACGGCTATAGTTATGCGGAACAATTATGCCACCTCCCTTGCAACACGGGCAAGAGCTAAAGCGCATTTTCCCATTTCGGTTAGCTCCGAGTATTATGGGAAATCAAGCCTCGCCTTTGATATATGGCAGCATGCATCACCCGCTGAATTCCGCCGGATAAGACATCTTCAAGAAAGCGGAACTCAGCAATGGCTATCGAAAATTGCGGGCGGTCGTATTGAAACGAACAATCACGAGCAATCAGGACCTCGTGCTGCATCTCTGCATGGAAACATACTCATTTTGTTTATACTTTTGGCGATTGGACTCTGTTTTGCTATACTAACGTTTGCTTTGGAACATGGGATGAAATTTGGTCCATTTTCTCTGACTGCAGTTCATATGATAATTACAAGAATGCTTTTGCGTCTGCACAGTCTCCGTTGTCAGACGAGATTGTTGTGCAAATGTTATAAATGTAAGTAGGATCGGAAACATCTGATGACCAAGAAGTAACTTAAGCATTATAAGGTAAATTTTTTACTTCGAAAATGATCGGTTCAACCACAATGGACTTATTGGTTGGAAGCATTCTTACTCGTATAAAAATATCACTACAAGCATACTACGACAATAATGCAAATTGCACTCGCTTACAACTGTATAATAATTCGCAATTAATTTTTTGTAGACAATCAATTGACCAATCTTTGTAATTATCGAAAAGGACAATTCTGTTCACCATCACAACTTAATTAACTGAACTAGTTAGTTAGACACAAGTCAGCACCCCACACGGTCTCATTAGACTGACAGGTTAATTGTCACCTTTGAAACATAATTTATATTACACATTTAAATTTATGTATGACCGTAATTGCTTAATTGACGGAAACACAGCAAACATCGGATTACATCTAACGCAGACTATTTACTAATTTGCATTGAACCGAATCATGCAGAGATCGGTGCCATCATTATTCATATAAATTTGCTGCATTATTCTACTGAATGAATGTTCTTTGTATTGTGCTAACCGATTCCAGGTAGGCAGTTCTTCAATACCTTGACGTCGATTATAACAGTGTTCGATCCAAACGTTTTAAATGATACATAGATCGTTTTGTCCGACGTCAAGGCATATTATTCCGAAGCTATTTGTTGTCATTTTCTCAGGAAAAATCCCAGCAATCATAACAAAATTGTAACATGAGATTGGCATTAAAACAAAAGGATAACACAATAATGCTCTTGGTCACACTGCGATATTCCTGAAACCTGAAGAATAAACTACATGAAACGCTTGACAAATTTGGACAAACGTCCACATCGTCATCACTCATCACATTATTGTTGAATTATATTACCAACTTTAAACGTAACGCGTTCACATCTTCCACACTTGTTAGATAAAATCTACCTTTAGAATCGCCATAATTTGTAAAAATCACGTAATGGAAAATCTTGTAAGAGAGAAATTCAAATTGTTATTCTTGCATTCTAGTTGTTAATGGTTGAAAAATATTAAGTACGGAATGATGAGTTTACAGTGCGACTACGCTTGGGCGACCAGGAGAAAACTTTAATGCGTGCTATTCCACAAGCAACGCACACTGTTTGAGACATTTTATTTATCATGTTCAATTTGACAATTAATTCCTTAGCAAGTATGTTCCTACACTAATTGCAAGTGACTAGTGACTACCAGAAAAGTGGAACTGCATTCTCGCAGAAAATTTATATTTTATGTTTGTTCTTTGTAAGCACTCGGTCGACACGATATAATAAATTTGTCTTTTCCCATGACGACTGCATCAGATTTTAGCTCTCTGCGTGGGTCTTCAGAAACGCATTCAATTCATTACCTAATGCCTTGACATTCCGGTGATGATTAAGACATATCATAGTTTATTAAGTGTCATGATATGCTTTTAGCTGATATATGTCAAACGTGCATCAATCTGCCAGTTATGTCGTATAAGTAGCATTTATTAAATATATTATATATATGAATTTTCATAGCATTTTCTAAACCTGGACGAACCTTCCTTTTGGAACCCGAATGACAATTTACATACTAGTCGGCGTCGCGGTGTTTGTAACCTATTTAAACTGAAATGTTAAAAAAATATTTGTATATACACACTTGCATTTTATGCAGACTTGCTTTGCGAGCTTAATTTTTTCCACACTTTCTTACAACGATGAAAATCAACTGTCATTTAATATTGACAGACATCCCATTTCTTTGGGACTACTCCCCAGTTGCCCTTACGTTACTTTACGTAAAGTTGTTTTAACCACTTTAATCAATGATGTCGCTATATGTGAAAACAAAACGACACATTGCTGTGATTGACCTAGCCATAATTTATGCTTTTTTCGGATTAGTCCCCCAATTCGGACGTCAAAGTTTGTCAATAGATTGATATTGAACCCCTGGCAAAATACATGCATACATGATAGCAAAAACTTTTGTCGTTTGATGGCATCAATAATCGTGATAGGATATTGTTTGTAAAAATGATAAATTCAAGATTTGTATTAAAATACTGGATAAAATACTAAATATTGTATTAATCTTAGCAGATTGGGCGTCATTTTGCGATCATCCCACAAGACGATCATAGCTTCCTTCTGTATCACAATGCGATCAAGACCCTTTTTTGTCTCATATGCTGACACAATATCTAAGTAGTCCCATTGGCTGACCGGATTATGTACCTAAAACGACTTAGCTTCTTTTCATAGCATAACAGTAGAGATCCGAAGCAGCTAACAAAATGCACTTTATTTTCAAAAGTCACTGGAAAATACTTCAAGGGAGCTGAAGATAAATAACACAAAAGCTTTTATCCATAACGTTTCCAATCTAATCTCGATAAAAAAATGTGTTTTGCTTTTTTTTATTTATATTGCTTTAAAATCCATGCTTTGCTAGTAAGCGCAGTAAATTGAATGCAATGTGTGCAAACTGAATATTCTTTGGTGTTTTCGCTAATATGCTTTCCGTGAACATATCGATGGCGTTAATTAAATAGGAAGAAAAATAAGTACCTTCGGCACAAGACAAACCATTTCCGAATTCGACGAGATTTACATTGTTGTATTTGTATGAATAGGTTCGAAACCATCCACAGAATAGTTTGAAGCGATACTTGCGTTGCTTCAGTCGAACAAATTTCAGTTCCAAATTTTCGAATAAATTAAATGTGCTCTTTTTTAAATAATTTAAAATATTTGGGTGTGGTTTATGGCAGCTTGACACGGAAAATAAACTTGATTATATTGTTCCAAAGCAAATAAAGGGCAAAAAATATAATCATTTCTGACAATGTCACGTAAATAGAAATTTATGCAAGGCGTCAATTTTCATATTACACATGAAATAAACTTTCTTAACCCTCAGAAAGTCTTCAGTGAATGGTGATATAAGGTTAGGGCGGCACCGCACGACAAATCAACACAATTCAAAACAACCCGAGACATCCTCCAAGTTTTTACCTGTTATACAAATCAAATCGATGAAAAATTTGTAATTCAAAATTATGAGTTTCTTTACGCGGTCGGGAGATATTTTTATCAGTTTATCTTTGATATTTACTTCATTAAATATTTCTGTTTTGTCCAAACAATTTTATATTAAAACAGCTGATCGTTAGTGGATCTCCGCATTTGCATCATATTAAATCCACCCGTTTACAAAAGCTTGTATTAACGATAGTAACCTAATTAATGCAAAAAACCCTCTCCTGCTAAGGGGACTAAACGACAAAGAGGAGCCACTATCAAATCCGAAACTGAGAGTTCAGATTTAAGGAACTTGAAAATTCGTCTGATTAGTTGTCATTCAGATGACATCAGAAACATGGTGACAGCATTCACGTTCAAACCCTCTTCATATAAATGGGAAAGTTCCAGATTTTGATTGGAAGAATATATCTGACTTTACGCAAACATTTTGTAAATGTTAAGGTTCAGCTTCATGGAAACTAAATCTGTCAGTGTTTTATTGGCAGCAGTAAATGTATAATGACCATGGTTATAATTTAGCTCCTTGCATTGCTCGCAACATGTTGCATTTCCAGGAAGAAAATGCAACAATACATGATGTTTTTAGGATAGCTTTATCTAATTTTGCTCTAGAGAGAATTGGTTATAATTGCTAAGTATATAGTATATCAGTATAATGTAAGATGTAGTTTAAGTTGATCAAATTAAACACACTCGTTCACTGAAAAACATCTGCAATTAGTTGTATAATAGAATTGTAGTTTTCAAGTGCACGGAAAACTGTGTCATCGACCTAATTTTCTGTTCTAACCACGCAAGTTTCCCGTCATCCATCAAGTCTATTGTGTTGTGCACTATTTAAACAAGAATAGTGTACGTATACGATAGATATTGTTTACAAGAACAGCTCGTGAAAAGAACTGCCATACCTGGATTACCGGTGACCTTGATTATTCTTTTATCAGAATCCATGGCAATATTCTATAAACGGGCGCCCTCATTTAACATGCAATATGATCAGAAGTATACATATCCATTCATTTGTTCATAAGAATATCAAGACGCCGTGTCGCGTAAGCTACAAGTACTGATGGTTTTAATTACAAACAGGTTTTAACTTTCGATCTTTTTTATGTGGTAAATGTAGTTGTACAATGTTGTTGTTTAAACAAGTATCTTTCTGAGCTTTCTTTGATACAAAGTGTAAATGCCGCTTTTTGAATACAATTTGGAATTATAAATATTATGAAGTAAATTTCGCTCATAATACAAAGCCTTTTTCAGCCGTTCTTAAGAGGAATTTTTCATATGACCATAACAATGTTGTTGTCGTATTATCTGCGGGTAATGTTCAACGTCATCTGTGTGAACATTCGTGCTCTTGTGTACCTGTAACGGTAGGGGTTATTTGACAGCATTATATTTAGTCTCGCTTTATCAGATTGCATGACAACAAATGTGTCAACATCAAATGTGAAAACGCTTGTTTATTAAAAACAAGTTTACGAGAAAGCACACGATAACTGGAAAATTGAACCACACACAGAGAGGAAGCGTTTCTTGAATACTTGGTGTAAAAGTGTATTTTGGATTTTTAATTCTCCCTAGGGGATAGCAGTTTATCTCCGTGTCCTCATCCTCCTAAGCTGAAATGTGGATATCTATTGGAGTTGAAATTTATTCCTTTTCGCACCAGCATGAAGTAGGACTGATGCGACGCTAATGCAAGTGTCGGATTATAGATAACTCTTTGCATTTAACTTAAAAATGGACTAATTACTATCATCACATCAAGAATCTAATGACATGATTGCAAATAGATATTTTGCAAATGCTTGCTTATTTCCATCGTAGCATCTTTGCAGCATATTTGCTTCTGCATCTCTAATAAAATAAATTACTACGTTTTCAAAAACCACAAAAAACTTACTGCAAATAGAGTAGACGATAGTAGAAAACCGGAAAACTATAAGAAATACATTATCTATGTGCTCAAGTACTTTCCTAGCCTATAGCGTTACTTTTAGGCGACGTAAGAGAACATCATGAAATCGGCGGTAAAGTAATAGTTTGATTGTCTGCGGTCAGAAGTATGGGAATGATTCTAGGGTAAATAATGGTGTCACAATTCCTTAATTTCGACCACCAGCGAAACGAAGTTACTTGGAAAAATTTCGAATTGTAGAATACGCATTGTAATTGACAGTTTGGAAATATTTAAACCGTTATACAGGTTAGTCCTCTTAATGCCTTTATTGATAGAGAAAATTGTAACAAACTTTGATGCCATCGGTAAATATTTCACCCTACACAAAAAACCCTGGATGCTTAGATATCTTGATCGTAAAGCGTCTCGGTGTTCATTTGTGTCGTAATACAAAAGATACTTGTGCCAGGAACATATACGCTACCACCAAACTAGATACCTCAAAAAACTAGATGCCTCACCGCAATCCACCTGAAATACGTACCGTCACTTTATAAAATCTCACTTGTCATTATTATCAAAGAATACATGATTGAATTGGATGCGATTCGTATGCGTACAGTTTTGACCTTGCCTTTTCCAAGCCTTTATAATCACCTCAATGTCTTCTCCATACTTTTCCAGAATTGCGAAAATGAGAAATAACAATTATTAAAATGAGATGATAAATTAAAATAAGAAAATCCACACGTCATTGTTTTCTTCACACATATTTCCAATATGATCATGGCCACCCACATCCACTGCTGCTTACCTATTAAATAAATTACGGCTTTGTGAAAAAATGCTGAAGAAGGAAATGCTCATAAATCGTCGACAGTATCAGGGAAAGAAATGGGGACTGAAACGTGCACTATGTTAGAGGAGAGGAGTGTGCGCACTCTATTTAACTAATTGCGTTAGGATTATACCTGGTAGCTCTGTTGCATACCTTTAATCAAGAGATTAGTTATCCTCCAGTTATGTTAGCAGGTGTAGCTCACTGTAGTCGGATAAATTAAGAAGAACAACTCATGTACATTGCAAAATATCGAAACGAATGAATGGTTCTGACTATCGATACATATAGTCCAGGTATAAACTTACCCATCTGATCTGCTTTTAATGACACAAGCACCACAACAATACTAAGCGGCTTCAAACAGTTTTATCCTGTAACTAGCAGAAAACTAAAGTTTAAAACATAACTTTTGCTACTGACAATTCCTGTTTTATGTCGATGGATCAATGACATGTAGCATGGAGCGAATCCGATTATCCCCTTCTTACATGAAAGCTATCCACCGCAGTGCATCTTATGACAAGATATACGAATTGAAATTTAAAAAACCCGGTGCGCTGCATGTACATAAGAGTGTTCTCATAATATAAAGTAATCCAAGATCGCCATATAATCTTTTAACCGGTGGAACTGGAAAAAAAGTACATCAGCTGCAGCGTATGACGATCGTTGGTTGATAGTGTAATGAAGTGTTCAATTTATAACTGAAATACTGGAGTAATTAAAGCCAGATGGAAATATTCCTAATTATATCATAAGCAACTTTTTATTATAAGTAAATATAAGGAAATATGTATGAACTGCAATGATAGGAGTT
The DNA here is from genome assembly GCA_004115045.4 of Sinella curviseta. Lineage (NCBI taxonomy): Eukaryota > Metazoa > Arthropoda > Collembola > Entomobryomorpha > Entomobryidae > Sinella > Sinella curviseta. Next base: position 4,174,312 of record CM023199.3, on the reverse strand, counting down.
CAACTACAGTAGCTAGAAACAGAAGAATACCACACACATTCAGGTTTAACTTATGTATACCTTCACCTATGTATACTAAATTTATAATAATTAATAGCACCAATCCAAAATATTAATTACAGTGAAATATTGATTTATATATTTATATCAATAAAATTACTTTCCTCATTCAGTGTTGTTGTTATCGTTCTCCTTCGTCAAAGGTTTAGAGTGATGACCGCAGGCCTTGTTTTCGCAATCGCATAGCAACCTTACCCAAATGATAATATACCTGACCTGAGATAGGACGCGACATCACCTGTCTTACTTGGTCCACCTTGGTGTGGTTTGAAGGCAAAAGTTCGGCAGTTTTGGGTGACCGATTCGGCCAATCCTTATGAGGTGTGTACGCAGACATAAATATCTCCTTACCAAGAGCATCTCCAGTTTTCTCACTGATTCGCACCAAATGATCCCGGATGTTAAGAGGCCAGTATTCCCCATTTATATTTTTGACACACCCGTTAATAACCGTGGTATTTCTGTCATCAAAATTATCAGCATGTATGACTGTTGTTGGCTTTGGAAATGCGAAGCCGTTCCCAATTGTCCGTTCAAATTCCACATTTGTCATTACGGGGGAAAATTTAGTCCTGAGAAACACTACGTTCGAGTAGCTCTCGTCGATGACCCTTGTCCGCAGAAATTGTAGAACTGCCATACCTCGCTCCTCCCTGGACGGCTTTCTACTTGAATGTCCCCAATGTGAATGAAATATAACTACAGCATTTGGAATGGCATATTTAAGTTCCTCGTGATTAGACAAGTACTCATCCAAAGTCGCCATCAATCTGTAGTCCTCCTCAAGGTCATCATCAAATCCACCAAACTTGTCATAAAATATTATTCGCAGTTCCGAATTGGCAATTCCAAGTCTGTTCAGTTTCACGGAGGTGCGGCATTCCCTGCATAATAGAACGATTTCTTAATTGTTGCTTTAACCAAAAACATTCGGAGAGAATAAACTTTTGGATTTTTCTGAGTTACCTTATATTTCTCCTTTGGGTATAACCGCATCCTATGGTTCCCAAAAATCTGTCCTACAAATTGAAACAAGCATGTGCAACGTAACGAAATGATTTGTACAAAAGCCTCAATTTAAGCAGACGAATCTCATTAAAGTTTTCACCAGCTACCACGCGCTCAGTTTTGCTGTAGCAAAATGCGTTTTCAAATAGACCATCGTAGGACATATGAAACAACAAAATTGTAATTGTGAGTATTATAGCAAGGTTGATTTATAGAATTTGATACGCACAGGTTCACCATAGCCTATAAAGAGAATGTACGCGTTCTTCCAGCTTCGTCCGCTCTCAAGTGATTTGAGTGCAGCCTGTACACCTGGATGCGTCGCTGCAGTATTGTTGGCGGCGACCAGTTGGCGCAGTTCCTCCGCTGTGGCAGGGAGTTCTATCATTGGACGCCCACCCTCCGATCTATCATATGTATTGCGGCATGAAAAAGCATATGATCCGATGGTTCCAATAAAACTCTGTACAAATAAAAATAATGGTTTCGTGTAAAAATTTGATCCAAATGTTTGCCCAAAGTGAAAATATTTATGCCTACCTCATAAAATGGACTGGAAATCACTTTACTTTTTCCTTTGAAATCGCTTCTTGAGTACACGGTAATGTTGCAACCAGGTTGTACCACAATTGCCTCGACAGACCCATTGAGACCATGCGGACTGCCGTAATTGCGAAGTTTCAGATACTTTGAGTTGCAGGTCCTACAACCTCCTTCAAGGTATGCTCTTCCACCTTCTTGAAATGTGCTAATCTGGCTCACGTACGTTGGCAGAACAATGTCGTCACATTTGCATTCCTAAATTCATAAAGCCGTTGTTGTTATAATCAAAAAACAATAACACAAAACGATATTTAAAAAATAGATTATAGTTAGCGAGACAAATGTGTCTTACCCTGGCGCAGGTACATTTCGCTGACCGTATTACTGACGGCAACGAGCCGCTGTTGTACTTTCCCTCGGTTAATAAGGAACATACTCCAGTGTAGGACGTCCCGCCACATATTTGTAATTTGCAGCCGCTCTCGACACGAATGGAGGAAGTGTTGTGCCATCCCGAAATTGAGGAGCGGTAGTCTTCTTGGAAGTTGATACTTTGGTCAAAGTCTTTCATGAAAAATGTGAAATCCGGAACCGCCTGATCATGCAGCGTAGCACAAATTTTCTCGGGAATATGATCTACACATGTTACTTTGGCGACGAAAAGGGACACCAAAAGTGCAACACAAATTGAAATTGTGTGCATGATGTAACCAAACGGTTTACTGAGAAAGTTTTAAGTTTTGTGAGGAATTGTTTCGGTTGAGAACTTGCAGCGTCTACGTTGGAATTACTCTGTGGCATTCTCTATAAATACCCTACACTAGTCGATGCATCTTTGTAATACCGTGTACATTTTTAGCTGTTAAATAAATATCACATACATAAAATTTGGCAGGTGAAAGATCTAATGTTAGACTTGATGCGCTTGTTTTATTTAAGTAAATACTGTGAAGGAAGTGGCTCAGGTTGAGCTCAATAAATGTTGGTGTTACATAGTTAAACTGGAGCGGTTCCTTGTGTGCATAATTTAAGAGCAGCAAGCATAGTCACACGGATTACCTTATGTAAACTCTCAATGTGGTGCTCTCAAAGCAATGACTTATTTATCTTGAAATGTAGTTACCAGAAGTTCCAATGACTCATAAAGCTGAGATAGCGTTTATCGACTGGGATTTATGTGTTTACGTTTCCACTCTCCACGTTTTATTGCTATCGTGCTTATGCTGAGCAATGAAAAGTAAACATGTAAACACGGTAGCAGGTGAAATTTGGTTAGTCTTAAGGATGAAAATGTTTTATAACCGAGTGTCGCGACCTGCACTCTGTTTGTGTATTTGTTTAATTATTTACATTCCAAATAGTCTTACTTGGTAGAAAGTGTCCATTTAGCCAAGGTAAAACGTTATAAATATTCGCAACAAATTAACCCAACGGAGGAAATTAACTGGGTAATGTAAACGTTGCTGAATTCACGTATTCTGAGAAACACTCGTTCACCCTGTATGCATTCACACGTTTCCTGATTCGTGGCACAATTTTCATCTGTGGTTGCCATAATCATTTGCCAAATGCAAGCGAGCGTGAATTGTTCAGTATTTCCTGGTATCACTTGCACAGAGTAGGATTGCACAAAAAGTAGTATCCTGAGTTGAGTAGATGATGAAGCGGTTGCGTATTATCCGAACGGCTGAAAATAGTTTGGCTAATCATATTTAAACATTACTCTCTACAGAATTATATTCGTGTGAAAATGTATGGAAAGTATGTTTACATGCCACTGCAGTAAATTAGTTATTGTAAAAGATGAAATGAAGACTTGTGGAGTCAGTGTAAAAACACTATACTTAGGTAATTATGGCTCAATCCGTCATCATGAAATGATTCATATTACATACAACGGGAACAGCGGTACGCTGTTTTTGAAATTTGGACCTATGGTTCAAATTGACTAGCAAATATAAATAATTGTAAATCAGTAAGAATTCCTGAAAAAATCTCAATTAATTCTAACATGTTTTGCAAAAATGATAAATGGGAACTAGTACATTAATGGCGGGTTATCGGCCTATAACACGGCCAATTATTATAATTGTTTTACGGTAACTGTAATATTGAAGATGGAATAATATTGGTTATGTAATATTATCGTTATTGTCACCATGGTTGTTGACCAGTCACAAGTCAATACTGAATATTATTTTGCGATACGGGACCTATTAACTACGTGCTGACTTTTCTATGATGTTGGAGAATTGAGTGAACATAATTCGATAATTCATTCCATTTATTCGTTTGGTGACTGCAGTTCACGTGGTATTCGTTTGTATAAATGCACTGACAAATTACAATGTTTTTGAAAAAATGGCCTAATTGTTTCATGGCGGTTGCTACAGATATGCGGAACATCCCTCTGGCAGTCATCTCACAAAAAACCTAAACACAAGTAATTGTACACATCTTGCTTTCACTCAAACTAGCTACCATTGCGCCGAGTTTCTAATCATTAGCTACTTGAAGGGAAATGAAGCCAATATTTGGAGAGTACGGCGTTATTCGCTGTATGGTACCTGGGATTTGAACTATTTCTAAAGTTATCGCTGTTGAAGGAAATTCACGTTTACTAAAAAAACATAATTTTTTTCCCAAACGGTTACACCTTTCAGCGGGGTCTGCAATTTACATGATCTGTATTATGTAACACCGAATGCGTGTCCAAAAGGGTTGGTCTAAGTTTAAGTTTAGATCAATTGCATAAAACACATTTGGAGAAAGAATCAGTTCTTTTCGGATTCATCTTGCACTCCAAGGCACTCTCTTGCAGGTACTTATCGGCAGGATTGGTTCATCCCGACCAGCCAGCTTGCCGATTTTTTAACGGCGTTGCCAACAATGTTACTGGTAGCATAAAGGCAATATCGATACATTAAAAATGATACACTATCGATGATGGGCCAATGCAGTGATATTCAGCATTGCACATTCTGGAAGACACCAGCATATATTAGGCATCAAAATAACAACAGAATCTCTGTAATGAATGGAAACTCATATACGTCACCGCGCCGGTGGCATCAATGCCGCTATCGGTAAAACGATACCAGTCCAGCACCGGCCGGTACTGCTTCCACAGTCATAAACACACATAAAACGATCAGCATAAAAATCAAACGGCCAATGCAGTAACTGCACATATTTGAGACAGAATTTATACCGATTTGCATGTCGCGTGTCACCAACCTTGAAGGCAAGCTCGTTGCGTTCTTGCCTTTCTGCATTGTGTAAATCGTTTGTGTAGTTCATCAAATTCAAGAAAAGCTGACAAGAGAATTGATAAATGTGAGCAGTGATCTTAAAAAATGTGTCGTAATTGAGTTTGACGATCTCTCAGTTGAAGTAGTTCCTTCAACATGGATAACCGCCGATAAGCGAGTTTTCTTTCCAAGTAAACTTCCTGGCAACTTCACGAGACTTAAATCAACAGCCACTTCTACGCCAGGGTCCAACTGGGAACTTTACGCAATTGAAATTATTAGAAGCTACGGTAAGTATTCTAGCAATTTATATTGAACCAAGGGCCAGTTATATGGAGCACCTAATTTTTTTATTATGATAAAATTCATCATTTATCAGATACAATAATTGTCCCTTTTTTCCTTTCAGACGCTTATGATAAGGCAGCCAGGAAATTGGACCGACTCCTCAAATCAGATAATGACACCAGTGAAGGAGAACCGACAACAAAACTCCGAAAACGAAGAACACAAGATACCGTCGAACCGGGAGACATATCGGAAACTGGACCTTATTTCTTTGGTGTAAACCCAGACAGCTCCAATCATATGCTAGAACTTCCGACTGAGCCTACCATCAGTGATGAGCCTCCCGACATCGATCTCCAAACAACTGGTCCAATTGACAGTCATGTTCCGGTCTCGCAGTCACTTTTGATAATTGACGAAAACAAACTGGAGGAATTGAAGACTGAATTCCGGGGTAATTATTAAATTGTTAAAATTAATTACCTGGTCGTTAATAGTTGAGTAAATTGGAAAATGACACTAACTTAAATTATGACTCGTTAGCTTTCCAGGAAGAAGTCGTACAATCCTTGGCTCAGATTCAAAGTGATATTTCGGATTTGAAGCGTTTGATGATACGTGTCCTTGGCGGAGACGGAGGAACGTCATCCCTTTCCAGCGACATACCTGTGTTTCCGCTGAAAATTTTGAATGAGCTTACGAATCTAGAAACTTTGCTCCTCACAGGCAACAAGTTTGAAAAATACGTAAGAGTGCGTCAAACTATTCCCATCATCGACGAATCTGGTTTAATTAATTATTAAATAATTACTGAAAAATAGTAAATCACATAATTATGTACATATTTAAATATACAGGTGACGGCCCTTGGAAGAGTTGGAGGAACTAGTGAAGCGAAAATTGTCAACAACATCTGCTCGTACGTGTTCTCCCATGATTTGGGACAAGTGGCTGACAAGTGGAACCGGAAAGCACGCAATTGACAATTCAAAAACTTTGGAGCTTCTTTTTGGTATTAATTATCTGTATAATCTTGTCATCAATTCAAAATAAAATACCCCAAAGCAACCATACTATCTCTGTTCTTTCAAATACAGAATCAGTTAGAAAGAGTGGTCTTCAGAAGTCTAACGCAGAGATAAGGAAATTCATTGGAGCTTGGTTTCGTGGATCCACTGACAGGCTTGGCGGGCGTAAGAAAAGAGAAAAAAATGGATACACCTCGGCGGTCCAAGAAACGGAAGGTTCAGCAGACGGTGATGGAAACATTGCTACGGATCCGGGGATCAACAGTTCAACATCCACCAAATAAAAAAAAAGGCCTGGAATCGTTTTTGGAGCTTGCGATGCCGATGGTAGAAGATAATGAACCCTGTCCTAGAACAAGTACAGATAATTTAGATTTAAGTCCTATCAGTGTTGATAATCATGACGTTCATCATTCCCAGTCTGTCTTGAAATGTAATGAATCAAAGTGTAGCGATATATCTAAATGGGCTATTAGTCACAATATTAGACACTCCGCTTTGAATGATCGATTAGGTATTTTTCAGAATTGGAATCTAAACTTACCGTTTCCTAAAGACTCTCGAACACTACTAAAAACGCCCCGACATATACAACTTACCGACATTTCTGGTGGTCAATTTTATTATTTTGGTATACCTAAAAAGAAATATTATAAAATGCTTAGATTTAGGCCTGAGAGATTTTAATTACGTGTTAGCCGGACATGCTGGTATTGATAACTTAATCACTTTAGAAATCGGTGTAGATGGTCTTCCCATAAGTAAAAGCTCAAATTTACAATTTTGGCCAATTTTAGGCAGCGTTGATCAGTGCAAACAATTTATGGTATTTTTAATTTGACTATTTTGTGGAAATTCAAAGCACCAAGATAGCAATGAATTTTTAAAGCCATTTGTAACTGAAATGAATTATTTAGAAAATGAAGGAGTCCTATACAAGTCAGTAAAATATGTCGTAAGAGTTATGTGCATTGTTGCTGACGCTCCGGCACGTAGTTTTGTAAAACGTGTCAAAGGTCATACTGCCTATTATGGCTGCGAACGGTGTTACAGGAAACAGAAATGGCTTAACAATGGAGTCATATACCCAGTTAGAAGTAAGATATTTCCGGTTCACACAAATGAAAGCTTCAGATCTCACTATCATGAAAAACATCATGATGGCGGCAGCATACTTTTAAATTTAAATTTCGATCCAATTAGACAAATTCCTTTGGATTATATGCACTTAGTTTGTTTAGGCGTAATGAAGAGACTTCTCTTACAATGAGAGTACCCAACCTCGTGGAGAGTAAATTACAAGTTTGGAGACTTCCTAGATGTAAAAAAGAGCGCAGAAAATGATGCCACTTTCGGAATCTGCTAAATGTTAAGAGGTTAGCCTCTACGGGCGCTGGTGTGGCTTAAAGTAGCCAAATATAGCATGCAAGAATGAATTCAAATATGGTAAAGATACACTGGTAGTTATCAATACAAAATATATTAAATGTTGGAATAACCTGACAGTATATAGTGACCTTTTGGTGAATAAAATCCTGTATTTACGAAAGCAAATTAAAATGAAATGTTGACTTTCTTCGTATTTTTGCTATTTTGACCAATCAAGACAGTTATGATGAACATTAATGAAATGAACGATTGACTCCCTTTGCTTCATTTATTGGTACTTGGAACATCAGAGTTTACCCTACAAAATAGGAACAATAAGATATTAATAGTTCTGTTGTGTTAAAATTTGATACATACGTTGCTATTCTGATTTATTGGTAAGCACATACTCATTTTTATCTGATTTTCAGGTACTCTAACATGGTACATTTAGCTACTTTAAGCCACACCAGCGCCCGTAGAGGCTAACCTCTAAACATTTAGCAGATTCTGAAAGTGGCATCATTTTCTGCGCTCTTTTTTGCATCTAGGAAGTCTCCAAATTTGTAATTTACTCTCCCCGAGGTTGGGTACTCTCATTGTTAGTTTGGACCGAAGGTCCTAGGCCTCACAAGCTCTCTCCAACGCAAATTAAAATTATAAGTGATAGACTACTAATAATATGAAATTATGTCCCGCGAGATTTTGTTCGCAAAACGAGATCTCTGAAAGATTTGAAACATTGGAAAGCTACAGAGTTTAGAACGAGAGTTCTTTTGTATGTTGGTCCAGCATGTTTACGGGGAGTAATTGATGAAAACAAATTTGATCACTTCTGCCTTCTGCACAAAGCTCTATATATATTGAGTTCAAATTCAGTAATTGATGGCAAATGGATGTTGATGGCAAAACAATTCATTAATAGATTTGTAAGTGAGGTACCTAAATTATATTATTCTGAGTTGCTAACATATAATATGCATTCCCTTTTGCATCTAGCTGATGATGTTGAAAATTTAGGGCCAATCAATAGTTTTAGTGCATTTCCGTTCGAAAATTACATGTCAAAGCTAAAAAGATATTTAAAAGCACATAGTTCACATCTTCAGCAAGTTGTGAAAAGGGTAATTGAATCTGAATTTATTCACAATTACAGTGATTTAAAAAGTTTTGATATCACAGAGAAAGAGGGCAATTGCTATTTTCGAACAATCGATGGTCATGTATGTAAATTTCTCAAGTGCTTTGACCAATATAATTACGAGTGTCTTTATTTTAGAAAATGTAAAGAGATTGACTTTCTTCCGCTAAACGGTACTAGTTTGCATATGTATAAATTAGGGAAATTGTCAAAGAACCCTATTGTAATTAGTCATGATAATGTTCAGAAATGTTTTGTGTTTCCGGTGGATTCTAAATTCTATTGTATTCCCATTGTTCACTATGTATAATGATATATTAATGTATTTTGTAGTTTAATGAATATAATAATAAAACTATTAAAATGTATAATGGCGAGCTTCCGTTTGATTACCGTTTGAATGCTTAATTTACATCACTGAAACTGCATGGTTATAGTAACGGAATGTTACTGGCGGCATTCTGGCATAATGCAGTTATTGTACAGCATATGCACTGGAGATCCTGTATGCTGCGGACGCGCCGGAAATGTACGGGCAGGGCGTATGCCGCATGCTTATTTTTAGTCGTAGTGCCATTACATTACCAGTGTATCGTAATATTGGTGCCATAACGATATATAAAATGCATCATTCGCCTATGCCGGTCAAGTGTCCAGAAAAGGGGCATTCCGGAACTATGCCGTTACGGAAAAATCGGTAAAGGCCTTTCAAATTGCCGTTACGTTTTGGCTGGTCGGGATGATTGTAGGTGAAGGAAGTGCTTAGTCCATCAATTTGCTGAAAAGTCTAACTGATTAGTAAATGAAATTATGTGCCGTCTACAAGATAGAGTTGCTTCAGCATTTGTTCTACCAGTACCATTGGAATGCGTCTGTATAAGAAATGATTCTGCTGGTGAAATGAGACGCCGCTCAAGAATTTCACCACTCTCGGGAACGTCATGTATGTACGTAGGTATTTAAAGCTTGTAGCAGATGAATCTTATAATGATGACATGTAAGGCGCAGTATGTGCCCCTCAGGCCACAAGATGTCATAATTTACTCCTCAAGGTGCCGATATTCTGGTTACGAGTAATCTTGTGTTAACTATAATTGAATGGACGACCAGGAAAATATATGTGTCGTTGAAGGCTACCATCTCTATAATGAACAAATACTGTTTCAAACAAGGAAAACCCGGGTGACATGCAAAAACTTGGTTGTTCAACAAGAAGTAAAGGGTGAAACCAGTTACTCATCAAACTATAGTTTAAAACAATTTTTCCTGCTAATTATTGTTTCTTGTCGAAGAAGCAATCAAGGATAGAATGGAGGGTGTCCTGCTTTTTACTTTGACCTTATGGTTATCCAGTCCAGACCGTCTGATGACAGGGCAGACAAATAAAAATGAAATGTTGTCAGTAAAGGGCGTAGATCGGTGCGTGGAAATGTTCACAAAATATAAATGAAAGTATGACTAGAATCATGACCTATATCGAATCATACGGCTGTATAAAACTATAAAATATAAAATGGTGCATGAATTGTCACGAATGTAGGATTATTGTAAACGATTTTAAATGCTTAATGGCTACGGAACTATATGAGTTCAAGAGCTTGTTTTTAATGTATATCCGTAAAATCGTAAAAAATACCACATTTTATCCAATGACAGTTGAAAAACTTGTAAACACAATTGATGCCATCGTTTTTGTGTCGTTGGTAAAAATAATTGATTGGTACATCTATCCACCTCAAAATCTATCTGCAAGGTAATACACTATTTATGTAAAGCTAGAGGGCTGGTCGTTCAAAGATCGGAATCTTAAAACATAACAGTTGTGGACAAAGGTTTGATAAACATGTAATGTTTATTTTCAACTTATCGAAACGAAATTGCAACTTCAATTTATGTAAACACAATCTTTATCGCAGGTCGAAAATCTGTAAGCTCCAAAATAAGCGATGAAGTTGGGGAGAATATTTAAGAAAAACGTTCACAGATGGTCGGAGTGCAACAGCATGCCGTACTGGAACGTTCGCATGAGCTTGAGAGCAACTAATATTTTCCAAGTTTCAGAGATTTAAAATTAGTGTTGGTATGGTGACACGTTAAAAGCGACACGTCATGAGACTTTTCTTTTCACTCAAATTTGGCAGTGACTTCTAACTAGTGCTGAGTGCGTTCATTCTCTGAGCGGCTTTGAAATGTGATGTCTTTAGTCATATGCTTGGCGCCATGTTGGTGCCGGTTTATAAATTTCGGCGCACATCCTAATAAATGGTGGATTCAGGTGTCACCATCATGTAATGGCCATTGTAGGTAAATCCAGTAATATAATATTATGCCCGAGACCACAATGATAGAGCCCATAAAACTAATGCAAAATTGTTTCTATGGTGTCGCGAGGTTAAGTAAAACAAAATGCATACAATTGACTTCAACATATTGTGGCTGTGAATTAAGCCTAAATGTCATTTTGGTTCTAAGTGCAGCACCATCCATAAATTTGATTGATCAGAATACATCACCGAAGTGTTTGTCCGAAAAATTGATTCTTGGGCAAATTCCTACAGTGTTTCTGCAGTTTATTTTCAGGTTCATCCTCTCGATGGAGTGCACGGAGAAACACATGAGGCTATGATATCACATTCATCAACAAGGTCATCAGCAAACTCTAACTCGGCGTCATCCATTACAGAAGAATTTGATGAAATTTCCAGATATGTAAAGTTTGACATATGTATTTACTCCGGATGAACAAATTTTCTCCGACCATATTTCTGTGAAAATATCCAGTAGCTTTGACTTTAGTCTTCAAAGAGTGGCCTTTCTAGACGCATGTATTGCTTTTGTGCTAATATTTTGTGGTAAACTTGATAATATTCTGTAGAAACTCTTAAAATGTTTAACTTTTCCTACTATGTCGATTTTTCTCCAAATGTTCTCCGGATCCCATACGTGTCATATTTCCATGCCTGGAAATTTCAGAAGGCTTAACGGAATTTACTAACTGCGAAAACTATAGCGATCATCCAGTGGCGAAGAGGCAAAGTGCGTCGCTACGAGACTGGACTTGTAGGAGAAATATAGATTACAGACTGGAAAAACCCGTGGGTGAAAACAAAGGCGCTTTGAGAGGTGAAAGATTTTCACTGAAAATAACCTGGATTCATAAGCTGATTGTGAGGAGAATACTTCATGCGAAAAGTAAAAAGATGAGTTTTTCAATACGATTATACAGCAACTTATTACCGATTGTCAATCTAATTTTCCAGCGCATTTTTTCTCAATAGACGGCTTTAATTTTTCATGGGGTGGAAAGCTAACTAATGAAGTACCGGAGGAACTGTTAGTATCTACCAATGTGAAAGTCAGAATACTACAATGAAGATCATTTAATTCAGTTTCAAATCTGCCTTAACACTGTTTGGAAATACGGGATTCGAGGATACAACCGAAATGGACGCCACTTAACTTATTTGTGTAATACGGTTTGATGCCGCTGTTCAAAAATACAGTTGCGACAATACAGATTTTTGTTCTCCCAGTAAACGTCACGTCTAACGGGCCTTTCCGAACCAAAACTGATAAAAAACTATCTTATATGATTGATGGGCCAAAGGCGATTAAACAATTTAATAATTTTGTCAATCTATCACGATTCTGTAAAATTTACTTGAGATGAAATAATTAATGAATTTGCAACAAAATATGGGATATTCTTAGTTCATGGGATTTGAAAAATGAAATGTAAGAAATCAATAAATAAAAAACGACATCAAGATAAAAATTTAATTTATTTAATTGCTTATATTGTTTGACAGTAAGTACATTTACTTTTACATTTACATCCCTCACATTTACTCTCCAGGCCGTAAAATTGAGCGGAACGCCTCTGTAAGTAACAGTAATTAATTAAAACGAAAATCGGTGTCAGTAATTGAAATAATTCTATTTGTAATTGATAAAAAAAGTATGTAATGTAAGAACAAAGTAACAAGTTCCTGGTAATTTATTTAAAATCAATTCAGTTAAAGGTAGTTTGTGAATTAAAATGCAAATGTTTTGATTGCAACTTTCATAAGCTCCAACAGGCAATGTGTCGGGGTCAGATTCGTCACACACTTTCCAGTCAGAAAGTTTATGCCTTGCAATGAATGTCGTAATCGGCGGATATAATGTTGTTTTTGTTGTTTTTCTTTTCTTGAAACCTGTATGGGTAAGTCCATAAGCCAGTATACATTTACATGTAACGAGTGTCCAATGCTTTTTGAATAAAATAAGGCATACGAAGAATAATATCTTCAATACATATAATTGTTGTTGAATGATCATCTGCGCTCTATCATGTTTTACTGCATAACAGTAACGCCAATTGTTATAATTTGGTGTGTGTTTTATGCATACTATTATTAGATTATCGCTTTCCATTTTTGGTGAATCTTCTCTACTGAAGAGCATCTGATTATCTTATTGTCGCACATAATGGACACGCGAAAAGTCGGTTGCTCGTGTATCCTCGTCAATGCTTTCGTATATGCGGCAAAGAGTCAAGTTAAGGTTTCCAAGTGGAGGCTCACAGTAGAGAAATTACCAGCATTAATGAATGCCACTATAAATCCTTTTATTTACTTTTCCTACATGCACAATGTAAATATATGAGAATGGAGAGTGGAGATTTTGTACAAGTTGTGGAGTCATTGATGCGTTCCATTATCTCCTATTGTTTACGTTTCCCACGGTGAAATTTCTTTCTACAAACTTTCCGAGCCAAAAATCAAGTGCCATAAAAAATCCCTACCTTTGTGCTTACTACCAATTTAAGCACTAGGTCCATATTGTGCGGTGTAATGAATAAAATAAAAAAAAATCAATTAAAAAACATTCGCATATTTTGCATTGTAATATTATACTCTGGTGCAATATTTCAGATCCCTAGCTCAAAAACTGTGTTCGCCAAAGCGCACAAACTTTATGACAAAAAATGCCAATGAATTAAAATATATTCAAATTATAGACCTGTGATTTGAGGATTACATGTATAATATCCGAATTAGTTCACCAAATTGTGATATATTCTTAAGATGAGTGTGCAGAGCTTTCTGTTTTGAGTAATATTAGGTCAACTGAGATGCTATATAATGGATGGATAAATCATGTCTGCATATACAGCGAAAATATTTACCGTTCTCAAAAATGTTTACATTTTGTGCCATATACTTTTATATATTTATATGTATTTATAGAATTTTATATATTTATAAAAATAATATGGAGCAGGTATTTACATAACCGGAAGGTCATATCTAAGCATAATAGAAACAATTCGCCTTTGGCACAGCAAGGAAGTATACAGATGTGGAAACTCGTAGGTCACTTGGTTTGACCTCTGACCTGTCATTTACAGGCACAGTGGGCCAATTTGTCTCAAAAAGTTGTCATGGCAGATCCGCTCTACAGCACACAGTGATGGAGATAGCGGCCCAAACTTGTCTGCATTGGAATTAGCATGAAAAAATCTAAGTAGTACTTGGCTTCGTTTTTCATATTTTGTCATTTTTCTTAGAAAAAAATCGATTTGAAATATATTAAATTACAGCTTGGAGCTATAGTAATGAAATGGACGAATAAATATATTTTAAGGGTCGTATTTTCGAGTTCTGGCGTTTGTATGGCACAAATATATTCATTGTTATCATCAATTTTGATCATGCATATTTTAGATTATTACTCAATGGGAATAATGTGACCTCAAGATTCGTAATAATAATGAATATATTTGTAACATGCGAACGCCAAAACTCGAAAATGTGACCCTTAAAATGTTTTTATTCGTCCATTTCAGTACTATAACTCCAAGGTGAAATTTTGTCAATTTCAAATCGATTTTTTTCTAAGAAAAATGACAAAATTTGAAAAACGAAGACAAGTACTGCTTAGATTTTTTCATGCTGATTCCAATGCAGCAAAGTTTGGGCCGCTATCTGCATCACTGTGTGCTGTAGAGCCGATCTGCCGTGACCACTTTTTCAGACAAATTGACCCACTGTGGCCGTAAATGATGGGTCAGAAGTCAAACAAAGTGACCTACGAGTTTCCACATCTGTATACTTCCTTGCTGTGCGGAAGGCGAATTGTTTCTATTATGCTCAGATATGACCTTCCGGTTATGTAAATACCTGCTCATGTATATATAAATTTATATTTATATATACATATTATTTTTATTTTTTAAATTTCGTGGGTATTTTGTAGTGGAAAGTAAGCGTTCCAACTAAGGTGAAAAAGATTACGCCTTATATTTAAAATTAAAAAGCGATTATTATTTGTCTGGCCGAACCTTACCACAAGACAGTAGTTTTAATGATTCATTTCTATGCAAAAATCCTACATTTGAGCTACTATTTGCCAAATCGACATGCTTCATCAAACGTTTCCGGAAACTGGACAATTTATGCCTGACTATTTATCAAACGTCGCTATAAATTGAATACTAAGTGGGTTTGGACTGAAATTACAATTAAATCGGATTTATGGCAAAATTTGAGTGAGAAACCTGCTTCCGCGTCTACGCTCTCCTGGAAAAACTAATATAGATACGAACGTAATCTCTTCGGCATTAGAATCAGCATTAATTTATCTATTTAGGTTTTTCTCACTTTTTCAAAATTCCTAACCGTATCTCCAAAAATTCACATTAAAATTTGCCGAAAATTCACATACTGAATTCAATTTTCATCGGTAAAAGAAATATTTTCAGCATCGATAATTTGCAATTTGTCGTTCACATACTCAAAATATGCAGGAAAATTATATCTTTTGCACCTTCATTAATTTGTTGAAAAATTAAAAATTAGGCGTCAGAAACTTAAGATATAATTTTCCTGCATATTTCGAGTATGTGAACGCCAAATTGCAAATTATCGCCCCTGAAAATCTTTTTTTCAGCGATGAAAATTGAATTCAGTATGTGAATTTTTGGCACATTTTAAAGTGAATTTTTGGAGATACGGTTAGGAATTTTGAAAAAGTGAGAAAAACCTACCTAGATAAATTAATGCTGATTCTAATGCCGAAGAGATTATGTTCGTATCTATAATGAAAACTGAATAACCACAGAGAATTGTGCGAATCCATTGAAAAAACGTGAACATTTATATATAAGATTATGGACTAAGAATACTCGGACACGAGATATTTACTTTTTCCATCCCTATCGGTATAGAGAGCATCTTATTACTTACTTTTATACATCGGTCGTTAGAAAACGTATTTCTTTGAATTCACCGCATCAATGATGATGATCAATGCAAATGGAATGTAATTATGCCGCAATAAGAACAAATAAACTGGCAATCTTTTATTATTAAACATTGAAGAAAACGTTTCTTTTTCTGACCGTAAACTCTCACACTTTCGTAACATTATGTTAAATAGTTCTTAAAATTCAACATTTGGTCCCTCTGCTATGGTGAATCAAAAACCACATCACAGGTATAACCTTAGCTTAAATTAACTTCTCGTGAGGGATAGTTTGCCTATTTTGGTCGTTAAGGCTTACCAAATTGATTGATTAGTATCGCGTAAGATGCATGGTGGAAGTACTTGCATGATCAAAATTTCCAAATTTATTTGAATCAGTTGTCCTAATATGATGTATAATGTCAAAAATGAGTAATTTCGGAATATGTGTACAAAATGTTTTGGTTTTTTCTGGTATCTAACACCATATTTTGTCATTCGAAACCAATTCACTTGTGGACGAATTCAGTTCTAAATTTGATAGAAACAATGGGTTAGGTGCACAAGCGCAATACAACTTAAGTGCTGCTATAATTATTGCATTCAACTTTTGGTATCAAGACTCATGCAACTACCGGGATTGTCAAGAATATTTGATTTGTAGTTTACACAATTTGCTGAAGAACGCGTACTTGTAAAATTCTAGCTTTCCAGCGCCAAGTCTCCTTGCGTCGGATCTGCCGAAAAGCTAAATTACCGCTATCGTGAAAACGAAAGGATGCCAGAGAAAACTCGAAAGGAAAAATATCCAACATATTGACTATGCGAGGTTTCAATTAAGCCAGAGATGCCAAAGCAGGACTGACAACTAAAAAATGGTTGCAACCCTTAAAAGCGTCTTGCTTTCTAGTTGTCAAGATTAAAGAACTGTCTGAGCCAAAGTGCATGAGAATTACATTAAAACGAATCTGTTTTCGAGTATAAAGCAAGCTGAAGGAATTATTTTCTTCACTAGAGCATCGTCTATGAGGACAGGCTTTCTTTTCTGAATAAGTTACAAGTTTCAAATGAGATGAAACGGAGGGTGGAGTGCATTATTACAATGAATTGTGTCATGTTTTGAGGTTAGGAAGTACGACATTCAACGACACAATCTATTTCCTCGTCGTTCACTCCACAATTAATATCTTTAGGTAATCACACAATAATGGATAGATTATGTCGTCGGGCATTTGCATACAACGGTCATCTTTGTTAGCATGGTACTGACATTTCTCTGCACTTATTGCATGGCTCATGCCCCGGGGAAATTATTGCCTCTGTTCCCATTGCAAGTAGGATGTATTCAATTCCATGCAAACACTACGTATCATGAAACATTGACTTTCAGATAATTATATAGCGCAGTTATTCCAAGCAAGTCAAAATTACCTACAGTATAACAACAATTCGAACGGGAACGAATGTACTTGCACGACGTTTAACTTACAGTTGGATTATTCCGCATATTGAAGCATTTAAGTAATATCCATGGGAAGGGCGTGGAAAGAATTTAAATCTGCTAAGGTCCACGTAATTGCTGACTAGCATTATCAGCATATTTTCAAACTGAACCATTCTTTCGTCACTTTCAATCAGTACATTCTAAAAAGTTACTAGCTTTGCTTCGTTCAATTGCACCCAAATCATGGTTTACTGCAGTACTATAACTTAAAATACTTGCCGAATTAAATTCTCTCTTTAAAAAATGATAGTTACACAATTTCAAATTGAAATTGTTAAAAATTACATGATACTGGATTAAGTTATGCGCCAGTAGTTTTTTCGCGACCGTACTGATTAAAACAAGTCGTCAGATTTCTTCCAGAATTAATCCGATTGAAGTTATTTGAAGTGTGTCTATATTTAGTAAACGATGGCGAGTGTTAACATCACTCATTCACTGCTAAAAGCAGTTACAACTAATGTGTGTAAACATTTGCAACATTAACCAGTGCCTTGCAGTCTTTGGGTTTGTATTGGAAATGTTTGAGCTCTAGCGGATGCGGGCAGAAAAGCCTAACTGTAAATCAAGTTATCTATTTATTTCCGCTTTATGTGGAAGGCGGATTGGTTCTACCATTCTCAGATATGATCTTCCGTGCTTGCATATACCTGCTTTTTACACATTGATTACAATTCCTGTTGCTCAAGTCTACGCTATGGTTGTTAATGAACTCATGAGATTACGAAATGTGTATTTAGCTGACGTAAGTAAATGTCGTGAACATCACATAAACAGTTTTCGTTATATTTCGTAAACTATGTAGTTCAATTCTCAGAATCGTTCAAATTGTAGAGGTGAAGGCGGAAACCAAGTACATGTCGAAAGTTTCATTTAAGAATTCACCTTAAATTTTTGATATTGAAGAAATCTAAGTTCTTAATAAACTATTGTACACCACACATATACACTTGTCGTCGCATTTCAGAAGCAAAAAAGGTACAATTACATTTTGGGAAAGAGGTTTCTGTGTCAAAAAACGAAAGTAAGGGAATTGTTAGTCTTTGTGTGAACACTTGGTGAAAAGACACACCGTGAGACATAAAGTATTCCCAAAAACGTACATTAGGAGCAATCAGCATAACCATAACGGAATTACGCCATCTACCTGTGCAAAATAATAACAAGCAATATGGACAACAATTTCGGAATAACGGTCAAGTTATCAATCGCAATGGAAACTTAGCAACGTATACATACATACATATGTAAATACCCTATTATTACGTCATTAAAAGAGCAAATCTTTACTCAAATCTAGCTTAAGTAAGAACAGAAATGTAACTTTAATATTTTATCACATTTACAATTAGTATTGATTTAGTTTGATATTTTCATTTTATTTGAAATTCAAGTCTTAGATAACACGTTTCTGCTAGAACATCAATTTGGTCAAAAGCATTCACTTTCATGATTTCAAATTGCCATCATGTTTATCTCTGTTCACATACTTAAGATCGTGGCATTGACAAAACAACCCTCGTCAAGCGTACCATACAGAACAAAATGCCACCTGCATAGCTTTCGAGATCTTTTTGGACACAATCAGACTAAACGGCGTCAAGTCATAATTGAGTAAATTTTTCAGAAGAATGCTCAACCAGAGATACTATTGCAAAGTGGAAGTTCAAGAGAAAGATAATATAAACTTGGAATGGTTATAGTAGACGCAGTTTTGTTGGGTACGCAGAAAGAGGAAGTGTAGAAATCATAAGATCTACCTCATATTTTATACCATTTTCTTCCTCGTAAAGTTTGCTGCAGTGTTTTAGCATCGATGAGACATGAAATCAGGAGTTATTTAAAGTGAGAACGAAATACTTTAAAAATAAGCTCGCAATCGTAGAAAATTTTAACCTGAGATCGAGATTAAAACAAAGCGTTAGCGGAATAATGCTCTTTGCGACGATGTGACACTCCTGAAGCATGAAGTAGAAAATATATGAAACGCTTGACAAAACTTGATAAACATTTTGATGATGTTATCTTTAAATCAAAGTCCCATTTAAAACGTCGCCGCTACAAATCTGTATTTTACTTGCACACTTGCTAGGCAAAACTTACATGTGTCCGCATCCTAATTTGTATAAATCATTTAATTAAAAAGCTTGTCAGATTGAAATCGAAATAATTATTCCTGAATTATGGTTGATCAAGGTGCAAAATATGACGAATGTATTATTATGATGAGTATATAGTGTGACACGGCGGGCAAGAGAAATCTTTTACAACTGTTATTCCAGTGGAATAATTCCACCATGCTTTCCTCAAGCATTGTTGTTACGACGACACTATGTATTTAAGAAATTGCTAGGAATTGTCAATCAGCAACCGTAATTGCTAATCGTTTGAAAAGGTCATTTCAATTTTTATTGGAAGCTAATTCCTCGGTAGCCATGTTCTTTCTATGAATTCCATTATGTTCAGAAACATTTTTACACAAAGGATGTATCATACATCATGTATGGTTTAAATCTTCACAGTTTGATTTCCGGCTAGCTTCTGAAAGAATAAATAATATGCTAGATGAATGAAAATAAAAAAGCAAATGCAAAGCGACCTGCACTCAATTGTAATGAATCAATATCGAAATATGTTTCTTTCAATGTTACTCGCGCTGTTGTGAAAATATAAATGACAACACGACTATCGCCAGTGTATCTGCATTAGCATCAACATCCGATTGACCAAAGGTTATAATAATCGGCGTCCTCGTCTAAGATTTCAAAGAACGCCACTGAAAAAATTTTTTCGGAGAAAACAAAACAATCATAAGTGTTAACAATTATCAGTTACTATATTTCGTTAGTTGGTTGGAAATGGCGCTTTGCTGGAAACGAAGCTATGAATTTTATGGTAATAATGCATACAGACGAAAATTCGCAAACCTAACGTTTGTCAGCCACAAATCATTCACTCTCACTCCATGTAGGTTGTCTTATCGTACGGGATATGTCGGCTTGCTAATTGCAAGCCATCACATCAGAGACGCTCTAGCCCTCTTTACACGCTTTACGATTTTGATCTACTCTGGTTTCACAAACAAATACATGTCAGTAAGAGACAAGCCTAAATCCACATTACAGGATAAATACACGTTCGCATGTGAGATAAACCATAGTACAATCAGGAAATCAGTTGAAAAGCTACTTAATGACTACCTTGTTCCACATCTTCATTTCTTTAAAATAAAACGTCAGTGGACAATTGATGATACGGCGGTAAGCAATATTCTGAAGACTGGCTATGGAGAGTGTGATCTGGCGTATGAGCGTATGGTATAAACTGGATTTGTAAGCATCAGCAGAAGAAATCGTTGCTGTAGGAAATAAGTATTTTTTACACTCGTTTCCTCATGTGTTGCGCATTTTAATATTACTGGAGGTTTTCTCACGAGATAATAGCAAAAAATTATATCCAATACGCTGTACGAACACGGAGAACATTATTGCTTAAACTATTTATACATTGCACATGTAATGATTATTTAATATAATTACGGTTGTCCCGTCTGCAATAATTAATAAATTGTGTTGCTGCTTACGAACATGCATGATGGTAGACATCATTATAGAATTGAGATGCATTAATCCAATAAATAATTCTTAATTTTTAATAACCAACTATTTTATAAATAGGCAAAGAAAGACCCGATGAACTTGGCTCAGTTTAGTAATTTATCATATGGAAAAACAATTTTCGTTTGGTCGAAAAGAGATAAAAAATGTTATGGTCATGCTCATACTTGTTCTTTCTATTGGACCTATAATGATGTTCACATTCCTGTCTGTATTGACATTCCAGTTAATTTTATGAATCATTGCGGGATAGTCATGATGCCCTTCAAGGATGATTTTATACGTGTAATAAGTATTTATTAAGTTTCTTCCCTTTACGTCGCTGTGATGTCCATTGGTGTAATTTTAGCTTAATAAATTGTCAACAAAGTTGCAGATAGAAATTGCGACTTATGCCCGTTTGGAAATGTGATAATTTATACTGACAGTAAAGTTTGGGGGCTGACACACGCAAAAATGGCTGAAATTTTGCACACCATCAGAGAATATCGAAGTAAATACACGTGCAAAATTTGGGAAACTATGGATGGCTGGTTTTCGAAAAATTCGAAAAACTAGATTTTCGAAGGAATTTTCCCCAACTTCCTTATGGCGTTTACCATTGAGAAACAGAAGGTAAGTAAGGTCCCTTCCTGTCTAACATTTTTGAAACAGCCACTACACATGATAGCATGAGACCAATAGGGGGAAAACGATTTTTCGAATCATATGTACTTACAAGGGAACTCTGTCTCATGCTATCATGTGTAGTGGCTGTTTCAAAAATGTTAGACAGGTAGGGACCTTACTTACCTTCTGTTCCTCCATGGTAAACGCCATAAGGAAGTTGGGGAAAATTCCTTCGAAAATCTAGTTTTTCGAATTTTTCGAAAACCAGCCATTCATAGTTTCCCAAATTTTGCACGTGTATTTACTTCGATATTCTCTGATGGTGTGCAAAATTTCAGCCATTTTTGCGTGTGTCAGCCTCCAAACTTTACTGTCAGATATGCGTTCATGAATCTGACAAACGGAATGTCAATCACGGGTATCAACTCGTTTCTTTCTCGATTACAAAAACGGAATGGAATGGAATGTTTCCCAATCTGGATGCGTTTCTAGACAAACTTTTGTTGCGAGATCTCAGATCGTGTAATAAATCCGCGGCCCTACTTCCAAGATATATGGCCCATAAGTATGCCGTCCAGCTGTTTCAAGAGAATGACACACATTTTGTGAATCTTGGAGAAGATAATTACATGAATATATCTGTGGGCATTCAACTCACCGGTGCCTTCCAGTCTGCTGCTATAAACCGGATGAGAGCAATGACTTTTTCCGGAATTTGGGACTGGTGGTCTCGCTGTGTGAAGGAGCGAACAAGTTTCAAGCCGAGCCTCAAGGACAATAGACTTAAGCGGCCCAACATGAAGGGAAACATTTCAACGCTGTTTCTTGTTCTGATGTACGGATTACTTTTAGCGTCTGTTTTGTTTGCTGGAGAACACGGAGCCAAAATTTGCTCGTTTATGAAAAATCTGTTTACATTTCTGGTCCAACTTGGTGTCGATGTTGGATCTTATTTTCGCAGATTCTGTAAATACTCGCACGTAGATGTATTTTGAGCGGTAGGTTCAGTCAGCATATGTGGCAATAAATCTGCTAAAGGAGATCCAATCCGGCTTGAAGTGGCGGCGTAAACACAAAAGTATCATGATATTTGCTATTTGCGCATGGTTATTATGAGATTCCGTTGCGGAATAACCTTTTAATATGTATCCATCTTTCAAGTTTAATAGCATAAGTAAATAATATGTAACAGGCGACTGTATTATGATTAATCCGCTCAAGCAGTTTTGATATTAATATTATAATGTTACCGAAATATTTCATGAGTGAGTCAAACCTCTTTCTGACGTGTTTACGATGCCATGTTTTCATTCGACGTTTAATTTTCTAAACTGGTTCACTAAACTTGGAAAAGTTCAACATTGTATGATAGTGAATTTTTTATTCAAACAAATCAAACGATGTACGACATGTTTCAGCTAACCTAAATTCGTTTCAAAGCAGCAAGTCAAAATCATGGTTGTTCCGGTCAAATTAAGCGATTAATTCATATGCACGATACACATACATAGGTTTATTCATATAAGGGTATACTCATGAATTCATGCTACCATATGAGCTACTTTTGTGTCACATTTGGCACGAGTATTGCGAATTTTCGTGAAATATGGATGTTTGCTGGTTATCAAGTTTTGTGTATTATGCAAATCTTATAATAATTGTAGCTCCTCTTTATATTTTTCTTAACCTTGTTCCATCAGATAAAAAAAATAATCAGTTAAGGATTCGAGACTTTTTTATACAGACATCTGAATATCACAGGCTCAAACGATGTACTCTGTTAGCACAACTCCACTCTATACAGTAAGGACACACGACACAGCAATAGAGGAACATGGCGAGTTCTGTGATATCAAATATTTCTAATATGCACACCAATATATTTTGGTGACGTTGGACTACGACACAAAATGGCCGAATAACAAGTCTCACTATTTTATCGGTTGAAGAAACATGAAAAAGAAACTGGGTGATCAACAGTGCAGTGTATAAACATTTGTTGGATATGTTAAATCACTATTCCTATAAACAGTTTGATAAGTCACGAAATAAACTTATTTACCAACACGATAATCCGTTCGTATGACTCTCTCTAGTATTGGAAATATGATTTATCCTACTTACTCCTGAATTAACTCACGGATGTGAATGAATTTCTGGCACTTTATGGGTAAAGCTATAATCTACAAGACTTAAGTTTGATTGATTAACTTAACTTAAGAACTTAACGGCTGATGCCTAACCAATGAATGCAATCATTTAGTATTTCCCGTTCTGAAATAGCGTTGACATTTTTATAGAAAAGCAAGGCAATAGGAGTGAGCAGTTATTGAGAAAATAAAATTGTCCTTGTTCCTCATTTCGTATTTTAATGATACTACACAGTTTGCAATTCCCGGTTTTGAGGCGAGCAGGAAGCGCATTTATTCATTTCATCCGAAAGAAATATATGTTCTTGAAAAGTTCAAGTCTTAAAAGTACGTGAAGTAGATCCACATAAGGCAGGAAGAATCCAATCGGTTTTGTAGCGACCAGAGAACAGCCGGAGGAGAACCAGTGTATCCAAGCTTTAATTGTCCAGCTTAAATAAGTGTTTTTCTCTCAAAGTGACGCGCGTCAATCCATTCAACTTCTTCATTGCCACCGACCAAAGGAAATACAATGAAACGTGACCAAACAGAATATCATTATTCGATATCTTTATATTCATGAAAATTTACTTTGCTTGTAGATGATGACAACCAGGTCAAGAATATTCTCCCTTTGCACAATTTTTAACCCATAAACAATCCATCAAAAATATGTCGTGAACAGTTACGCCGGCTATCGGTCACAAGTACAAGTACATATGTGAAAAACGATGCGGTCAACAAATAGGCCTTGTAAAACCTTATTTTGAAGGCCAATATTAATAACACGGTGGACACCGAAAGTGTATGTATACGATGTAGCGTAGATTCATGAGAGGATTCGGAAAAGGACGAGTAACCAATGAATTAATTTAATTGTAACATCATTCATCATTATATTAACTAGCGCAATTTCAATCGACTATGGACGATTATCACTTATATCAGATCGGGATTCGCAGTATATGTCACGATAATACCGTTGCAGAGAAAGCTCAATTTTCCAGTGATAAAGCGATTTGGCCTCGAGGTGAGAACTAATATATCTCAAAGGAAAATATGTTTTCTAGTAATCACATTGAGCCATAATAAATATTAGGTAGGTGAAAATAAACACCGATCAAGTGATGATAAAATTGCAGCACGAGAAAACCAGACGGCCAGAAAAACAAATTAAATACATAGCTGCGCCAAGTATGAGTTTGAGCTACGAAGAAAATGTCATGGAGAGAAAAATATAAAGGCCTAGTAAAGCTATGTAATTGCGGCACTAGACCACCTAGGAACGCTTCGGTTTCGTCGAGTTCCTTGGCGCATTTTGTCGATTGACAATTTCGATTTTATAAGTATTTGCATATCATATCAGTTTGCCGACGACGTCTGGAGGTATTGTTTAACTTGAGTTCATGCGTACTCATCAATTGTTTTATTTCTTTGGGGGGGGGGGTCGTTAAGTGGTTTTCCTCTCAACTTAGCTGTACACAATAAGCTAACCGATTGTATACCATAACTCTAGAAATGTGACAATAAAGCTAATATTATTAATCGCATTGCAGAAACATTACATTGTTCTACTTTCAATTCACAATTCAAATTATAGATACATTTTCCTAAATTGCAATTGTGGCTCTCATTGGATTAGTTGAGAATAATTCATTCTACAAGGATCTTAAATTACTTGGATTAGTACTAGGAAATCGTATCATTTAGTTCAATGGTAATAATAATGCAGTACCAATCGAACCCTGTTATAACGGTTAGCTTATCTAAATATATTCAAGGTTGTGTGTTGTGGTGGTAAGTAACTCTTAAGTTCATGTTAAAAGAGAAGACTGTTGTTCACTTTCTTCATATTCACGCCGGTTCATATTTCGAGTATCATTCGAGATTGCCGAGTAACTGGGATGTAAATATAGCTTCACAATGTCATGTCTGGGAGGACCAAGTATTCGCCTGGAAGATGCACGATGGACGATTAAATTAAGAAGACGCATATATATTCATCAAAAGAAGTGTTTGTCTCTTGCTGACTACGTCAGAGTCTTTGCATTTAGACTTTAATATGTCTCGTGATTTCTTTTCTCAAGTCTGCAGTCCGATTACTCCCTTTAACTAATATTCATAATAAACATCAACCATTCTGCCATCTTCACATTTTACCAGTTTAATCGATCAGTCCGTACTGGTACAACTCAAAGGCACTCAAGTATTTCAAATTCTAATCCTTCCTACGCAACTATCAAATACTATACCTTTGCTGGACTTAATTTTGTGAAAATTCTATATAGTTCTGTTAAAAGAGTGGAGATGAGATTGACCTTTGAGTTTGACCGATTGTGTATTTTCCACTCTGCATATGAAGCAAAATGATTAAAAATGATATAAAATGTGTTGAGTGTACTGGTATATTTCACTTCACCGTAGCCGGCCTTTTGCGCTTATTGGGTTTTGCGCTTATTACTGTTTGCGCCTATTACCGTTTGCGCTTATTACAATTTGCTCTTATTACAATTTGCGCTTATTACATTTTGCGCTTATTACAATTTGCGCTTTTTATTGTTTGCGCTTGTTCTTATTTGCGCTTCACATTATTTGCGCTGAAAACAATTTCCGCCTACGGGACAATTGTTAGGCACAATACAGTTTTATGCGCAGCCAATAAACACTAACTTGAAAGGAAACTTAAAATGTAGTATATAGTATACATTTTTACATAATTGCATTTTTATTTATTAATATTTATTCCGTGAAATCATGAATGTAAATGAAAAGCTATTACAGCAATTGGCCTAAAACATGTATGTAGTGAAAAATATATGGGCAATTAAGCAACGTAATAATACTCTCAATAAGAAAACAAATTCTACAAATATACTTCCGAAACTAAAATCATGTTTTAAATTAAAATCAAGCCACACTATATGGTCGAGAAATCATTTTTTCATTTGATCTTTAGTTTTGTCTTACTAAACTACAGTCAGATAATAAAATATATCTAACAATAAAATTATAGCGTATTATTAAAACAAATTTTCTACAGGTTAACCAATACATATTTCTTTGGTTCAATGTCAAAAGCTAATCTACACATTTCTTTGGATCATTGTACAACAAAATAAATATTTATGTATCTGGTGCGTGATTATGGTCTCCGCAAACTCTTACAACTTCATTTTGAGCTATGCAAGCACGGCCTTTGCATTTGTCGTGTCGTCTACACAGATCCAAATATTTTTACATGTCCCTTGTCTGCAAAATGTATACCTATAGCCATTATTAACTTGGTGACCTTTGCCACGAAAACAATTGCATTTTGATTGGAATTAATAATTGATGAAATATTGTAAAAACAAAAGTTGCTCATACATGAAAAAAATTAATTAGAATGTGGATAGTCTGATGTTAAAGGACGCTTTGAAAATTTTTGAGTCGACGTTCAAGGAAAAATATCTAAAACGTAATTGTGTTTTTTGGTTAGATCACCATATTACATTGGATCTTTACTGATGTCGAACAAAGGAATATTTTTTGAAACATTGCTTATTGGAGTATATGTAAAATGAGACCAGTTTATATATTAGTAAGAACCAATGCCACATTGAGTTGTACACGTCTATTTTACATTATATTAAGCGCAAGTAACGCTAAGCGCAAATAATGTTAAGCGCAAATAATGTTAAGCGCAAACAGTAATAAGCGCAAATGGTAATAAGCGCAAAATCCACATAAGCGCAAAATCCAATAAGCGCAAAAGGCCGCGAAGCTTCAATTGAATCATTCACAATTTGTATAAACCTGTCAGTCAGGTCACCTAATTGCTGTTTATTACCTACTTTTCCCCAATCGCGAAAAAATTAATAAAACGTTATTCGGATGTGAGCTATTGATCAAATGATCAGTGTCTAAAATTATACGCTCGTTTCATGACGATCAATATGTTCTCTGTCGTCGAACGAAAGTAAAGTATTGTTGAACGAGTTGGGTTACTTTACTCATTTTGCTCTCATAAATTAAATAAATTATTTCAACAGATAACGTTCATCTACTTCTGTTTCAGGAGAGTATGATAGGTTTGAGGTTGTCTGGTATACTCAAGTAGAGAGGGGGTATGTCAAAAATCCCCAAATCCAAAAATCCCCAAGTCCAAAAATCCCCAAAACCAAAAATCCCCAAGTCCAATAATCCCCAATCCAAAAATCCCGAAGTCCAACAATCCCCAATTTAAAAAATATAGAAAATTTTTGTTAGAAGTGTTTGGTACACCTATTCGTTCAGGTTAGGTTAGATTCGGCTAGGTAAGGTTAGGTTCTCGCAAACATAGGAAACGTCCAACATCCGTTTTTGAATACTGGGGATTGTTGGACTTGGGGATTTTTGGCTTTGGGGATTATTGACACCGACCAGTAGAGAGCATGTACATATACTATAATCATGTCATGTTTATGCATTCATTGGCCGTTGGAATATTTACAAGCGCAATTGATATCAAAATCACAACATAAATCACTACCACTATTTCATATCATTATCAGCATTATCACCTTTCCATTCCACCAAACATTACGTGCGTACGTTTACAATAAGCAAATTCTCCGAGATTTGCTGATCCGTGATTAACTGTAATCGTTCAGTTTTGTATTGTGATTACGCTTGAAAAGAAAAATAAATTTACAAGACAAATCCTTTTTCATTATTTATGTTTAGAATTCAAGTATTGTGATGTGAGCAGGACAAAATGGCATTACAATCTCCCCCATTGAGTTCACGGCCTTGATTTACACAAAACAGGGACCGGAAAAATGTTATCTCGTCTTGTTTACATTACACAATGTACATTTGATGCGCTTATATTCGGAAAAGGAATACACGCATGCAGGGGACAAATTAAAACTGTTGTTAAGCTCCCCGCTGCAAACGTTTTATTCAAGGTTGCAGGGATTTCCATGCCACGTGCCAAACCGGTAGGATGAATTTAAAAAACTACTTTACAAGGTTACTACACAGAGGCAGGAACAGATTTTCTGGATGTTTTTCTTATCTAAGCCTTCTATATCCCCAGTATTGTCAGTATGTGAAAATGGAAACAAATATCTAACACGTTTTCCCACGCCATACATCCATTAATTCACTCCTCAGCCTTACTTAGTCCGACCACGAGACAACTCAGGAATATCCGCCTCTGTCCTTTACTTTCTCCTTCAATTCCGATACTATATTGATACGAATGACTGAACGACAAACGTTAGAAATATTTTCCGGTTTCCACTCACGTCTCCAATTCTTCAAAAAATGAACGCCCACATTAATTTTTCTTATGGTCACGTATGTAGCATAATAAACATTTGCCATTCTTCTGCCACCGGTCAAGTGTTGAAAAATATTTGCACTTCATTCTTTCAAATACGTTTCTCGGAACATGGAATCATGCTTTCCTTAATATACTCCCACGAAATGGGATAGAAAACATCATCTACAATTTATATAAAAAACACGACCAAACCGAACCAACAGCAATTCTGATACCCCCAATTTAATGTAACATGTTTAAGCAACGTCAAGCCATAAGAAAGATGTCATTTTGCAACGGTCAAGGCATTCATTGTAAATGACGTGAAAGAAAATCAATGCCTATGTGGTATGTGGTCCGCTGTAACCAGCCACATGATACCTTCCTTTCGTACTTTATGTTTTTCCCTGGCTTTTGTATTTACACTTTTAAAAAACGCACACAATGCGTCGTAAGTACAAAATACCCTTTCCTTACAAAATCGAATTGACTAAACGGTTTTCAGAAAGGCAGAAAAATTACCAGCAAGATTCATATTTTTAAACGTAGCACCAACTCACTTTCCGTCTGCTATGCTGTGAGGCCAACCGAAGACTAACGAAAAAATGATGGGATGCGGCTGAAAGTACGAATGAGACGAACTTGAGTATATTCATCTCCAGTGTGCAAGGACGTTACAACTGTATGGTAGAGCTAATGCAAGGGCACATGAGTTAGTTAGTTATAACATGCTATTATGATCAGTTCTTTTTCCGTGTTTTCCATTACCTTCTTTCTTTTCAAATTTGCAAAAGTTTCCAGCGTAGTTAAGATTCGTAACGGAGTATGGTGTAAGCATCGTGACGATATTTGGCCTAGAAATGTCACCAGAATTCGTATCGCTGTTCTCCCTGAACACGCCTTAGCTATTGTAATATTTTGAGGAGATTGCCCGCTACGTTGCCCCTTATTTTTAGAACAATCTTGAATTATGCTTTGCAAACTATATATGATAAGATTTTTATGTCATTTAAAACCCGGTTCTTCGTAAGGAGCAGTAAAAAGCCACAGAAAGTTTTCCCGGGGTTGAAAGCGAAAAACTCGTTGAAGATGAAGCAGTTTTGAAGCAGCTACAAAATTATGTTTTCTATGAAGCTCAAAGCTTGATGGAATGAAACCACAATCGTTGCCGCTTTTATTCCACATTTATTCACACACAACAGCACACACAACATTTATTCCGCACAGTTGTTTGAATATTGAAAATAATTTTTGTTTCACAGTTCCAACAAAATCCGATATAATGTGGCATCAAATTTGGCAAACAAAGCATTTATCGCTTCTGATGTTTCTTATTATAGCCAGCAAAACAGTTTCAAGAACAATCCGGAGTATCCGGAAATGAACTGTCAGTTGACGGCAATGGCATTTCTTCTTCTATCTATTGCCATAAATAATGGGAATTCCGAATTGATTCAATTGAACAATTACGTGATTTTTACCTGTTAGAATTATTTCCCTTTTTATGTCGATCTTGATAGAAGAACTTATAAGAAGAGATGATTCTGTTCGATGTCTGAAAATTTCTAAAGTAATTTAATGCGATCGGGAAAGCTTATGCGCCAAACGATATAAGTGTGTACAATTTATTGTTATAACCTATGTCAATTTGCCACACATACAATACAATTATAAATCCAGCGGTGCTTTTAGGAAAAATATAAGCTTCCCTAATTCATCATCAACTACTGCAACCGACTGTTATCCTGGATACAACTAGGGTAAGTGACCTACTGCTACCATTAATCGGCAAAACGCCGGGAAAAGTATATGGGTCGTAGAACATCGTAGCTTCCAATGCACGTTTTCCATAATTCGCACAGCGAGCTCTATTTTCACTTTCAGTCTATCGCATTCTCCAGTTTTGCATCAAATTACATCTCCTACAAACTGTCACTTACTAACGGAAGAGGTATAAATTCCTATCCGATAGATGGCAGCTGTTGAAGTGTGTCTTTTCTTGCAGTGAAATAAAAGATTTGTTCCTTTTGCATTGCAAGGCTCATCGCATGCGAATACTTTTTGCTTTGGTTGGTAAACAATAAAACATATACCCAATCAACTGATAGGCGAGCCAGTTGTATGTTCATTTTATTAGCAGTGGTCATATCAGTAAAGCAAAATACCAACCTAATAATTTTATTGCGCAATTCTGATATTTAATGAAATATATGTCGTTTGCCTTCAATTTCTTTTGTATTCTTCATGACAAAAATACACGTCCACAAAGCAGGGATACCGCCGGTAAAAGTTGCTGTTTTAATTGCATTGTACACTTCACGTTTGCAACGCAAACACAGGTAATAACATATTGTTTCACCCAGAATGCGTCCAATGGCAGGATGGACAGATAAAAATGAACCATTTCGCCAAAGAGAACAGAGTGTTGCATGCAAATGTAAAAAATATAAATAAAAGCAGCACACCAGACACCAATCAGAAACCAAATGTAATCATATGGCCCGAGAGAAAAAAGCAGGGAGAACAATCGTTGTCGTATTTCGTTTTCACTCAAGTAATATAAAATACAGTAAACATAAACTTGCGAGGGATCCATGAAAGTTGATACAGAAGAATATACACGACACTTGTTTCGCAGTTCACATTCTCTTGGAATATATTTGGACGTACATACGTATGGGTGAACACCACTGTGCGCAATTTTCACCAAAAATGTCTTTTTCGCACATTTCGCACATTTATAGCAATCACGGTGGAGTTTTGATAATACAAAAATTCTGCTAAATATGTTATGTACTCTAATCCAAATTTAAAATGCGGGTTTGGACAACAAATGTACGTTGCGAGAAGAGATTATACTTTTTCGGCACAATAATTGTATTTTTCCCTACGGATAATATTTGCAATTCAAATTCTGATGTAAATTATTATGTTTTCGGCACTGCTGAATCTTAATATGTCGTAATATTGCAACATTGGTGCATGATTTTCAAAATATCAGTTTTGGCGCCAAATTTTTCTTATAAATTAAAATTTCGAAAAACTAAAAAAGTCCCTTCTTGGAAATTTGATTTTGTACCGCTATGCCATTTTTCGTATTATTTTATTGAAAAGTGTGTGCTCTAGAGCACACACACGATTTCACAATTTTTGTTACTTTTTTGCATGTTTCTCCTAAATTAGGGATACCTGAGGGATACCGATCACTGCAATGGTCTTCCCTAAAAGCCCCTGAAACTTGATCAAAAATTCAGATTTTTTAAAAATAGGTCACTGCAACCTCAGGTCGAATTGGCAAATACCTTCTCCAAATTGTACTTCCCATTGAATTTACACAATAAACATTTTTGAGGTCGGAGATCCCTCCCACTTCCAGGCTCCACCCTGGCGACAGCGGAGTGAGTTGACCCATTGTGCGTTGACAAAAAATGATCGTCTTGAACACCTCTATTCATTGCCACATTAAACTTTTTTGACGATTTTTTGACCCACACCACCTCAAAGACGTCGACCCCCTACTTCCGGTCAATGATTAGTTACATGGCTGAAAATCAATAGGGATCGTGGCCATGGGCCAAGGTACCTCTATGCCAAATTTGAGCCAAATCGGTTAACGTGGAGGGAAGCTTGAGTGTTGACGGACAGACAGACAGACAGACAGACAGACGCACGGACAGACGGACAGACGGACAGACGGACAGACGGACAGACGGACAGACGGACAGACGGACAGACGGACAGACGGACTGACAGACGGACAGACAGACAGACGGACTGACAGACGGACAGACAGACAGACGGACAGACAGACAGACGGACAGACAGACAGACGGACAGACAGACAGACGGACAGACAGACAGACGGACAGACAGACAGACGGACAGACGGACAGACAGACGGACAGACAGACAGACGGACAGACGGACGGACAGACAGACAGACAGACAGACAGACAGACAGACAGACAGACAGACAGACAGACGGACAGACAGACAGACAGACGGACGGACAGACAGACAGACAGACAGACAGACAGACAGACAGACAGACAGACAGACAGACGGACAGACAGACGGACAGACAGACAGACGGACAGACAGACAGACAGACGGACAGACAGACAGACAGACGGACAGACAGACGGACAGACAGACAGACGGACAGACAGACAGACGGACGGACAGACAGACGGACGGACAGACAGACAGACAGACAAACAGATCAATCGCTATAACTACTTTTCAAGCATTTCATGATTCTGGTAGTTAATAAAGTACGTACTCAATGTGCAGTAAGCATGAACTGTTTCCAAGAGTCTCTGACGGAACGTTCCGATTTAGCAAATAACTGCTCAATGGTGACATATACGACAGAAAGGAATCTGTTAATTAATTAAGTTAATCAGGCTATAACAACAACATAATTAGAGATTACATAATCAGAGATTTGCCCACATTTTCAACAAAATACTTATACGTCACAAGTTTAATTTTTAAATTTAAAGAATTTATTTTTAAAACAGGTTGTTCAATTAATATAATGGCACACAAATCATATAGACAGACGGCTTGCTAAAAGTTTAAGTAGACAAACAAGCAACAGTATGATCATGTCACCAGAACATGACTTGATGTCATCATGAATTGTGGAATATAATTGTTTCTTGATCATTTGACTGTGAGCTGCCGGATATAACAGGTCAGGAGTCTTGCAGTAACATAATGAACACAAGAAACATAATGGAACCTATATGAATATTATTGCTTACGAGTTAGCCGCTAACTATTGATGGCATTCGTAACTTTTGTTTGCACACAACGCAATGATTCACTCACTTTCATGGCCCTTATGTTTATGGTTATTATATTATATTCGTATCTGTTATTATTGCCAAATGCAATTTATTTCATAGCCGTAATGTCTTCCGGTGATCATTACACGAGCAATAAATCAAGGTTAGCTGGATCGCTAGTTGAATTAGCAAAATCTGGAAAATAAACATATCAATTTATTCGGCTTGCACAGCAATTGTCATTGGCAATGCATTTATGAGGGAAGGAACAAAGGAAATAAATGTGCACAGGTATACCATCGTTCCAGAGGAGAAGTGAAAGTAAGAAAAGTGTAAATTCTCATGAGTTTCAAATCGGATTCAGACATTGTATATTGGGAACTCCAATTCAATCATCACAACGCAATCGGAATGTTTATATCTGTCCGGAATACTAACAAACAATCTTGTCAACAACTCCTGAATGGAGGTCAAGAAGACACTTGCAACACAAACTTTGAAGAGTATACCATGTCTTAAACTTGTAATAGCAAATTTAAACTTGTAATCGGCGTATTTAAATAAAATATACAGAAAACTGTCTCTAAAATTGCTTGATATTGACATTATATTAGTTATCTACTTTTTTCTGAATATTTCAATTAACACTTTTTAATTTCTTTTTAATTCATGTTCATAAAAGCCATGTCTCTTCTAGGAAGCCCAATTTGTTCAGAACCACTTTACGCGGCATTGGATGTTAAAAATTTAGCCCAGCACTGTGCATGTCCCATTGTCGGTCTAAAGACAATTAAGGTATTGGGGAAAATGTATTGCATTTTTATGATTTCAAAGTTGTCATTAATTTACCTTTTTAATAATAGTCAAAACCACACTATTTACGAAATATCCGAACAAAATGTCGAAAGAAAAGCAACTGGAGAGTATTATAAAAGCGCCTTGGACAAAGTCTACACTAACGACGTCAAGGCATAATATTCAAGACTTGTCAAACAGCAATTTTGTGGGAAGGAGATTCAAACGGTAATACTTTGCAAAATTTGAAGGTTCAAGGCAAACAAAACATCAATCTGGAATGCTTATTAGTGCACTTTATGTCGAATGCACAGCAACAAGTTCAGGAGTTATAATTCTGAACAAAATATTCCATTCGACACTTTTAATGTGGTTTAAAATTTATCCCTTAGAAAGACCACGCTGTTCAGAGGCATTTTTACACAATGTTGCTTCTAAATTTTCACTGCATTATTTAAATGCACTCAATTAATAGATTTTTGGACGATGACGCTGAAGAAAACGAAATTTGGCCCTGTATGTATTTGTGATTACCCATTGCCAAATATTTTAGGTTTAATATTGCTCAATGTCATTGACCATATAATTGGCAACGCTACATTCTCACGAAGAAACCAACGTCCAAGCTTTGTTTGAATCACAGATGTATTGAACAAAATTCATATCAATCGGCGTTATGGCGTAAGATTCAAAAGAAACGTATTTTGTCGTTTCCAGAAAGCAGATGTATGTGCATATGTCCTATTAATAATTTGTTATTGTGTTTAGGTCAGTTATATCTTATTTTGCCTTGCACCCCACTTTTTAAAATTACTAATCCGGTATTTCAGATTTGTTGAAACACTTCGGTTCCCTTCCATATTTTCCTACCACAATTTACCATGGGTACGGTCACAGGTGGGAAAAATTCTCTGGTCCTCAGTTCAGTGGTGCACCAATTATTAAAGCCATCAATATTTAACGTTCTCATCTTCTAAAAACGCATTTTGTAATTGACAACATTAAAATTTCCAAACCTGTAGTCGGTAAGAAAAATGCCGAGTAGCTAATAATAGCGTCGCATATACTCACAACGGGGAAAGTTGGTCAGAGAAGGAAAACTTATACAATTCTCTGTCGATCAATGCGAATATTTATCTCGTGACCTTAAATAAGTTATGGGATATCTTGGTATGAAAGTAAATTCTTTAATTAGATTTATGTATGTGTTTGCTTCCAGCAAAAAATAGGGAACAAATTGTTAACAGTAAGCAGGTTTTTACCTCTGACATGATCATGGGAGAAGCGTGGGGATAACGTTCTAAATTACGATTGATATTTTCAAGTATGTATGATATTTTGAAATATTTATGATGATTCCTTTGCTATTAAACGTTGTAATTACGAGTTAAGTTTGGCATCATTATATTTCTACCAAGACAGAGGAAGAAGAGTGACCTACATTAACAAGTACTGGAAGTTGTGACTGGAATTCGAGTTATGGAACCGAAGTGTTTCAGCAATATTTTGTGTTTTGACGAAAACAATTGTACAGCTGTCACCGAACAGAAAATGCGTAAGATTGCAAATACTTCATATCTTAACAAAATTATTTAGTGGCTTCAATCGAAAGGTATAAATATCTATTAATAAACTCGGTTTATTAGAAAAAACGGGCAGTTTTTATCTGAGACTTCATGGGAAACGCTATTTGATTGCAGTTCGTTTATCATTATTCCAGATTGAGAGCGCATTGGAACAGGCATCCTGATTGCAGGTAAAGTAGCACCAACAATTTTGGATTTTCATGTACTTACAGTTTTGAACATTAAGCAATTGCGCAATACTAAAGGTAATTTAATTTGTACCTGCTAGAAGGCTAAAAACTGCCATTGCGTTGTCGGTAATCTGCCTAATAAACATAAGTAGCCTGATAATAACAGTGACAAAAAATGGTAATTTTTCGTTGCGGTACGCATGTGTGTCATAATAAAGTATACAAAACACATCTAACATTTCATTTTCACATCGTTCTAATACTATTCGCAAAGATGTACGACGGGACGATTTAAAACTGCTTTAAAAAATATTTTAATAGCCGCAAAAAGAATGTTTCACTATGCTGCTGCTGCCAGTGGGCAAAAAAAATATGTAGGGGTAATATACACATTTTCGTTAAGCGTACTCTCATGTTGACGGGTGTATTTGTGTATTATACAGTGTAACGAAAGTTTCAAAATACCAGTTGTACTCAATAAAAAGCGAGAAGTTAACGTACTGATTTGTTCAATTAATTATTCAGCACGACATGGTAAAGCGGACCTTGCAATTACGATGCGATTATCTTGAATAACATGTTATTTCTTCGGAAAAGAAAGAACGAGACATAAGAAAAGCAAAATGGAAAGACTTTTAGGAGGAAACGCACATACGAAGACGAACGAACTTCTAATTTTCAGTAGTGTATTCCAAAGAGAAACGTGTTCCTCCAAGGCATTCAGTTTTCGACTGTAACGCGTACAACTCCAGTCACAGTTACCTTGAGGGCATGACATGTTGCAGAAAAATTCACATACATACCAGTTACGATGGCTAATACTAACACTTAATTGTTCCTTAGAACTGATAAGTCCCACTTGTGAGGAGTGAGAGCGTTTGTTTTCATAAGATAACTGCAGCATTCAGTGTCAACTCCCCGTAACTATCATTTAGAAACGAAAGGTAACAACGTGTATGAAATACATGTCTCAGAATGTAGCGAGCAAAAGGAGCAATCCAGGAGATATTGTGTGAATAAAAATTGCAACAAAAGAGGTTTATATCGTTTCCTTTCTTCATGGTGAAATAAGGGGGGAAATTGAGTGGTCATGACAGGTCATTGTCCTCATTCCAAATTTCCTGTCTGGCAGACCATTACCTTGCAAATCTGTGTATCTTTGTTAAAATTACCTGTTAGCACGGGTTGTATATTGTTGTCACATTCAGCACGACTGAAACAAAATAATTGCTGAATATTGAATACCGACTCCGTATCTCATCAACCGGTATTGATCTTGACGCCAAACGGAAATTTTGTGTACCTAAAAATGTTAAAATTGATATTAGATAATTTGGGGTAACACAAGTTTTGAAATGAAGCAGCAAGTGGAAATAAATGATTTGTCTTTCCCGATAGAACAGAGAGTGGAAATCAGGGCCTAAGCAGCTTTGGCCCGGAGGAGAGGAAACACATCTTATTGCTTCTTACGTCGCTTTTATATATCCAATTAAAGCATGAAATTATCAAATATATTCAAATCGCTTCATAGCTCTTATTAATGTAGCTGTAACAGTTAGCTAATCAATATCTCATGCTTTCTCGTTTAGAGCTGGAATTTTGTACACGCGCATGCGTGTACACGGGACAAAAACGTGTCGTTTTGCATGTGTGTTTACTTAAAACACGACACGAACACGGTAAAACACGACACGAGTAAAACACAAGTTTGTAAAACACGACACGGACACGGTTTAAAAAACGCGTGTTTTAAGAAGGATAAAAATGAAGACGCTAGTCTCAACACCGTTCATCAATACTACTGCCATGCATTCGAGAAATCTGTGAGAAACGTGTCTCAAATGGCCAATGTGGCACATAGTATAGTCAAGTCAAATTTTGAGCTCGGTTTGTGTTGCAATAATTATTTCAACTTCAGAACAAGTGTACTCTATTGCAATTTTTTTAACTATTTAACGAAAGCAGTTTTGACTCTGGAGAATCACGTTTGGATACTCTTCTATACTTAAAGAATCTTCAAGTTATAATCTCAGAATACAGTTTGATGCATTGCATTAAGTTTTTTTTAAATATTGTGTTGGGATAAAACGTTAATTTATACCCCGGTAATATGTCGACAATCCAATCGCCAAATTCTATCATACCGTTGGAAGCAATGCACGTAGATAATGATATTGTGGAAGAACCTATTCAAAACGCTACAGAAACAGAAAATGATTTTAATGTCGACGATCTTATCCGGGAAGGAGAAAGTGGAAAAAAGGAGTGAAGAGATCACATGTTTATAAGTACTTCACACAGAATCCGAAAACTCTCAAATGGATTTGTAACGTGAAAACCTGCAGGTAAAGCAAATTATTACTTTGACCGTAACCCCAAGAAAATGCCGAGGTATACGTTGCGCTGTATCCTACACGTTTATTTTACAACAGGACGCAGCTTGCCAATCCGAAGAGTGGAGGAACGGGATCGCTGGTGAATCATTTAAAATGTTCACAAAAAGCTACATGGAGAATTTCTCCAGTCGTCATCGACCACAACGCAAGGCAAGATGACGAGCTATGTTAAGGTGGAATCTACAACGATCTCAAAACCAGCGTTTGACAATCAAGCATATAAAGAAAAATTAGTCAAATTTATAGTAACCACTAACCAGCCGTTTTCACTGGTCGAAGAAGACACACTTAAAGATCTGCTTGCATACGCAGCCTCAGATGAATCTGACGTGACGATGCCTCATAGAAAACCGATGAGAAATTTAATTCGTAAACAGTACCAGACCATGTTTGAAGACATAAAGCAAGTTCTAATTACAAACGCATCAAAGATATGCTTCTCCATCGACGGATGGACATCTCGTAATGGCTACGCATTCCAGGGTCTTGTTGCACATTGGATCAATGAGAATTGGGATCTTCAAACTACTGTCTTGGATTTGTCAATACTTGAAGGGAGTCATAGTAGAGCTAATCTTGCCGATAATTTTGGCAAGGTTCTCACACGATACGGTGTCTGGGAAAAACTCTTAGCTTTGACGGCTGATAATGCATATAATATGAACACATGCTGCGAAAAGCTAGAAAAAATTGCCAGCGAAAACGGTGGACACTTCAGCGCAAAGGACTACAGGGTTCGTTGCATGGCTCACATAATTAACTTATCCTGCCAGGAAATTATTAAGAAAATAGGTGCTTCGTCTAATGAAGATCTTGTAGCTGTAACGGAGGATGATGAGGATGATTCTGAAGGAGAGGAGGTACTTTGTTTAATTTATGCTAATAAACACCGAGATACACATTTCATTGTGTTCTTCACATTTATTTCATTTTAGGACGATGAAACCGAAGCCCCGTATCCGCCTGTTCACTTTGTAGAGAAGATTCACAGAGCTTCGGCAGCTATTCGGGGTAGTCCACAACGACGGGAGCAACTGGTTAAGCAATGTGATGCTGCGGGTATGGCGCCCATTAACGTCATCTTGGATGTGAGAACTCGTTGGAACTCAACATTGGATATGCTTCAGAGAGCCATGCAATTAAAGAAACCACTGCAATTGACATTACAAAGTTTCAAAGGCCTCAAGCATTTGATTCCCACCGCATCCGATTGGACTATGATTGAGAAAACTATCCATTTGCTACAACCGTTTAAAGAGGCAACAAAACTATTATCAGAAGAAGGAATACCAAAATTGTCGCAGACTCTGTCAATCTACAATGCGTTATTTGAACATCTTGAAACCTACATGGATTCAGTAACAACAAACTACAGAGATAATCGGCGGGAGCTCATAAATACAACAAAAGTAGACCAGCGATTAAGTGATGCAGCAAAAGAAGGCTGGAAGAAGTTAACTGACTATTATCCCACCACCGACGGGCTGGTTTACTCTGTGGCAACAGGTAACTGATCACACCGTGGTCGATTTTACATTATCGCCAACACGTGATATTTATGCACAAAACATAATAATATAATAGTATTCAGGAGACCCAATGAAAAGTTTTGACAGAAATAAATGTAAATTGAAACTGCCCTGTCCTTTCAGCTTATTTTTATGTAGTCTTTAAACGAATGTGGGAGTGTTAGTTATTATTTTATATACCAAGCACTAAGCTTTATTTTCTGAGATACTTTCATTTTCCGCATCTCCTCACCCAAGACTTTAAGCATTCAACTTTTAAATAAACTCGGAGACGCGATTTATGAAATTATATACATAGGTGAAGAACACGTCCATCATTTGTATCTGTAACAGCACAGCCCGAAAGGGAGCGGTATAATCGTGAGCCAGTTTTCTTTCCAGTACTTTTATGAAATACGCTGCGGGTAAATGTTTTGTATTGTGTAAATGCAAACTTGGTCGTGAATCATCATCCCAATGTAATTTTTCTGCAATTGAAAAGTTTAGCTTAAATTTGTATTATCCTTTTAATTGGTAGAATAAATGCATAAAGGTTAGCTGATCTTGTTAACAACGTCAAATATCTCGGACTGTAACTGATTCAGTGAAAGTGGATGTTAAGTGAATTTTTATGTACAATGTGGCCACCCATTTCAATAAAACTGCTGTAGTACTTTGAAAATTGGTCGCGATGTAATGTGATCCGCGGTGATCCCTGATGAGCCTCGGTGAATCAGCTACGGACAGCAGCAAATTTTAATCCCAAAGCAGCGTAATTTTAAGGCTTAATATAAGTCATAGTCATTGCATTTCATGCCATGTGCTACGAAAGTATGACCTTAACCAGCGATGGAAATGTGCTGAGCAAAATCGGCATTAAACGGCTTCATAGTGTTTAACAAAGTCATTGAGAACATCAGATAGATTGTCAAATTTAAAGAAATGTCTCTCGTCAACAGTTTTCTGAGCGAGGCAAAAAGATAATATTTATTCAACTTATCTTAATATCAAGATGAATTATTATATGTTCTAGGTCACTGGAAAAACAATCCCATCGAATTAATTACCTTGCACATGTTTGCTACATTTTAAGGAGGTACTTAAGTAAAGGAATCATTCATTACCTGTCCAAAGTAGAATAAAATGCTCAATTACTTATTTCTTCCGTATACAAATGTCTAGATCATACACACCCCATTAATTTGTACTAGGACGAACCGATTGAGACCTTGACCTTAAAATTCATTCACTCTTCTAGTTAGTACCGGATAACGTATTGAAGATTGTAGTTAACACTTTACATTTTCTTTGCAATTCATGCTATAAGAACCATGCTTCTGTTAAAAAATTCAATTTGTTAAGAAGCCTTTTTAGGACACGATTGGACGTTTAAAAAACTTTCCTCAGCAATATCCATGTCTCACTGTTAAAATATCATTAGCTGGGAAAAATTTTTTTACGTCTTCATAATTTCAGACTGGCATAATTTCATATTTTTAATAACTTTCAAAATCATAACATTGACAAACTACCCTCATGAAAATCAAGAGACAACCGACACAGTTAATACAAAATCTATAACACCGGCGTTAAAGAAAAATATGCAAGACTTGTTGCTGATCAATTTTTTCAGAAAGAAACTCAAACAGTTTTACATTCATAGGTGGACAGTTTGTCAAATTCAGAGAAAACATCATAGGTGTAATAATGTGCATAATATGGTATTGTACAAAATAAAAGTGAGACACTTGACAAAACTTGACAAAAATCTTCATCATGTAATTTTTAAATCATATATGCGTACCAAATTACGAGTCTCTAGCTCCAAAATTGCGCTCAACAGACTGGGTATTCACTTTTCTGTATTTTTACTAATCGTTAAATTTAAAAGCCTATCCTTCTTGGGATCTAATTATCTGAAGAATACTAACAATTTACCTGATTTTTAAAAGAATGGAGAAAGGTTGTGATATACCCTTCTGTTTTCAGGAATACAAGCTCTTATATTCATGCATGTATTCATATATCGTCGCCCTCACCAGACTAGGAGCTTCAGCACACAATTTTAATCAAGCAAAGGAGCTTCGGCACACAATTTTAATCAAGCAAAGGAGCTTCAGCACAAACTTACCATCAAACAAAAGAGCTTCGGCAAAAATTTACCATTTTGATAAGGTGCCACAGCACAAAACGGCGTTTTGAGGAAACGGTTTAACAAAAAATATCATCAAAATGACATTCCAACTTTAAAATCTAATTTCATGATTTTTGGTAACAGTAAACGAAAGCGACCTTTTGCGTTGATATAGGCAGAATTTATAGAATAAAAGCTAAAAAAGATTTAATTTGATAAGAGTTATGTCAGCAAAAAACTGACATTTTATGTACAAAGTGTCTTATTAGTAGTTCCCACAAAAATATATATTCAAAGTGATAATGTGCAGTGGCATATATGTATGTGGTATGAAAATGTACAGAATTTAATGCGCTATTCACTGGCACAAATAGTTCAATATGCCCCAAAATTGCTGTGGCACCTTATCAAAATGGTAAATTTTTGTCGAAGCTCCTTTGCTTGATGGTAAGTTTGTGCTGAAGCTCCTTTGCTTGATTAAAATTGTGTGCCGAAGCTCCTTTGCTTGATTAAAATTGTGTGCTGAAGCTCCTAGTCTGGTGAGGGCGACGATATGCATGCTGAAGTCCTATCCCACTTATATATCCCGAGTCCAAGAATATATGCAATCAATAATTTTAGATGAAGCACTTTGCAATCCTGCAGGAACGTTGTCAAATATTGATTAATATGAGAATGTACTGGCCTCATTATTAATTATGTGACATCCATTAACTGTGAAATGCGTTTTGTAAGTAACGTCAACTTTGCCACTACAAGTGGTACTCCATGCTC
The DNA here is from genome assembly GCA_004115045.4 of Sinella curviseta. NCBI lineage: Eukaryota > Metazoa > Arthropoda > Collembola > Entomobryomorpha > Entomobryidae > Sinella > Sinella curviseta. Next base: position 4,131,096 of record CM023199.3, on the reverse strand, counting down.
TTTAACTACTTCAGCACTATAGTTTTTACAATAATTTGGAGCATTGACAAATGACGTGAAAAAGTATAAGCCAATCGATCACAATTTGGCCGTGACACTGGAAATAGGCAGCATAAGAATTACAACTTCCCTAAGGACTGTCAGGCACGGCAGTGTTGGGTTTCCAGCGCTAAGCAACGTTGGAGTTTATTAGCAGCTCTCTGGTTTTCGTTGTTTGGCTGCTGGACCAGATTAAGATCACCAATAAATGCAGAATGAAAATATATACATACTTGCAAATTTTAAGCAACATCGAATTTTTAAATCATAGACTCGGGTATATACACTCTTGCCAATTACAAACCTGCCACAGATTACTTTTCTAACTTACAATTTGTGAAATCACCTGATGTAAGTATGCAGGATCCATGCAACGCGCCACCTCACAAGGGGAAGGAGGCTTGGTGCAAAAATATTCCCAATGTACGAGAGAAATGGGAAGAAAACCCTGAAAACAGAAAAAGTTGGAACTCATTGTACGAATCCATGACGATTTTCCTGTACTTTGGTACTATTTGCCAATTACAGGCTTATGCTAAAAATCGAACAACATGGAAAGTTTACGTGTCAGGTATGAGATATACGACATAATTTTATGTGATACTATTTGAATAACTAATTGAATTATAGTGTATATTTTTTAGGAAAGGATCTCTCTGGTGATCAATTCAATGTCAATTCTCGTAATTTCCACACTGGTCATCTACAATGTGATCAATTGGTACGCCGTCTAAGCTGTGGAGTTTGAACGAAGTCCTCTAAGCATCGCTTGCAGCGCGGGTATGATTGTGTTCACATCCATGGGATTATACATGACGGTTTCTATGTACAGAAATTCAGAGAAATTGCTGGGTTGCGTACGTGGATGGGAAGGGTTGAAAACGAAATTTGAGGCAAAGGACAAGTATTTGCCAATAATGGCCAATCTGATTGCATGCGTAGTATTGATATCATCCATCTTGGAAAATGCGGTATTTCATGCGAATGTATATTTTGAATACCACAAACACTTGAAGGACGGAATCCACAATACATCCATCCTGCGTGCGTATTGGCTCTCGCATAACTGGTCCCAATCAAAAATTATTCCTTACAGCGATTTCATTTCTGCTCTGTTTTTCGTTGCCAACAAATTTGCCATTTATGCTATCAACTATGCCGACATGCTAATTTTCATTGTTGCCACAAATTTCTACAGACGATTTCAGCTACACAATCAAGTCATGATGGAGTTCATTGCCGAGGCACGGACATGGCCAACCGAAAAGTGTATTTTGGCGTGGAAAATGATTGTTCTGGAGCACCCCGCTCATTTTTGCTTCCGCCACAAACAATGTTTTCGTCATTGGACTTCACTTTTGTTTCCTTATGCGTCCGTCACAGCAATCTGATGAGGTCCCAGATGGACGCCAAGTGTGGCGTCAGCTCTATGCGACTTGGTCTGTGGTTCATATGGTGGCGAGAGCATACATCACGTATAGCTCATGCGCAAACGTTAATCGGCATGCCCACGAATTTCTGCAGGTTTTGGAAAATTGTCCCGTGCAATGTTTCAGCAAAGAGGTATGGAATTGTTCTGTCGTTTATGCAATAATTAAACATCGTTGGTGTTATAACGGAATACTTTGCACAGGTTGAACGCGCAGAGATGAGGCTGCGGACGGAGGTCCTTGGATTTAATTGCAGTGACCGATTCGTAATCACAAGATGCTTCATTCTTAAGGCACTTCATGTGATATTCACATTTGAGAATTTGCTGCTTCAGTCGCCATACGCCGATTGATCGTAAGTAATAGCAAAGCATTTAAAACAATTACAATGAAGCACTGCGACGATGGCTTTGCACAAGTTACCATGATATGAATGAAACACTTTTACCTTTAAGTACTGATATACGTATATAAAGTTTCATCCAGATTGAGCAGAAATTAAAATATTAAATAACATTAAGGATAACTTAAATCGATATAAAAATAATCAAGCATTTCCTTTGGCATTAGTAGACACGTAAAATATGAATATAAAAATTATTTGTGACAACTTATATTTCAAGGACTGGTAATAAATTAGAACGTTTACCGAATAAACACTTCTGGTCGAAATTATGTATGCCAGTTAACGTATACTGACGGCTTAATCTAAATTGCCAAAACATTTAGCAGGAATCTTGGAACATTAATGTGTTGTTTTTCAAGCAGTTGGAAAGGCCACTTCAACCGGATAAGTGATTTTCATTGTATTTCATGCCGACAGGTGAATAGCAAACTAACGGAATGATCGAATTAATCGTTTCTAAACTAATTTTTTTAAATATTGAATTTAATAATGGAATATTCCATTAGCAAGGGTCAATGTTTTTACAATACGTGAACGTATGCTTGATACATCAAATATGTCTACACTAACGTCTAGAATTTATCAAATTACTATTGCACAATTAACTATCCATCAGTATAGATGGATAGTTTCCTTTAACCGCATCTCAAAATAATACATCAAATAATCCTTTAGATTCCAAAGTAATCACCAAGATTTATACGCATTTGTTGTCGACTGAGTCGACTGTAGGCATGCTAGCTCAGTTGGATAATTTTACTGCAATCAGCAAGAAGCATCCATGGTTTGACCCCAATTCAAGAGAATTTGTATCGTGTTCCACTCTGGAGAAATCGATACATAGATTTACGAATGGTGAGCGCCATAAGTCAATGTACGACTCAATGAAGGTGTTCCTATAATTTGGTAAAATCGTGGGATATTTGTCCATCACAATTTTCGGAAACAAATCATGTACGCAACTTTTGCGTCTGGTATGGATTCCTACATTGGTCACGGTAATACTTGCATCGATCTATCAGGTATATTTTGTGGTTGATAATTTTCAGGAAATTATCTCCGTCGGGTCTCATTCCGATTTCCGATATGTTTACGCCGGTCATCTATAATGCTATTAATTGTTTGCGTTACTTGAGTGGCATTGGGATTTTGTTGGTACCAACTGATTTACGAAGTGAATAGAGGTGAGGAAGAAAACTTTGATAATGAGGGGGTAGCGCAAATTGCTAACACAAATACCAAGACAGCATAAATTCAATTGGATATTTTGGTAGACCACACCAGCAAACTGGAATAATGAAGGCAGTTTATTTCTGGGGCCACATTCACATCTCACATGGTGATTAATTCTTGAACTGAACCATCCCCTGAAATAGATGTAAAATGTAGGAAATTGTAACAATTTGCAGATATGCGGTGGTATTTAGGAAAAAATTGACAAAGTGGGATTACATACCATATGTGAACGCCCCGGACCCGATATTTTTTAATATAAAAATCATTTACAAATTCAGATTCTCCTCTAAAAATGGAGCTAAAATCACGTAGAAACTGAATTTTGAAAAATGTTAAACCGGGGTAAATTGCGAAAATATTGGTTTTATGAGGCTACACATAGGATAACAGATTTTTTCGACGTTTGTGAACGAATTCGGCTGAAATTTGGCATGGACATTCCTTAAAGGGCCCTCCTCGGGGTTATGTTCAGAAAAGTCCAATTTTCGAAATTGAGGTCACGATGTGAAAGGTCAAATTATAAAATATCTTCAAATATGATTTTGATGTATGCTAACTTGTGTAACATGTTTGTGAGAAATTTTGTGCTAATATATATCACTGTGAAGGTGACCGTGCATCCAGATATACCAGTTTCAATTTTTAAATGTTCAAATTCCATTTTATTATTGGATTGTAAATTTCACATAGTAAAAAATATTTTAAAGTTCGATTTGCAAGTCTTCGGCAGTAAAGTTTTTCAACAGTAGGTAGGAAAATGTTATTTGAGCTGAGAAGTTAATCATAGGTTAGGTTAGGGGTTAGGGGACCAATAATTAGGTTAGGGGAGATTAGATTCTTACAATTATATCAATCTAATGTCTTGATCATCATACATTCTCTGATGTGGCGACAAAAAATAAGGGTTGATCTATTGTGGCTCATTTAATAATTTTAATAAATGATGTTTAATTCTAAGTAAATGGTTAACTTCTATAAATACTGCTCCGCAACTTGACTCCAAATTTGTGTAGCTCAACTTGCTGATAACGGAACTCAGGCACACGACAACAAGAACAATGACTACGTGGTGCTGGATGAATAAAATGAATGAAGGATTCCAATTAGCCGGCCTCTCCTGCACCTCTCTCTCGCTTGCTCGCTTAGAAATCTCCATGACGATAGCAATTCACTAAGGGGGTTACATTCACATCTTTGTCTCATAACTCTGATGAGCACGATTATGGCTCCTCTGGTTTAATCCATTGCATTGTTATGTTAAAAGCTTATTTGTTTATTGGAAAACCTCAGCCATTTATTTATCACCACCTATCGCGTAAAGAGTTTATACAAATACCAGGAGATTACAGTACACGTTCAATTGATGTGTAATCTTAATACGAGCTAATCAACTAACATCACAACGTGGAAACGATATGACAAACAATATAACAAAGCAGTTGCCCATATAAATGCCCGGAGTCACACATACTGGGCATGTATTTTTTGTTTTCGGAAACAATACAACAGCAAATTTGAACAGAATTGTACGAATTTAAACTCACCTAACCTAATTATTGGTATTACTTGTCAGCTCAAATAACATTTTCCTACCTACTGTTGAAAAACTTTACTGCCGAAGACTTGCAAATCGAACTTTAAAATATTTTTTACTATGTGAAATTTACAATCCAATAATAAAATGGAATTTGAACATTTAAAAATTGAAACTGGTATATCTGGATGCACGGTCACCTTCACAGTGATATATATTAGCACAAAATTTCTCACAAACATGTTACACAAGTTAGCATACATCAAAATCATATTTGAAGATATTTTATAATTTGACCTTTCACATCGTGACCTCAATTTCGAAAATTGGACTTTTCTGAACATAACCCCGAGGAGGGCCCTTTAAGGAATGTCCATGCCAAATTTCAGCCGAATTCGTTCACAAACGTCGAAAAAATCTGTTATCCTATGTGTAGCCTCATAAAACCAATATTTTCGCAATTTACCCCGGTTTAACATTTTTCAAAATTCAGTTTCTACGTGATTTTAGCTCCATTTTTAGAGGAAAATCTGAATTTGTAAATGATTTTTATATTAAAAAATATCGGGTCCGGGGCGTTCACATATGGTATGTAATCCCACCAAAACAATCAGGTTTATAATATTTCACACATACATACCTACATGATGTATGTTGTACACTAACAGCGATAAAGTATCGACCTTTTCCTCAATTTAATTCGTTTCGGCGGCAGAATTCTAAAATCCGATGTAGTTAGTATTGATGAAATACTTGAGATAAATTAACTCGAGAAAAGTTCATGTATTCCCAGCGTTGCCCATTCTTCAAATGCTCTATAATCGAAATTGAGACGAGTTATTTGAAAGAAAAGTAAAGCAAATCTATTCCAAATCGTAATGAATGAAACAATGAAAGTGAGAATCTTAATAGCCACATGACGAGCACACATTAATACCAGCACATGACCACTTTGCAGATTAACTAAATTGCTACATAAAAATGGGGAAGGGAATCGATTCATCAAGTGTGCGAAGCAATACGAGCAGCGAGGATTCTTCTTTCCTCGTGAAGCTTCCTTTTCCAGGTAGTCATATAGCAAGGTTGTTGCAAGGACAAGTATTGCAATGAAAATAGAGTCACAGATTGTACATTTTGACGTGCCACGAAAAGAATATACTTACGAATTTGAAAACTTGGGAACATCAAAGATAGAGGGGTTTATTTGAGTAGTTTGAAACCATGAAAAATTTAATCATGTCATACAAGCAAATGTAATACACTTTTGTTTGATTATATCCGGAATAAATTCACCGTCATCTGTGGGAACATAGCCGCTCTTGGATACCTGTGATGATACAGTTTGCTTGACAGTAAGGTTAGCTTTGTCCGATTACATGATAACAAAAGTGCCAACATCAAATTGATTAGCTTTTACACCGCTCGATGTATCCTGCTGCCCTAGGTGTATTATTCATGCTTAAGTCTGTCATTGCCTTTTGCTGCGCGTAGCGTTGTGTTATGGTTTAATCTATCGTCATATCGATTATATTCACTTACGTATAGATACATTAAATGAAACACAAACTGTAGTAGTAAAACGGTTCCGGTTCGCACCTTACCTTAATAATTTACAACATTTGGTGTAACAAAGTTGCAGTGTTTCATCGCATGAACAATGATGACCTCAAAAAAATTGAAACTAGCCGATGTAATCAACAAGCATATTTTCGTAACTACCAGTACTATAGGTGATTTTTTCTTCCTAGATTTTATTGCCCCTCAAATAATTGGTGACGGCACTGAGGATGTCTCAAAGGCTACATTTAACATTGGTAGGATTAATCCTCAAACTTGTCAAGCCAAAGGCGGTAATCAGTCTGACTACAAACAGTACTTCGGAACTCGGAGCGTAGCGGGAGTATTTCAAGACGTCCGAGCATTTGGGATCCTATGGTGAAGGCCATCTGGAATTTCTTGTAACTGAAGTGGATGGGACAAAGTATGAAGAACTGCATTTCCGTGTTAAGATCTTCGTTATTAGCCCCGCGTTAACGCACTGCAGCAAATTAGCTTATTTCCCAAAGAAAATCAGTCAATTTATATAACTGCATTTGCAGCAACAGAAGTTCACCCATATCAGGTACGTACTCTGGCTAAAATTTTTAATTTATAAAGTTACTTGACATTCGTGAGGTAGATTTGTGTCAAGGCTTATACCGCCCTGTCAGTCAAGACAAAGTCAAACAAATGGAACTGTTTATGAAGTATCATCAAGACGAGGCACCATTTGGATATCATTTGATGCAGTTCTGTATTTAATTGTCGTTGCAGTGTAATGCAATTTACGTACCTGCCATTCTTAATTATGGAATAAATAATTCGAATATTTATGATTCAGTGCGGAATCCCAAAAATTTGGATGTCTTTCAGACATTAATCTCTGAAAATTTGTATGTTCGATTTACGTCGACGAGTAATTCCAACTCGCAATAGCCGCAAAATTAATTTGAATAGTTTTTGTGCCTTCTCCAGATTATATGTTCTAAACGCCGAAAGTAACTTCGTAGGTCTTTCATGGCGGTACCTTTTCTGCGGAAGTTTGTGAGGTAATTTTGGTAAAGAATAATTAACTTGTAAACATTTATTTAAAAATATAACTTTTTTTGGAAATTCCTCTGTACACTTAAAATCAATTGGTAATTGTGACAATTATGGGTGGAAATGTGAACTCGTAACCACCTCAAACTTACTAAGCAAATGCTTTCATTAGCCGAATTTAAATGCGCAATTTTAAGTAATCTTCCAAATGCAAATTTGCATTTTCGTACGAGCGTTTTCGGCTACTATAAATTCATGAGTTTATTAAAGGATACACAGGACGATCCTTTGACGTAATTTCGTTACTTTCCCTGTTGTTCAGGCAACATAACTTAATATGTAAGATTTTGTTTTGGCGACAGCATTTGAAGTAAGGCTAATATTTTCTCTATTGATATATGCATAAGCAAAAGACGAAATAAGTCATACACGTATAAGCTTGACCACCATTCAGGAGTTGTTCCCGAAATTGCTTATAAATATTCAGGACAGATGGAAGTTCAAGTATGTCGTTTGGACATGGAGTAGCGCTTACTAATCTCAGCCAGATTTTATAACCTCTGTCGGAAGGAGTGCAACAATATTCATGTCACAATGTTACAAAAATGAATCTCGTCAGCCGCCGCTTCATGTATCTATAATCATTATTATTATGTACACAGGGATAACTTTAAATGATCCCACACGGAATCCTGAAGCCTCATTAAACCATAAACGTTAAACTGTATTAACAGTATAAGAGATGTTTGTCAATTGCTATCATCATTTTACACCACTGGAATACATTTACTGCATGATAAACGTTCATTCTTATGAATTCCATATATTGGTATGTCATAACTTTGCATAACGATATCGGAAAGTATTTTCTGTTGATTGGTGGACAATTTGAACTGGTAACTGAGACTCTCCCAATGTCCAGAAAATAGTGAAAATTCATTTCATTTATGTATATTGCTCCATTGGGAAACAGCGGCCGACAGGTGGCAGGGTTAATTTGTGTTTCCGTTTGTGAGTTTTTATTTGTAACAAGACTGCCAGTAGGAGGTCGTAAAATATGATATTATAGTTACCTTGTTGACTTATTCGGTGCACGCATTTTCCAATGTTTTCAGATGATCTAAACCGCTTCTCGAATGAAATATCAATTGGTTTTAAGCATTTATTCACATTTTCCGAAACCTGCTTCTATGTATTTTGGAATTTTAACTCCATTTATCATATGTTAATATCTTCGACTGAGGTAGACTTACAAGTAAAGTTTGTTGGCGATACGTTCCCGTTTACGAAGGTGAGACAGGTTTCTCCAAGGTCACCTTTGATTGATTGATTGCAAATTTTTTATTGGCAATATTCAGTAACATGTTACATACATATTGTTTTCATGAACAGCCAAAAGGCGACGAATAAAGTTTAAAAGGTTTGAAATAACATAAGTCAGTAATTAGAATAGTAACAATATGAATTTAAGTTTACCCAATATTTTCAGTTTAATCATTATAGGGTTCATAGTATTCAGTTAAAATAATCTTTTCCAGTGGTTCGGTTATCCTTAATCCACTTCCGTACTTTTTGGTCAAATAGCTGGATTGCTTTGGTTTCTTTTGTTTTTGGAGGGAGGCTGTTCCATAATGTTATACCTCTGTAGTAGAATGTACTTCTCTCTAGTTCGTTATTGATTTGTGGTACGACAAAATTAGTTTCAAGTTTAGAACTACGAGTTGTTTCCGGTCGATGTTCAAAATTAGGGAAACATGAGTTCAATGTCGATTGGTTGACGATATATTTGTAGATAAAGTTCAGCGTGTAGGCTTGGAGCCTTTCATGACAAAGTAGGCAACTTAACTGTTCCACAGCATCTTTTTTACCAAGTTTCCCATAGCTTTTCGCACTGACCACAAGTTTTGCTGTTCTGAGCATTATTCTGTTCAATCAGCAAATTTTCGTGTCACATAGATTTCCCCAGACTGGAAGACAGTAATCCATTACGGAGATCACTAGTGACGAAGCAAATATATGCTTCCAACGTGCACTAAAATATCTTTTATATCGGTTAAGCATGTACAGTCGACTCGTCATTTTTTTACACACTTCTTCGTAATGTTTGTCAAAGTTCATCTTTTCTGTGAGCCATACTCCAAGATACTTGAAGCATGTAACATTTTCATTGGCAATGGTGACCGAAAAAGGAGTTGTGTCAAATTTAGCATAAGTTGATCGGAAGACCATAATCTTTGTTTTTCCTACGTTAATTGCCATAGTATTTTTTTACACCATTCAGTCAGACGATCAATATCTTCTTGCAGTTTGACATTTATATCTTGTATACTGTCTCCTTCCGCATACAACGCTAAATCATCTGCATAGTAGCAGAATTTGCAGTTTTTGAATATTTCGGATATGTCGTTGATGAAGATACAAAAAGTCAGTCCTGACAAGGCACTGCCTTGTGGGCAGCTTCGCGTCAAGTTAAATGGTTTTGATTTTTTTTGAGTTTTTCACAACGATTAATTTTCTACTAGTATAATATGAGTGGAAAAATTTTAGCATTTGACCACGTATTCCGTAATTGTGCATTTTTACCAGTAACGGTCCAAATTCAATCATGTCAAATGCTTGTAGGAAATCAACAAAGACAGCTCCTACCACTTTTTTCGTGTTGCCAATTGATTTCTTTATCTCATCAGTTAAAACCGTTACTGCGCTTTGTGTTGATCGATCTTGCCGATACCCATGTTGTTCACGCATTAAAATATTGTTATTTTTGAGATGAGATGTTAACTTGTTACATATTATCCGTTCTATTATTTTTGCTGCTGCTGGTAGAATTGAGATGGGCCGATAGTTTTTTGGATTGCAGTTTTCACCCTTTTTCTTGTATACTGGGATAATTTTGGCAATTTTTAGCCTATCAGGGAAATCTCCTTCAATTATCATCTGATTTATCAAGTGAGATAATATTGGAGAAATTTCCATTGCACAAATTTTAAAGAATTTTGCAGGAATGTTGTCTATGCCACTTGGATTGTTGATGTCTGTCCTGGTTATTGTTTTTTCTACATCCGCAGCATTTATAACAATTGAGTCAAAATGTATACAGTCACCTTCACATGAATGTGAGAAAAAATCTAGATATTGTTTTATGCTCTAGATATTTAACTGCAATTTTTGAGTGTGATTGACGTCGAACAGTTTATGTTTCCTGGGTCATGTACTGAAATGAATACAGTTGGATTTTGCAATATGCAGAAGTATGTTATACATTGAATTTTTAATTCCATTCGAACTGGAGATAAAGTTGCGCAGTAATATTCCGTGAGAAGTCATCTTATTAGAAATTGACTCAGTTACTGATAACGTGATACTTTTAAACAGAGAATATTTACGTTTAAATTAGTATTTAACAGTTTCAAAGTAGTATACAAAATAAATAATTGAAGAACATTCCCAGTCATATCGCACCAAAATCTTACCTACTAATACAACCAATTAACCTGTACCCTTAAATATCTTGCTGATGGCAACGTAAAAATTAATGGCGTTCAACTTGGCCTTCAGCATTTGGGCAATCTTAATATGTTGTTTATTGACGAAAATTATTATTATATCTACCCAATTTTCTCCAATCCTGAAAAGTCAAGTAATCCAAGACGGACAGTATCGACTAGATTATACAATTTTGGTTTCTATTGAAATCACATTATCTACAACTACTTTAACCAACACATAATGTTGATAAGAGTTTCTTACGGAATATATATGCTTCCATTGTATCTACATAAATGGTCAAATATAGCGCCGATTTTTCTACACCGAAATAATCATGCGGCCCCTCTGTAACAACATTGCAACGCTCGTGGTGACCTTTTTAGTATGATTCTGATGATTTGATGAGTCGGCTAACTATTCTGGGACCTCAGCGCTGACAAACACAACTAACTAACTGCTCATTTACTTTAATGATGATGATACTGATTTAATTAAGATGATTTATCTCAGGTCGCGGTTCTAGTGATAATCTACTGATGACTGAATAAATGAATGCTAGTTTTACACATAGTATTTAATATAATAATAATATTGGAAACGTTTTATTTAATTGTTACTACTTGGAAACTTTAATGGAAATATGGAAACGGAAAAAGTAAAATATGTTATCTTCTTTTACTACTACTACTATACGATGTTGCTCGCTCCGTTCTCCTAGCCAGACTGGTGAGTCCAGCTCTCTCGTCGTCCTTCCTAGTTGTTCTCCTGTGGCTTGGACTTTGGGTTCCTCTCGATCTCTGCTGGTTTGGGCGTGAGTGTATTTCCAGCATGAAATGTACGTGGTTGATTCATGCCTACTGCATGGTCTGCTGTGCGCTGCTTGTGCTGCGCTGGTGAGCGAGGCGAGAGCGTCTCTCTTTTGGCCAATCAGCATCAAGCTGAGAAGATGGTTTGCTTTACTTGTTGTTGGCTTACTTATAGTAAGTAAAGTTGGTTGTGTTGGTGGCAAGTAAGCAAGCTTACTTGAACGGTGCAACGCTACACCCTTATACATCAGGCACTGGAGCAAATATTCCTCCGATATTTTTTTCTCAACTCTATTTCAACATAGTAACCGAAAAATGCATAATGAGTTTATAAATTCGTTTGGATCATCAACTTTTTAAACCAGATTAAATAAGTAATTCAACGATTGACTGCAATGTTTCCAATATATTGTACAATTGAGCTGCTGCTTGAAAAACTACATCATATTTCTTACAATGTCAAGAAAATCAGAAAACTTAGTCCGTACTGAATGCAGTAAACAGTGTAAATCTTTTAGTTGTTCACTGTATTATTTTATGACACCCATCTAGCGACTACAAGTAAACATAGGACACCATGAGGAGACAACGTGGGAGAAGAGCTCTGAAAGATCTCAGTGCTCACTCTTTTGGAAAATACACATTTTTTTGACAATATAGATTTAGACACAGACTAGTACAGGGCTTTTTCAGTCTTCCCTGTAGAGTCTTCATTTCGGCTTATCTTTAATTGTAAATATCGAAATTTCGTACGATAGTTTGAAAGTTAAATAAATCATTATATACATAACTCTAAAAGTAGTTCAGTTATATTCAATTAATGGAACTTATATTGCATAACCACCAGGGACGGCATGATGAGCATAAATAGAATAGCCCACATGTCGCAAATGGTGCCGTCAACGCCCACTTCACACCTATAGTTACGATAATTAACTGTAACAAACAAATTAACCCGGTTAAGTCGCGAAAATGGGGGCCACCAACACCACCTCCAGATTCCCGTTTTACTTACCGACAAACGCAATGGAGTTTCAAGTTTGGTTCATTTTGTCTCTGCCAATACTGACTCTCATTATCACTCATTACTGTTATTTAATTATGACACGGGTCTGGAATTCGTTCTTCAGTGATACCAAGATTGACAGTGAAACATCGCCACCCACCCCGCTATCCCCTCCGCCAACTTTAATAAATTCACTTAACAAGAAAGTACTTTCCGTATCTAAGGAGATGGTAAAGTTGAAAGAAGAGTTGGAGGCTTTATCTACAAAAATAAGTGCTCAGTTAACTGACATAGAAAAGGACGCCCGAACTTACACTGAATTTATCAACCAGCGGCACGAAATAAGATATGATGAGCTTGCGGAACGACTGCACTCCACAACCACAACTTTATCCTCACTTCAATCTCGCTTCCAAGATCATCATCTACACTCTACTGATCAATTTCGAAAAATACGTGAGGATTTTCAAACCCTGGAGGACTTCTCCAACGGTGTAGAAGATTTTATGTCTGGAGTGACCTTCCCACGACCATTTTTGGAAAAACTATTACTACAAATCCGCTCAAAGATTGGATCAACTCCTCCTCTCAATACACACCACCCCGTTGCCGTACCAGTATCACAACTAAGTAATGTCATAGGAACTGGAAATCAATTTTGTCCTCCCGGATCACCGTCCCCAATTCTACAACTGCCACCACCTCAACATTTTCAACACTCTCCAACAGTGCTCCGCCAACCACCTCAACATCTCCAAAGCTCTCAGACACCGCTCCGCCCACCACCAATCATCTACTCTCAGCCGACTAGTGCACCACCCCCACGCTTTGACCCCAACATAAACACAGCGGATCATTTTCTGGAGGAACTCGAACTACACATGCATCAGAAGAACATCCCTTCCGACGAACGTATCCACCATCTACAAACTGTTTTTGGCAAAGATAAGGAGCTAAATTTATGGTGGAACCGAGCCAAATTACAAGTCTCCTCCTGGAATGACTTCAAAACTCATGCATGTATGGATCTGTCAGCGACTACAACAGCTCATGGCAAAAACTATTGCAACGCCGACAACAAAAGAATGAGAGCTTTTCAACCTTCGCCATGGAGCTGGAGCTGCAGTACCTAAAACTACACAGAGGTTACGACCTATCCAATCCGAAAATTATCCTGGATTTCATTTCGGAAATTGCACTCCCCACCTTGGCTCCTCATTTAATGGCATATCACCCAGTGGACATCTATGATCTTATCCAGTTCGCTCAGAAATTGGAGGCTCAACTTTCTCAACCTCAACGCACATTCGCTCCAATGGATAGAAAAAAAGTTCGTTCCCAACTTTGGACAAGGACAAACGCCGCATCAACGTAACAACAGCAGTACAGACCACACAAACCAAAACACTTCGGATAGCCGACCTACTTGCACCCATTGTGGACGCTCGAATCATAAATCATCCGAGTGCAGTCGCCGACCTCAAGGCCCTCGTGTCACTTGTACTCAGGTCGAGTCAACCATGAACACATTGGAAGACGACTCGAGCAGTTCCGAATCCGAAGACGGTACCAGCAAACGGGCGCCTGATTCATCAAACCAATGTACGGGTTCGTTAACAATCAACAGTAATTTTAATAAAGCTCACACATATGAATTACCCATTATACCAGTACGCTTCCAAACTAAAAGCAATGAACAAATTGAAGGCGATTGTCTCGTCGATTGTGGTGCAAATATCTCTGTGATAAGTGATCCAAGATTATGGAAAGGACGTAAATTAAAGCAGTGGAAACGAGGCCCGATCAAATTAGTGGATGGCTCTATTGTAGAGCCAGAAGGACAGACTAGTTTAAAATTTCGGATTGGACACAAAACTTTCAAGCATGTTTTCGTCATCCTCCGCGACTCTGATTTTGTTTTGCTTTTGGGAATGGACTTTCTGAGAAATAGTGGGATGCAATTGGACTTGGAACTGATGCACTTTTGGTTCAAAGATACTGGACCCAACGAACGTTACGCTTTCCGGCTTAAAGACTCGAGCCAGAATAATATCAGGGCCCTACAAGTATTATCCGAATGGGAAAAAGAAGTCATACAGGAGCTTATAAGAAAATTCACAGCAGTCCTAAACTCTCCAACCCTTGGAAAAACTGACGTATTGGAACATGAAATAAATGTAACAGAAGATAAACCTCGCCGCATCAAGCCGCATCCATGCTCCGACCAGAAACATCGCATAATTGAGAGTTTAATTGCAGATATGTTAACTAAAGGACTCATCACTGAATCCAACTCGCCCTACAGTTCACCAGTTGTACTTCGTCCTAAACCTAATGGAGACTGGCGTCTTGTTAATGACTTCCGATACGTCAACCAACTTACAATACCAGACAGTTTTCCAATGCGAAGAATAGCTGATATGCTGCGGTTATTATCGGAGTCCAAATATCTCAGCACATTAGACTGTGAGAAGGGGTTTTGGCAAGTTCCAATGAGAGAATGTGATAAGAAGTTCACAGCCTTCCAAACCCGGCGTGGCTCTTATATATATAATGTAATGCCTCAAGGCTTGAAGAACAGTCCTGCCACATACCAGCGCCTTATGAATAAGGTTCTCCAGGGCTTGGATGATTATGTATTTGTCTATCAGGACGACATCCTTATCTTTTCAAAGTCATTCGAAGAACATTTAAGCCATCTTGACACCGTTCTGTCCCGCCTACGCGACGCTAACTTAACTGTATCTTCCTCCAAGTGCCACTTTGGTAGAGATCGTGTGAAATTTTTAGGACACATCATATCGACCAACGGCATTCAACCTAACCCAGAGAAAGTGGAAGCCATCAAAAAGATACCTAAGCCAAAAACCCTCAGAGAATTGCGGGGCTTTCTAGGCGCCATTGGGTGGTTCCGGCATTTTATTCCCCAAATGGCTGATATTGCGCAACCACTATATGATCTGCTACAAGCTAAACGCCGATATCATTGGGGCAACGACGCGGAGGAAGCTTTTCAAAACCTGAAAAGTTCGCTTGCAAATGAAGTTATACTGCAACACCCTGATTTCACACGGCCATTCATCTTAAGGACAGACGCTGCTACGCGAGGAGTTGGCGCGATGTTAGTCCAAGTTTCCGATGATGGACATGAACGTCCAATTTGCTTTGCCAGCAAATCCTTCAACAAAGGCCAGAAGAATTATTCCGCACTAGAAAAGGAAGCCTTCGCAATCATCTACGCTCTAGATCACTTTGCTGAATACCTGGACGGGTCGCACTTCTCCATTGAAACCGATAACCAGGCTTTGACGTACCTTCACACCATGAAAAACAGCAATTCTAAACTGATGCGCTGGGCAATGAAATTGCAAGAGTGGAGCCCTTCAATAACTCACATTAAGGGTCGTGACAACGTGGTGTGCGACATTTTGAGCCGCTCCATTCCTGAAGACGACCTATGCGATGAATACCATCTTAACGCGGCCTCGACATTATCCTGTGACATAGACAAGACAACTCTAAGCACACATCAGAAAAAAGACCCTGAATGCAAATTACTTACACTCACCGAACCTGATAAATTTGCTATAATAAACGACATTATTTACCGAAAATTGAACGGAGGAAAGATGGTTCCTCTCATTCCAGCAACATTACGCCAATCTGTTCTACAACATCTTCACGACCACCCCTCCGCTGGACATCTGGGATTTGAAAAAACGTTCCAGAAAATACGAGACCGAGCCTATTTTCCAGGACTGCGGAAATTCATACGGGAGTACCTACAGACATGTGATGCTTGCCAGCGAAACAAATATTCAAACACCACGACACCTGGCAAAATGGGAACGAAGCCCATTACAACCCCGTGGCACACCATTTACCTTGATCTTCTTGGTCCCTACACACCGTCACATCCGAACCGTTTCTCGTATGTCCTTGTAGCAGTGGACGCATTTTCAAAATTCGTGGAACTGCACCCACTTCGAGACGCTACCGCAGCAACAATTGGGATCATTCTGGAAAAGGAAATATTATGTCGTTTTACCACTCCCCGCTGTATTGTTACGGACAACGCTACCTCATTTCGTTCTGGAGTCATCGAATCACTCTGTAAACGCTGGGGAATAAAACACTCTTTCTCTTCCCCATATCATCCCCAAACCAACTTATCCGAGCGTGTTAATCGAGTTGTGAAGACGATGATTCGCATCTTCTTAGACGGAAAACCTCATTCGAAGTGGCCTGACCATCTTCCAGCTTTCCAGCTAGCCATCAACTCTTCGTGCCATGAAAGCACGGGTTTCACCCCTGCGCAAATTCTATTTAATTTAACACCCAATCTGCCCTTTGACAATTTCACCAATGAAGACGAAAACATGAATAAAAATGATTCATCTAATCCATATGATCTTTCCTCTCGATTTTCAGAATTCGCAGATATCTTCAAACAAGCCAAGGACAGCTTAGCGTTAGCTCAACAAAAACAGAAATCCTATTATGATGATCATCACCGTGACGAGACATTCCAAATTGGCGAATCAGTGTGCATCAAGAATAATCAGTTGTCCAGCAAGGAGAAGAAGATCACCGACGGCTTGTGTCCACTATATAAAGACATCGGAACAATCACAAAAATTTTGAATGACCTGACCTATGAGGTCACACTAGCTGATGGGACCACCCGGGTGCCAATACACGTACAACAGCTTCGTCGTTATCACCTCCGGTCGTCCGACCCACTTACTCCTTCTCTTACCCCTTCCAGTACACCTTCCAATTCATCTCCACCTACTCCAAATGAAACACGTAACTTGCGGCCTCGACAACGCACCGACTACCGTGCCCTTCACCGGGGGATACAACGTTAGACAACATTTCCAACTCCATAGGTTCGAGAAATGTCGCCTTCGCCGGGGGAGTTTATGACACCCATCTAGCGACTACAAGTAAACATAGGACACCATGAGGAGACAACGTGGGAGAAGAGCTCTGAAAGATCTCAGTGCTCACTATTTTGGAAAATACACATTTTTTGACAATATAGATTTAGACACAGACTAGTACAGGGCTTTTTCAGTCTTCCCTGTAGAGTCTTCATTTCGGCTTATCTTTAATTGTAAATATCGAAATTTCGTACGATAGTTTGAAAGTTAAATAAATCATTATATACATAACTCTAAAAGTAGTTCAGTTATATTCAATTAATGGAACTTATATTGCATAACCACCAGGGACGGCATGATGAGCATAAATAGAATAGCCCACATGTCGCAATTTTTACCCAATTATGCATACACCTTATATTAACACCCCGTGGAAATAATCCTTCAAGTAATCCTGTAGTCGACACATTTAATAATTTGAAAACTCGGCTTATTTTGTTCTTACATTGTAATCTGATAACGATATCTAAAGGAAACCTTAAAGTTATTCAAAGAAATTCCTACTATATGGGAAATATAGTGAATCGGTGCACTTCAAACAGCAAATTGGAATTACTCACAATATGTTTAAAAATTTCAATGCGGGTGACGTTCGTAACCAATGAGTTAGTTGCATAAGGTGGCATTTCGCGACACCCGATGCTTGAGCCTTAGGATTGATAAAATCAAGTTTGCTTATTATAAACGCCGTGTGTGGAGAACTATACCCGTCGGATATTATTCCAAGATTCAGGTTGCCGCTTTGGATGCATTACGTATGAGTATTTAAGGATGCGATGAGTAAAAGTAAACAATAACCGCTTGCCAAATCGGAAGATACATTCCGTCATGTTTTCGAAATTAATTTCTATCATGTTCATAAGTTGTAATACAATGGTGAAAACATAAGTTGTCATTTAGCAAAAAATTGTGATACGGGGCAAAATGCGACAAATTTTTTCGTTGTAGTGGATCCGCTCTGTAGAAAAACTTTTACATTTTCACAATTTTTGTTCTTTTACACAGAAAATAAACCGATATATGTACCTGGAATTAAAAGTTAAAATCACAAGTTTATTCTTCGATCTGAATTTGTCTCCAGAAAAATTCTCCGGCCCCTAGCCTCGTGTCCATACAAATTTTACGTGCCTGAATAGGGTATGGTCCGCCGACTTCATTAAAAATGCTGAGGCATAAAGTCCTTTATTTACTAAGGCATAAAGTAATAAAGAATCGGTCATTGTCGGGTATTCTTTGATAAGTATGATAAATGCAACTTTATGAATTACCGCGACTTATTTCAAGTATATCTGTGAAAAAACTTGTATCTATCTTTGAGACGTTTACAATATAGCTGTTTATAGCAAACTGATAGCTGGCGGAGCAGTCAACAGTTTCAGGATGACGTGTGTAAAAGTAGTATAACTCATTTTGTATATGTTTATCCTGTCCCCCGTTTCTTTACATGACGATATGAGTGCGGACCTACAGATATTGTGATTTACACGTATCACTTTGAAAATTGTTGGCTTGGCCAACGATTACCTACAGTGTTACTCGCTCTACAGAACAATTTGGCGGAAAATTAGGGGGTCCTCCACAAATCTTGGGTGGTGCAACAAATCTGAAAATTAAAAGAAAAAAAAATTGGGGTGTGGGGGTTTTCGACAACGGGGAATTTAATAAAATCGTTTTCAGTTTTTTTCTTCAAGTTTTTAGATTGGGTGCACCACCCAAGATATTTGGAGGACCCCCTAATTTTCCGCCAAATTGTTCTGTAGGGCGAGTAACACTGATTACCGATGTCGTCAAAGTTTGTTACAATTATCTACATCGATAAAATCATTTAACGGACGAACTTCTACAGAGTTTTCCATATTTTAGAATTTCTCTGTACTCTACATTACAATGCTACTTCTCCAATATCCAAATTGTTCTAACCAATTTTATTTCGGGACTGCTCGAAACAAAGGTAGTGACAAAATTGTCTTCCCTAGAATAATTCTAAAATTTCTGACCCCAGACTAATAAGCGCATATTTATTTTTTTGCAAATTTGATGATGTAGTACAACGTCGCCTACGAGTAATGTTCTCCACCAGTGAAAGTACTACGGCGACAGGTGCATGTTTCCTCTCAGTGTTGCGGTTTTATTAATTAACACAGGTTCTCATTCATCCATTGACACCTAACTTGGAGAATTGATCACAAATATTTAAGGGCATGGTCTTCCGTTATAGGGAAGCTTTACAGCCGGATAGTCTGTTCATGCTTTCAAAGGGTTATTACTTACCTCAGAAAAAGCCGGGTTTCTCAGGAAGTAATCAACCGATTTTAACAATTAATGGCTCAAATTAAATACAATTTGTTGTCACACACCTGCTGTGACTCGAAATCAAAATATTGTATTGACAAATACCTGTAAAATACATATTTAATATATTTTGTAGGATATTTCAAAACTAGAAAAATAATTTTCAGTAATGAGTCAAAGTAGTTGTGTGACAACTAATTATGTTTAATTTGAGTCATTAATTGTTGAAATCGGTTGATTGCTTCCTGAGAAATCTGGGGTTTTATGAGTCAAGTAATAACCACTTGAATGCGTGTTCAGACTATCCGGCTGTAAAGCTTCCCTAAATCGGAAGATCATACCCTTAAACAAGCTTTTGCAGTACAATCGGAGTCATCATACGCATTTAAGCTTTGAAACGAAATGGAGATCATACTGGAGATTAAATTTAAAATGAGCCGTAATAATAATAGTAGAGACTAACTTAAATATACTCCATGGCATGTTGAAATAAATAAAATTATAAAAAGGAGTAAAAAGTATGCATATTTTGCTTACGGACTTAGCATCAGTACAGTATCGTCAACATGGAGTGGCTCTTAATATGTAAGATCATTGGAATCAACGAGGGAAACTGAAATGTTGAATAGGTTGATGCTATTTAATATACCTAAAATCATGATTTGAGAAATGGACACATCCTGATTAAACGAAATGCAGTAGAGGATAATTGTGTTTATTTCCTTATTCCTATCATTTGAGCCTTCGGTCGCAAGTTATCGCGAAATTTTTGACACAAAAAGTGTCCTGACATGAAAATCAATAAGGCAGGAAGTTTAAATACAAGCACCACATTAGCATTTTACTTCATAATTCTACCCGCAATATGAAATTGATTTTTTAATCATTTTATACTGACTTATCATGTAGTGTAATGTTTAGAGAGTCTTTAAAGTTGATTGACCCCCAAAAGTTTCGTTCTTCTCATATTTTGGTATGTTGTAGGGGACGACGAGAAACCCCCAAATGCACAGTTTCAGACTCCAAATCCGAACATGGTGGCCGCCAGCACCACAAGTCTGACATCAGGGTACCAATTCCTTCGTTAAATTGGCTCGTGCGCCATTTCTACGAGTTTCAGAATTTTCCAAATATCAAACCAGAATTAGATTCCGTCTCAAACTGAGAAATGCGTCGGCACCGATGTTTGATATCTTATAGTATGTGAAAGCTACATGTTCCTGAAAGCTACATGTTCCTGAAAGCTACATGTTCCTGAAAGCTACATGTTCCTGAAAGCTACATGTTCCTGAAAGCTACATGTTCCTGAAAGCTACATGTTCCTGAAAGCTACATGTTCCTGAAAGCTACATGTTCCTGAAAGCTACATGTTCCTGAAAGCTACATGTTCCTGAAAGCTACATGTTCCTGAAAGCTACATGTTCCTGAAAGCTACATGTTCCTGAAAGCTACATGTTCCTGAAAGCTACATGTTCCTGTTCATGAACTTTGAAAATTTGACGTTTTTTTCAATTTTGGAAAAATAACGAAATTAGGCATACTTGCTGCACCATAATGTTCACAGTAAGCCACTTACAGACAATTCAAGATATATATTTTAAAGGCCGTCCAACGGGCTTTCGAATGAGCGTCTCAGGTGCTCAATCCGAGCACCAGACTCTAGTTGCGGCCAACTGAAAATTGGTCCATGTTGACTACTTTCTGCACATTGATTTTATGGAGCGGTTTCAAACTGAAGCTGGACATTGTAAGCTCGGCCCCAACGGATACTATCACATATAGCTACATACGCTTGAAGATTATCAAACAACATAAAGCGTTGTAACTGCTGTAATTTGCCCCAAACAAAAAAGATTAACGGGAGATCACAATGTCCAGCTTCAGTTTGAAACGGGCTATCTTTCTGCATTAGCACATTTTTATAGTTGTTAGGATTAAGGTGCTGAACGTTTCGGAACCATAAAATCAATGTGCAGAATATAGTCAAAATGGACCAATTTTGAGTAGGCCGCAGCAAGAGTCTTGTGCACGTATTGAGTACCTGAGACGCGCTTTCGAATGTTCGTTTGACGGCCTTTAAAATGTATATCTGGAGTTTTCTGTAAGTGGCTTATTATGAAAATTATGGTGCAGCAAGTATGCCTAATTTCGTTATTTTTCCAAAATTGAAAAAACGTCAAATTTTCAAAGTTTGGGAACATGTAGCTTTCACATACTGTAAGATATCAAAAATCGGAGCCGACGCATTTCTCAGTTTGAGACGAGGAATCTAATTCTGGTTTGATATTTGGAAAATTCTGAAACCCGTAGAAATGGCGCACGAGCTAATTTAACGAAGGAATTGGTACCCCAATGTCAGACTGGTGGTGCTGGCGGCCACCATGTTCGGATTTGGAGTCTGAAACTGTGCATTTGGGGGTTACTCGTCTTCCCCTACAACATACCAAAATATGAGAAAAACGAAAATTTTGGGGGGTCAATCAACTTTAAAGACCCTCAGAGACAGAGACCGAGTTAACTTCTGTTTGCAAAACTATTTTCGAAATGTCAGATTGGCTTGATTTTTCCTAGAGGGGTCTTTTCTTACTGTCCTAATTTTAATTTTCAAATAAATGGCGCCAAAATTGATATTTTGAAAACAATTCACCAATGTCAATATATTTCGACATATTAAAATGCAGCCCTGTCGAAAACAATTATTAACCAAAGAATTTGTATTGGAAAAAATGTTTGTAATAAAAAATACATTTTTTTCATTGAAAAAATATAATATATTCTCCCAACGTAAATTTATTGTCCGAAACCGCATTTTAAATTTGGATTAAAGTACATCACAAACATGTTTACCAGAGTGTGTTCGGTGTTACCGTGACATGTGTTCTGCGAAAAACCTATTTTACAATGAAACCACAATTTTCCATCAACTTGCAACACGACGTTAACCGCATGCACGAAACCGTGTCCCACCAGGAAGAACAAGAAGGTAAAGCTGACCAGTAAGTTATTGTATACAGAAAACAAAATGTTGGCGCATTGTTTCGGGTGTCGTAACTGTTACAATAAGTTGTATGTGATCGTGATCAGTTGATGTTGAAATGCACTACCTATGCTATCGTTTCAGCTAAAATCGTAACATACACAAATTCATGACTGAAATTGAAATCTATTTTCTTCCAGCAAATATTCTGTTGCTTCATTTAAAACAATTATTTACTAAAATATTTTGAAATATTTTCTAAATTAAAAAGATGTGATCATACAACTAAATTGGCTCCTGAATTGAATTATTTGCAGTATTTACAATATGGGGAATTTAAAAAACGTAAACGCTGTCAATATTCAGACTTTGATATAATTGGTTACTTAGACCGTACCAAAAAGCGGAGAAACAGTAAGTACCTAGTTCCCCGTAAATATTTTGTGAATGCAAGTATTTCGCTTGATGGAAGTGAAGTTTGTCAGCATCTTTTGACAGCGAATTGAATTGATCAGTGTTACCATAAAACGTAAGTGCATCCTAAAGCATAATTTAAAACCCTCTTACTGCTTTCAAAGTTACTTTACAAGTTTCGGGTAGTAGCGCTAAATCCTAAATGTTTCAAGAAATTGAAAAAAACTAAAAAATTATTGCATTGAAAGAACATTTTTTTTATAAAATGCATAAATAAATTTTGTAAGCATTTTGAAGCATGACAATCGAATTTTTGAAGATTTTTATGTTTATCATATTTGTTAAGGGCGCTGTATGTAATATAACTGTATCTGAAGGTTTTTTATCATATTCATGATTCGCAGAATGCAATTAGTGGTAATATTCGCATTTTGTTTCGATTCGCGATTTTCATTTTGATAAATGTGGAATTAAGTGGCAAGATTTTTCATTATTTTGCAAGTGATTAGAAATTATACTCTTTACAGTTTGTTACAGCACTGACAAGAGAAGCTGATGTGTAAACTGGTATTATGACAGTGTCCACAATAGTTAAAAGAATAAATTCGAATCGTCCGAAACAGACCGTATGATAGCCACCAACGAGAGAAGGAAATAACAGTAGTAATAAATCGAGAAATATTAATCGCGACGGGCATATTTAAAAAAAGTATAAACAAGTTTTTAAAATGTTTTCCATTAAAACAGTGTTTACTTGTTATTAGTTGAAGATGATGACGCCCATTGCAAAAAATTTCGGAGGATAAGTTCCAAAATATATATTAAGTGAATTGTTACCAAAATACAATTACAGATAATCAATTTACAATATTCCCTTCACTTTCCTCATTCCCACGAGTTTTATATTGAATTTTTAGTAGATACTACAGATATATTAAGCTACTACAAAGCTGTGTTGTCATTAGGTCCGAAACTGGCAGTTAAGTTTTGATTTATGAGACGATATGTATTTTTGCAAATTGTGACATTTCTGGACGACAGCGGCAGTGTTCACAATCCATACGCGTCATTCACCAGAATAGAATATTCTCGAACACGAATGAAGACCACACTAAACTACTACTCAGTAAATATTTCGTAAACATAAATGTTCAGTTAGATGGAAGTGAATTCTATCAGGGTCTTATAAGCAGTAGTAAATGTAAGATGAACATCATTCCCATTTGCATGCATTTTGTCCTGAATTTCTTTCCTGTCAGTAACAATAAAAGGAGAAGAAATTAAATTCAATGAACTTGAAACTCTCAAACAGAAGCAAAAATAAACCGAAAACCATTACTGTTTTCACCCCCGTCAATGGAACAACTTCTTAGTGATTGCATTTACTTGGCGAATGACATTGAAATCCTGCCTGTTCACCAATAGCAGTAAAAGTGGAGTGATATTGCTAAAAGGGACTAACATTTGAATGTGGTGTATTTTCATATGATTTTAACAATTCGCTTTAACCTGTCTCTCAGTGTTACCAGGTCAATGTATCGTATACAGAGTATAACGCCGCCAAGGGTAAATTATGATATCGGTTGGATTTAGCTTAAAGAAGATCATTGATCATCTCCTTACGTGTTTGATGGATAACCAGCTTAGTCATACGACCCATCCTGATTTACATCTGAAGATCCTTTTCATTAAATTAATGTAAATTAATTAAGCGTTATATCGCAATTCTAACAAATATAAATTCGGAAGATATCTTACGCTCCTTCCATCCAGCTATGTAGGATATCTTCCGCATGTTCCAACTGTTTATGCTTCTTGTGATTAGCTTTTGCTCTCTTATGTTAACAATTTTTGATAATTTTTTCCATTTAATACCCATGCGAATTGCATTATAACTGCATCTGTTTTGATAGTAAATACGTTGATGATGAAAATACAAATCGTGTCGTATATACTGATAAGATTTTAAACAGAATCTAAGACGAATTGAATTTTGCGTTCTTGGTTAATTTTTCAAACTTATATAGGATAAACGCTAAGGTGGTATTTTTTAAAATACGGAGGAGTATAAAGCTGTATACTGCAACAAAAGTTTTAGTTTTTAACTCCACAGGATTATAACTGACACTTAAACGCTCCTGTTGAACGCATTGAAAAACTAAACTTTTCGGATGTTTACTATAAATTATAACTCGCGTCTAATATGAATGTTTGAAGATTCACTAAAAAAGCTGTGGAATTCTCGCTAGGTACGCCTACGTGACACACAAGACGATGGTCTCTTTCCAAGCGTAAAGGCAATAATACCAACAGGTTTGGAAATTGGAATGCAGGGGATGAAAATTAAAGGACACATTTTCATAGATTATTGAAAGCTCTCTATTTCATTTCCACTGACATTTTACATTTCAATCGGTGCCGAAGAAAGCTAGGTAACACTTTCACCCTGTTAATAAGCCCGCACATTTAATTAGTTGAATTGGAATTTGTTACAAACATAGTCGTAAGCATTTCGAATGTTTGGTTCATGGTCCGCATTGATGGAGGAGTTGTTGGAAAATTTTCAAAGCAACGACGGAAATTGATTTCATACCAGTTTTGTTTTTGCAGTTACCAATATTGCTAACATTTTGTAGAATGTGGTGGGAATACATAAAAATATGATCTGGCAACACTAGTTACTGCCCACTATCGAGTTCCTTAATATCTAACATTTAATTAATTAATCCAGATCCATTTTACTCGTACCGACAACACCTGAGACAATTGTTAGAAGCATTTTACCAGAAGTTGATTTCAGTCGGCGTCTAAATGTTTAAGGAAAAGGGAAATTCCAACTGTTTATTTTATCGCGGGATTGTTAATTTCTGTAAATTTCACGAGACTGTCCATTAAACCTTGATGTTGTGGGACAGGATAACCTATTGCCAGCAATTGAGATAATCGGATGCCTTTTCTAATATAGGGATGCTAACTGATGCATGTCTGCTGAGATATTTTTTTTAGTTTCCGATTGACGACAGTATAAGCTAATATGTTGACAACTTCAACAAAATACCGCCAGACTGTCAACAAATATGTATAGAGTTGATCGGAAGTGGTTTTAGTAAAATGTAGTTTTCTCCAGTTATCCAGTAACATTAATATAATAACTTATTCTTAAGAACATAAATGGAACTAACGATTACATGATTTAGCTTGCTTTGCTATAGAGATATTGCAGGCTCAAGTTGACTACAAGTGCGCTCCAATATAATAGTCGAACAAATAGATATGTGTAGACGAACGAGTTTCCATGTAACCATACAATCATTTATAACAACGGACTTTTGCATTTTAGGTTAATAATTAACGTCATCCCATCAATAAACCCTTACAGTCTGTCGTTCGATATTTGGAATAAGTATTAACGGGATATTATTTATTATTCCGAGGCAAGCATTTAATTAAAAGGTTAAATATATAATATTTATAGAGCCTAATGTGAGAAGCTTCATAGAGATATGAAAAAGGATTAAGTGTTATTACGATTTTAATTACTCCGGCTCATTCAAATCAATGTTTCAGATATCGTAATGCCGTCCAGATCATGGCGGCTAACGTTTTGTTTTGAACTGAACCAGAATACAATCATGTAGTTTATTGGTGGTTTGCTCTTGTTAACTATATATATAATGTCATAACTTTAATTTTTTTATCTTATACAAATAAACGATTAGCGTATATCAACAATTTAACCATTGAAACATGTCTTAAATACCTAGCCCTCAATAAATTTGGTTGTCGAATGAAATCATAGAAACGGGGCGTTCCTATCAGACATATATTCCGCTCTAAATTTGTGGATTCTTGGCTCGCCTCATTTTTAAAATAGTCGCCAATTAGAAACTAGAACAAGGTGTTTGCGAAACAAAATCAGTGCAAGCTTTCTCAAAAAACAATCATAAATTAACGCATCAGCTTTCTAGAAATGCAAATTGTTGCGCGGTAGACTAATACATTATAAAACTTTAAAATCTTTGATAGTACCATGCAAATAAAATGTAGAAAATAAATATTAGTTCTTGCCCCCACACTGATAGCAGCCGCAATAATGACAATAATAGCGGGTGACGTGTCGGAAATAATATGAATAAGTGCGGTAACAATTTTCATACAAATTGGAATAAACAAGCTGAGGCTGAATGTGAAAGTAGCTTTGAAGAGGACGTTTATTTCTTATTTTAACAACTGCTAAATATACTATCCCTTGATGCTTGGAAACAGAGGACAAAACTAACTAAGTATAAAGGAACCAAACTCCGAAAGAATAACTCCAAAACTGTTTGTTGCTTCGCTCCCAAGAACCTGCACTCTCCGTAATTGTTCCAACTTTGCAGGTTCAGTTTTGATCTAGTAGCTTGCAAAGTGAGACTGCTTTTAGTATCGTCAGAAATAGCTTTCTCAATGACGGTTCTACTGAATATTATACAATCAATGAATTCATGAGGGCTGAAAATATTTACACAATTCGCCTACGATATATTCCACCTTCTATTTACTCTTTGACCAGCCAGGTGTAATATTTGTTTCCAATTTCGAGTTTGAGTGGCTGTTCTTGAATTATACATATTCCAGGTGCGAAGCTGACGGCTTCTTCTGCAGCTAGACCTGTGACACTAGCAAATTCGTAACATCCTTTCCTTTATGTTGCCATTTAATTAAGTAGTATAACGTCGTCTCAAAGAAATCTTCTCTAGAATGAAAATAATTGCAATCACAGGTATCATATGATCCGTTTGGGTTGTGTATTATATTTGGGTACAGTGGGATTGCCTTAAACGTAGATCTTTTGAGTTTTTAGTATTCAGATCATAAGTTTATGGTGGATCAAATCGTATGCAGGGCGCAACATGATTCTTTTCATTATATATGTAAGCCGTCATTAATTGTATCCGAAGTCCGTCCAGGTGCACGGTATGCCTACTACATCCTCTTTCCAAACTTAAAAGCTATAATAGCAGTATGATTTAGAAAAGCAGCTGATATAAAAAAGTACACAGTAAATTTTCATGAATTACTAGAAGATTGAAGATCCTTGTAAAATTTATATTGAGTTTCAATTACACACAACATTCCACTGCCATTAATTCGGTTTCCTGATTACAACAACGCTGATCCTGTTAACCTGATGTTACAATCGAGAAACTTTTTGGACAGCTTATTTAAACGACGTCAAAATGTTTAAAAAAAACTGTTCAACTCCAGGTTTTATCGCCAGCGTCAATACAGCAAAACTTAATAGATAGTAGTATTGATAGAAATTTCAAGTAATTGTACCTTATAATGGGAAGGCATAACAATTTTTAGACTGTGATATTTAGCTTAGTTCTTTATAGATTAATCTCCTTGCTGAAATTTGTGTTCTGCTTCCAAAATGAAACGTGTTTTTTCCTGCAATCATTTCAAAGTTAAGAATTCATCGCAGATACGTCGCAACTCCGTTTTGGTAGTTCAACCTGTATATTCCAGTTCATTGGCATCATGAATTCAATTCCTGATCCGCTTCTTTATTCATTAAATATTTTCGTATTTTCTCCACTATAATGCATCAGATATCAAACAGAGCCGGTTAAATCTTGATTCCTGATGTATTTTACCATATACTACCACTTTTCCATTTTGTTTTACCGTGCCTGCATCATGAAAACCAGGGCAAAAGGAAAAATTTCAAAAACGGGTCATTTCCTACTTCGAAAATGTCACTGCAACGTCAAAGGTCATGACCGTGGATCATCGCAAAAGTGAAAGTAAACACAAAGGCAATATAAACATAATCATCCAGAGGTATGAGGCTTCAATAATGACTCGGCACCTCAAAACTTTATGTCGACCTGTCATCGTGGGGACCGTCGAAATGATGAATCGATTCCAGTAGGCTTTCAAACAGAACCCATCTACTTCTGTTCGTGTCGCTGCCAAGATACTCGGTTGTAAACCACAAACTTGGGCATTAAATCCTGCACATATAGGATGGCACCGAGGTACACTGAAAATCAGGAGCAGCATGAAAAAACTGGGTGCAGTATGATTTACAGAAAAACACGTTCTAAAAACGAACGTGCCGTGTGACACCGGAACCTACCAGGAAGAAATTTTTTTCGCGCTGCCGACCCTAAAGAAGGAAAATGCACGGCAAAAGTGGAATGAAAAGAGAAGTTTCGAAACTATTCCTGGTTTGGCAGGGAATGTTCGAAAATTGGAACGTAACGGATACTTTTGTTTCACAGGGCACCGTCACTGGCAAAGTGTATTTGAGGGAGTGCATCCAGGCACGATTGTACTTGGCATTGGTAAGCTTTACAATCGCAAAGAAGTTTTTCTTCGGCCCGACATAGCTAAATCATATTATGCCAATTATGTTAAACAGTGCTTTAGTGGTTTAAACATAGATTTTCTCTAGTAATCCTATAATACCCCCTACGTTCCCCAAGGTAGGGGTGTTGAATATTTCTATGCATTATGCAAATCTCGATTCACCCGGCGACCGAACGCACCCAAGAGTATAAGGGGATTCACTACTGTTTGGGGGAATATTAGCAAAGATAATAGTTACCAAGTCGGGAAAAGTGGTTCTGAACAGTTCCAACAAGAACGTCTGAGAAATATGGCACAATGGCATTGTAGGATCGAAAACCATGCAATCTTTTATAGTTTAAGGAATGCAGATTTTAAATATGTAGTCAACTTATACTTTAGTCATTAATTTTCTAGGCAATAGACGTTTAAAAAAGTCGCAATTACATTTGTACACCCTTTACTATGCACTTCTATTTGCTTGCAACAAAGATATGTGACACTCAATGTAGAACAAACATCAGTTTGGAAATATCGCTTCAATTTAGCTTTGTTTGTTCATATACAGATACTTCCGCGCTAATAATTAAGACACGAGTTTTAAGTCGCAAACTTAACTGTAATTACCATCTGCACGAAGAAAAATTTGAACAGGATTGAAAATTATTGCTTTTGCTAAAACTTTAAATCATTTCAAGAGTTTCACAAAGATGTAACATCATAGCTTAATGCGAAGGCGAACGCGATTCAATACCAGTTTCGCTGATTTTTAGATAGATTGTAAAACAGATGTAGTAGGAGCAAGCGTCAAAAGTGTTGGAAAGGTTGCTTTAATAGATAAGTTCTGGGTGCCACTAAACGGCACGCCCCCGAAAAGCGCACTTAGATATTGTTTGCTTGCTGTATTGTTTGGTTTGATTTTGCTCTTGCTTTGGGATAGCGACGCAAATTCAATATTCGTAGTCGTCTTTGTGTTATAAATTGACAGGTGTAAGGACTGGAGCAGTTGACACGACTGTGCACCAAATAAACTCAATTTAGTTCCATACAAAATTGTACGCAACTTTTTCCTGACACGTTCCTTCAAGCACTTAAATTGCTGAACTTCAAGTGAGAAGAAAAGCAGATTGTAACATTCATCAAAATATAATTCCTACATATAATTTACAACTATAATATATAATAAATTACTTCAACCTGAATCCATGATGGCCGAAAAATTTTGATTGGTACTGATACTTGTTGCATTTTGAATTAACTTTTGCGAATTTGTTTACGGGACAAAATATTAAAAACTATTTCAGTAATTGCTTTGAACGTTTTTTGTAGGCAACTGAAATTACATTGTGCCCAAGATGACGTCTTACAGTGAAAGTTTGATGGCACATATAACACCTACAAAGCCATTATTTTTCAGATGTATCATAGAAAGATATACTGTTATATCTTATTCTGATATAAACTATATTCAGTGTCAAAAATGTTCTTTTCGCTGCATTGATGTAAAATTATTGTTGAATCAACTCGTTTCCCTACCACCTTTTACTAGCACCAAAACTGTAATGAATTGCTTCAGGTTCGAAAGGTTTAGTCAAGTCAGTTGAAACTCGAAATATATTCTTACGTCATCTTAATTAAACTGAAAGTAAGAACATTCACGGCTCCGAAATTTAATCATTAAGATAAGATAAGTATGTCGTAGATAAACAAAATGGTTTCAAAACATTTTAAATTTATTCCCTTTGTCATTTATCATTTTTCGTTCTTATGAATTATGAAATCGTAGTTCAAGTTTGTACAACATGAAGGTAACTCACGATGCATAAATCTCCGGTTTGTAATAAATTTAGGATAAGTTGCTGTCAATAAGTTGTGAAATTGTATTTGTCACATATGAAGCTCATAAGCGGAAATGTTGTGTCATTCCATACGATACATGCTTGCATCAATGGTCTATGTCCAAATGCTTCGAAGCAGCGTTTAATATCGTTCAATGTAATCTTGCATTGTATTCCAATCAAATGAATTTCAAATAGTACTGATTGGCAGAAATGGTGCTGCTTTGAACAAATTATTATTTTTGTTTCAAAGCTTTCTACTTTGAATCTAGTGGCGTATGTCCTTTTCCTGCTTACGAATTATACAAACGTAATCTTAATATTCATACAGTAAATACCCCCCGATTATTTGTGATCTTTAGTTTAAACTAAATCGGAAAAGTCTAAAACAACTACAATACGACGGCTAAGCCCAAAATCTGATGTAACTGCTCAGGGAACTGTCAGGATGAGTGATCATTATCGTCGTCAACTGTGGTGGTAACACGATAAATGCTTGCATTAATGTCCTTATTTTACAATATCATTAATATCATAATTCTGTAAGATGTTGATATAATGGATTGTGGACAAACGCTTCGATGCAGCGTTTAATATCGCTTAATACAACATTTCGTTCGCCGTCCAATTTGTTGAATTTAATATACCAATACATGGCGGATATGTTTAAATTTGTGTAATATGAATATTAATGTGGCGTTTATTTATTTAAATCATTTTTATCTTCACATTTGGAAAACATAAAACTCATACAGGATTAACGACATCTTGCCCCACAAACTGGCAGTCTACAAAACTCAGTGATCACAGACATTTATGGTATTCCTTTGTACCTTGTTCAAAGGAGGAACTGAAAAAATGGTTTCAAATTGAATTGCACTTGCCAAAAGTATTTCTGTCAACGTTGGTACAATTGAAACTGCAAAAAAGAAATTACAAATAGGTGGAATGGTAATCTTTAGGAACAAAGGCTCTTGTTCATCATGTTTCTGTGAATAGGAAAATCAAGCAAATTGGATCATAAATAAGCTAATGTTCGCCCAAAGCAACATTTCGTTGTCACTAAAGCTTCTAATGCCATTTTCCTCTGAAACAGTCTGACGAATTTCGAATCTAAAACAAAACTTCATTAGGACTAATTGCCAGGATGACTATTACAGAAATTGGGAAAGGTGTAGGTACGTGTCTCTCGAAACGTCAAATCAACCGGCACCTGCGTTTGACTTGAATTGAAAATAAACTTTATTAACTGTCAATGTTCCATTATACTAATTGCATTATCTATTGCTAAAATATTATTGCATTCCCACTTTTTTGCGTGGTAGTGATAATCTGTTCAATTATTTAGTATTGCTAAACTGGGAAAATATATATTTGCGTATTACGAGGTAAAAATGCAGCCAATTAAAAATAAACACCATTACGGAAGTTGAATTTTGAGGTTTATGTCAAAAATCCGGAAAATCAAAAATCCGGAAATCCAAAAATCCGGAAAATCAATAATCCGGAATTCCAAAAATCCGGAAGTCCAAAAATCCGGAATCCAAAAATCCGGAATCCAAAAATCCGGAAATCCAATAATCCGGAATCCAAATATCCGGAAATCCAAAAATCCGGAAAAAATCCGGAATGTAAAAGTGATGAGCAACAGATTCCGAAATGCAAAGTCCAGAATATAAAACAATCCATACCTTAAACTGAAGTCATCGTGTTGGACGGAAAGTACTTGCTATATGTATTTTAATTGTAGATAATAGTGGAATGACATCGATAGGTCCTGGAGATTTTGTTGCGTTTGAAAACTGTTGTCATGTAGCGAACCTCAAACAGCCCAAAGCGTGAAATGTGATATCACTGTGCAGTGAAAAATGGCAACGTAATGAAAATATGGTGGTGGTTGTGTAAGTATTTTTCATAAGGCCAGGACAGGAGATGAATTATGAGCCCATATTAGTGTTATTTAAGAGTGGATTTGGGTCATCTGAACGGTTTTTCAGAAGTTCAAGATATTCAAATGGCTCCCTCATGAGCAATCAGTACGTTCTTAGAGGCATTCGCTGGAAAAGTTGGCAAACTTATCTGTTGTGTAAAGACTAGTCCACAACGCTTCCGAATTTATGGATTTGGGAGATCTCGTGTACAGTAAAAATGATTAAAGCTAATCCAAATTTACGTGTTTGAGCTAATGCATGCGTTCTTCATTAATGTGAAAACATGTGTCTTCTAGTGGTCACGTGGAAGAAATTGTTGTCTGATTTCTACTTTATCATCAAAACAGCATAATTAGTGTCTCCGATAAGGTGGATTCAACGTCCACATCAATATTGTCATTCTGACGAACACCTTTGTGGAGATTATGTCGGGTCAGTAAATGAGATTCCGTAATATGGTAAAATACAATGTTGTGGTTTTTATTCGGATTGGGCCGACTATATAAATTTCGGCCAGAGATAGTTGGCTTGGTCCTTGATCTCAACTCACTCACCAAATAGGATGTCATCACAGTTCACTACTCTGAGTTAATTGATGAAATCACACAACTCAAATATTCCCTTATGGAAATTAAAATTATGTGGGTCAAAGTTAAACAGTGTGTAGTGAAACAACAAATTGTGTGCTAACTGTTGTATGTGTTAGTGCTTTTGATTCTGGTTTTATAAAATGGAATTCAGTAGTTCAGTCCTTCTAGGCCAGCCTCCACTATCAACATTTACCTGGGCGCAAGATACGTTTCGTTGTGTGGCAAAATATTTGGTCAAGGTAAGCGCCTTGAGCACACATTACGTATTTAACATGATATTTTTGAAAACAGGTGGGATATTTTATACACGTAACGAAAGCAATACTAAAGGAAATACTAAAAGATGACGTTTGTACATGTACTAAAATTGATATAAGCATCGTCATATATATTCATTATTATTCATTCATTAAGCGGGTCCCTTAAAAACAGTTGTAATTGTTTCAGTTGTTGCCGGCATATTCATAATCTCTCCTTGGATGGGGTCGGGAGACGCCGAACCAGAAAGGTTTCGTCGATTGCTGCGATTTCAAAAACTTGTGCATTGTGATACTTTTGTTGACTTGTGGGTTTTAGTATTTGAATCTTAATTTCGAAAACGGCTCTCATCACAAGTGTTTTGTGTGACAAGCTAGGCAGCAGTAACGGTAACCGAAACTGTTGCAGTTTACAAAACTCCAAATTTTACTCGTGCCATGTTGCACATCCTCCGACTCCTATGAGATCTATTTGATAATTTCTGGACGATTTGTAAACACAATGGTTATTTATGAAATAATGTCGCTCTATTTTTTATAGGATGAGTTTTAAACGATTGGCAAGATTTACGTAATGTCTTCAACATTCTTTTCTTTCTCCCTAGTTAGTGCATGGGTTTCAATGCTACAGGTTAACGGTGGCGGTAGTATCCTTATGTGAATCTCCTTCACAACGTCTTCAAAAATTATTTGATTTTGCATCATCAGAGTGTTCAAGCTACTTCTTACGATTCGTCTTCGTCTTCCCAAGCTTTATACGGGCACTCGGTCTCATTCAATGGACAATACTTCGACAAGGGTGTATGTAAGGAAATCGGTTTTTCAGAGGAACCTACTTTTTTGCAAAACTTAACGGATTCTGCTGAAAATTGATGTGCTAGCCCCCCACACGATTCAGTTGAGAGAGTTATAAACAAGAAACGGATAGTTGTGATTGCAATTACCGAAAGTGTTGGTTGACCTCCGACAGTAGTTACTTCATAAAATAAAACTAGGACGGGTGTAAACCCGAAATAAAAAACTACCGGAAACGTGTTGTGTGTGAAATCGAGACATTTGTGACTCAGTTCACCCTACCAAACAGTAATCTTTAATTTGTCGATGAATTTCCAAAATAATACATTTTGACCCTTTCGTGACCCTGAGGGTCATGGAGCCACCGCTCCTACAGTTGGCCGAATTGACCCATGGTGTGATAACAAAAAATGATCAGCATAAAATTCTCTATCAGATAAGCCGATAAAAGATTTTACCCATAAGGATGCATGGGGGACCTTACCCCCCACCGTACCCCTGGGGTTGGCCCCATGAGCCCCAAAATCAATACCGAATTTTCTCATGACCTGGGGTACTTCTATGCCAAGTTTGAACCAAGTCGGCAAAGGCTAACAAAAGTTATCGTGCTTACAGACTTACGGACACAGAGACACACAGACAGACAAACAGAACAATCGCAATAACTACCTTTATAAGCATTTCATGCTTCCGGTAGTTGATAACTGCTGAGCAAGATGCAAACAAAATTGATCTTGCATTTTATTGAAAATGTAGGATTCATCGTCTATATCTTTCAGGTTTTTAAATTTCCACGAAATATTTTTAAAAGCTAATTTTCTCACAATGCCCCATAACAACGTAACGTTTTCCAAAACATCTTTGACATTATGATTATGAGGTATATCTATTATTTATTTATTATTATTAGTTCAAAATGTGTGTCAATTATGGGGTGACTTGGTTGGTACACCATCCTTCCCAGTCAGCCCAATTCATTTACATGGTTAAAATAATTCACAACCTATAATTTTATAGATTTTCGGAGAGTCATTGCAGCGGTCATTCCGAAACCGGAAATAAATATATCAAAATCGTAATTCTTGTATGAAATTAGGTAGCTGATAATTTTTTGCTTCTTGGGGTAAGGTGAGAAAATAGCTCTACCAGCAACTATTAGGGAAACCGTATTATCATTTCCGCCACTACCTCGAATCAAAATATAATTATCACGAATACGTAGCACCCGGTAATATATACTCGCTGGTAAAATTTGGTGACCCTATGTGCATCCGTATTCGGGTCAGAGGTCAAAACGTCGTAAAAAATATCCTCGACGGATCCGTCCTACAGCTAACAGTATTAAAGATAGATACAAACTCTTTTTTGTGTAATATTCAGAAGAAGATTAAGCAAGAAGAACTTTCTTTACTTGTTCAAATTTTTCGAAATCCTGTTCTTAAAATTGATGTTCTCATAATGCGCCTTTCTCTCGTCGGCGACCTTGGTGGGTTGGATGAACTTGCGAATGGGGCTCTATGAGAAAATCTATTTCAAAGACAGGATTTTGGAAATTTTGAAGAAGTATAGAAAGTTCTACTTGCGAAATTCTCTTTTGAATATTACACAAAAAAGATTTTGTATTCATCATCATAGGAAATAGACTATCTACGTAGTAAATATCTTTGATTTTCAAATTTAACCTTAAAAACTATAGTTTCTCAACTTGCCCCAATCCATATAGCTATCACTAAGGGACTGGCGTGTACATTTAATGGGGTATCCTGAGAATTTATATTTTTTTAAGGTCAAATTTGAAAATCTAACAAATTTACTCCCTAGATAATCCTTTTGTAATGATAATGCAAAAAAACGATTTTGTATCTATCTCTAAAACTGTTTGAGTTGCAGACAATTTCTTGAAGTGACTAATGAGTACGTGTTGTCCTCTGACCTCCGTAAATCAACACCTAACGTTGCAAAACTTTAGCAGTGGGTCTCCCTTGGTCGGTGGTTTTAATATATGGGAAAAGGATTTGATCTCCAAGATGAGTCGACGGCAGTTCAACCTAAATTCCACATACATGCGGAGACTGATATACTACGGATATGCTGACTGAACATAATTTAAACCCCTAACTTTCAGTGTCATTATTAATGAACATAATTCAAAGAGACACAAGCAACCATTCTAAATCATTAAATTAAAATGAGTTTTTCGGAGTTATTACTAGTTAAAAGCTGTTATGTTGCGGTGTAGGATGAGAAAATATTTGAGAGTATTAAACTACATGTAATCTTGTCAATGCAATGAGGTCGATTGGATTCTGTTCGGAAAGAAGAGCTTCGTCGAGATTAATGAGATTATTGCTTGGAATATGTGACCAGCTTAATTACTACACGGGCCGAAGCTTCTGCAAATTCAATACTATCAAGACTTCATGTTAATTATAATCACTGTCATTTCATTTGGTTTTGATTTATTCCACTTCTTTTTAATAATCGCAGACAGCTTGAAGGAAAGAACTCGCGGATACATATATGTGAATAAGATTTAAAGTGGAACAAAAAAGAATGATGATACATACTAATACTACATACTATGATTGCGCGTCACATCATAATCACATTTAAACATTGGCTGTGACTGTTATATTTCATGCTTATGATTGGAGGTCATGAAACACATGAACCTGGTAAACTTTACAAATCATGAACAAAATGTGCAGCATTTAGTAACTAATTTGTACAAGCTATAAATAGCAATGGCCGAAATACATTTTAATTTTTAAAAAAATAACAGTTTCGGTTTTTTATTTTATCAGCTTGATAATATATTTTTATGACTTATTTTTGCATAAAAGGGATATACATACACGTAACAGCTTTCATTTGCTCACAACGTTTAACTTAAAATGTCTTTTATCACTTCAGGATTTGATCGTTCAACAAATCGTCTCTCAGAAACTAAGGTTATGTGCGATGGCGCGCAGGTAGTCAAGTTCACTGAGTTCTTCGTAATCATTTATGATTGACTGCAAGCGTTGAGCCAATTGTACATATTTGGCATTCGGCTGCCTCGCGTTTAAACCGGATTCCAGTTGAATACGCACTTGACGCGTATAATCTTCCTCCTTCCTCAAAGCGTGAACAAAATCAAATATGTTCGCATGTGACTTTCCAACCAGCGTCTGGAAACGGGCATGCCACCCTTCCACGCTATTGTTTGTCTTGGCCCATCCCTCCACAACAGCGTCGAACACGTTCCACAATCGAACTGGGAAAATAGGATCAATCCAGAATGAGCGATTTCCAACAGGAGGCTGCCCTATCCATGTGGTTTCGAAATACCCCAAAAGATTATCCATGTCATCTCCCGTGAAAAACGGATCTTGACGGAGTACCAGGTACGATGGCTGAGCGTCTTCCACCTTCGTAAACGCCAGGGCAGATAACCGCAAAATCATCAGTTTAAACTCAGGATCCTGCCTGTAACTGATATTATAACAAAGTCAGAAAAATTAGTTGCTGCAGGATAACTCGTTTTTGGAGGAAGTGCATATAATATATTTATTTATATCTTTATATAAACGTACCTGGTCAGAATACTTGGACAGCGCTGAATTTGTCTCCAAATGCACTGTTGAAGATGAAAAAACATCCTCTGACTTGGGATACTGGAAACGATGATTCCAGGGCTGCGATGGATGCCTGCTCAAAATCCACCATGATGCTGACCGGGTTCATTCCAGGCTTTAATTTTTTAATTTCAGTGAAGACGGCCTCATATGTCGGCCGGGATTTGTTGGTTAACAATATGTACACCAACGGGAGCACCTTTCCCCGGAAGCAGCCGTGAACTGTGTACAACTGATGGAACAGGGAGGGGACTGTTTGGAAGGTTCCATCTAAGAACCAATGTTGAGACTCTGCCAGCCAATTAAGATTGCGCTCGGTGGAGAAAATCAGCGTTCCCACATCGAGCGGCCAACTGTCGAAAAGAAGGAAGTCTTCCCCGGTGCGTGTCTTCATCAGCTCTTCCGGAAATCCTGCGTGCAGGTCCTCCAGTGTATGCGGCAACGGTGGGAAATTTTCTTTCCGCAACCGCCATGCCGTCCTAGCCATATTCCGATGAGTTGGAAGACTGGCTGCCACCGCGTCTGAAACGGCCGCAGTTGCTGAAGAGAGAATCTGGATGGGCGTCTCGTTAGTGGTCCGGGCAAGCCCCCTGACTTTCGCCATGACCTGCTGAGCCTGCAATATGTAAATATAGTTCCATTTTAAATTTTAGTAAATTGTATTCTGAGAACAATTAAGTACAAATTATAAGTAAGGTCCAGCAATTAATTAATTTTTTTGCACCACTTACACTGCAATTTGACGAGTTTGGTGGATGGTTGTGTTCTTCTTCCCATCCAGTCACGGTCAAATTGGAGGTGAATGCCTTTGCGGGACACGAGAGCTTCTTCCGATATTCGCATTCCCACTTCCGAACACCACTTTTGTACACATAATCAAGGGTGTAGGAGTAACCTTCATGAGTTAACTTTTGTTTCCCTTTCTGGGACTCGAAGAAAACTGTCCCCATTGCTTAGAATTATTTTGCACTTTCGTTTTCTTAAAAACACGTAAAACAGCAAAAAGACCCCTGCACTTATCTGACACTAGTAATTACTGGGAACGAAATAATCAAGTTATTTACAACAACTTGTGTTGTGCTTTGCAAACAAGTTAACTCATTATTTCCGTGTCGACTGAATTGATGTCACGTTGTTGCTGTCCAACTGCGGAGGAGTCAGTCCAGTCCAACACGCAGGCGTTATGAATGCGGCAAGAAACCAGCTGATGTGGATGCGGAAGACAAAATGAACGTCGTCACGCAATGTTCATTAGGATTATTATTGTTCACAAGTTCACAGCAAACGTACCCAAAAAGAGCATAGTTTTTTTGTTATGG
Source organism: Sinella curviseta (assembly GCA_004115045.4). NCBI lineage: Eukaryota > Metazoa > Arthropoda > Collembola > Entomobryomorpha > Entomobryidae > Sinella > Sinella curviseta. The sequence goes on along the minus strand of CM023199.3, from coordinate 4,091,258 downwards.
ACCACTACAATCTTGTCAAAATGCAAATTAAATTTATTCAGAATCTCAGTGAGCCGGAGCTGCCACAAAAAATTACGGGGGAAAACAGGCTGATGCACACAATCCTCCCCGGATCTTTTCAGCCAATTTTTCCGCTGCTTTACTAAATTCCAATCAGCGCTAGCTTGAATATAAAGTTTAGAAATATTTCCAAATTTTATCTTTAAGTGTGAAAAAAGCACACGTATCACCAAATCCCCCGTGGATCCTGAATGTAACCTGAAAAATTTAGTTATGTGTTGGAGAAACAAGTAATTTGATACGAGATTCTGTTGTGAACTAAAATTATCATGATTTTTTTACATTTACTTTTCAACTTTTAGTCATCATGAAACCAATATTTGTTACTCCTGATGTCGCCACTAATTTTCGAGCATTTGAAAGATGCAACGGACTTTTACTATCTTCTGTTTCCATTCCCGCAGTATTTTGGAGGTCCCAAGACGACGACTTTGGATTGTCGATTAATTTCCAAATTGACTAAAAATTCGATTAGCACTTGGGTGAGTGATGGTACCCCCGTGAGGGGTTCCCTTTCCACCATGGCAGATTTTACCCTGATCATGGCCTGGAGCACAGCTCGGGAATTGGTGCCCTGCAGCCTAATCAACCCCAAAAGAACTATGAGGCTGTTGGTAGTGCGATGGTCCACTCCGAGACGATTCATTCCATTTTTATGGGCCATGCGGCTCTCAATCTCAACTTGAGATTGTGTGGGGTACCTGACAACATGAGGAGCTTCCGATTTCTCCTATACAACTGCGGAAATCAAATTCGATTTCGATTAATTCTCCTGGTATGATCGTATTCCAATAAATATGTTTGAGCTGCTGCAGGAGTTTCTCTCCCAAACGCCAAAACTTGTAACTTTGTAGCAGAGAGAGTCGTGAATTTTATCCACAATAGTTGCCAACTGGAGTGTCCTGTTGCTACTAAAACTTAATTAATGCCATATTTGTTCATGGTTTCAACATTCTAATCAGCATCAGAATCTGATTAGATTCTCATCCCAAGTGGAAATTTTGTCGAATATTGTTTTATGATGACATGATATCAAGTAAAGTTTAATCGCATTTTCGGTACACGTTGTAAACAAGTTGTTTAGTTTTGTTTTACTATTTGAGGAACCTTCAAGAATACATCTGAAGCAACATTACCAATAGTAGTCCTAAATACTATTGACATATTACGAAATAATTCGTAAACATTTCCCATATTTCCTAGATGCAGTATGATGCTTTGGAATTTCGGATTATTTCGCCCTCGTCAACCTTCTTTTTAACTTATAAGAGTCGCAAACTTCTCGCCACCCATTAGAATCGATTAGGCATATTTAGTTTTACAGGAGAATTTTTTGCACATATATTACGAATTTATGCTACCTTTTGCGTCGTACTTGTTACGTTTTGGACACCACGCTACAATATGCATTTTTGAGGAACGGCATTTGATCGAAACAATTATGTGCGTTTGGAAAATTTACTGTACAATTACAAAAGTAGCAGCATTTCTACTGTTAAGGAATATATTAATTCAGGGCACCAACCAAAAGTAAGTTAAGTAATGGTATTGAGAATGCAGTACAAGGAAGTTTCTTCTTTGGTTTTGATCACTTCACGAAAATTTGGGACATTTTTGTCCAACACTACTGTTGCGAAAGGTTTGGCTGCCGATGCATTGCTGGTAAGTGTACTAATTTCGGGATATTTGGTAGGTGTTCCGAAGTATTTTTCCATGTCGACATGCACATAATTGTTATACACTACGGGACGCCTTTTAAAAGTGAAGGAAATGTTCATTATATATTTTAATCGCATAAATAATTTCCGTGACATCCAAGTATACTTAAACCCAAAGATGGAAAGCCTCACGGTTTACAAAATCGCTTATTGTGTCTAAAGATATTTCATAATATAGAAGGATTTTATTTGGAAGGCGCTTGCATTTGTAGGTATTTTATTTAGTCATTTCATGGTAAGTAGGTGCCTTTTCGTGTCAAAATTTCACAATAAAGTCACAAGGACTTTTTGCTTCATATTACAATGGAATCGGACTTGACACAATTGTTGAGAAATCTGCTTCCGCGTCCACGCTCTATTATAAACTCTGACAGAGCGGAACGAAATCATTCCTGCATTGGAGTCAGCATGGATATAGGTTCTTAACTAATTGTAAGTTTATCCCACTAGTATGAAAGTTCCCTCTCACAATTCTACAAATTCACCTTCAAGTTTGTCAAAACAGGGTATCGTTCATACATTCTGTATAATCGATTTTTATTGAAAAATTACTTTTAGTGTGCAAAATTGCAATCTGGCGTTATGTCAAAACGAAAAATGCACGAAACATCTTCGGTGCATTTGATCATTAAGGGAAAAGTGACAGCAGCCTACACAGATATATATGTGCTGATTTCAATGTATGAAAGTGTACACACAGAAACAGGTTTTTTGCCAACATTTCGCCAAATGTCCCGTTTCATTGGAATTTAAAGCCATGACGGGTAAACGGTGGCCAATGGCACCACTAGTGTGTGACATTGCATGGCATGGTATGGCAAATATGCATGCAGAAATTCCTGTAACTTCTTATGGAGCGTGTCGAGTTTGCAAGCAGTAACACCTATACATGATCTAAATATGACACTCACCAGATGCAGACGTTTATGATTACTAAACGTGTTTTTTTAACTTGAACCATTTTAATTTGCCCATTTCCACAATTGACAAAAGTCATTAATCAAGTGCATACCATATTGAAGCCCAAACATTGAATGTTAATTTGATTCATCACACGTGCATGTACGTGCAGTTTTTCTTTATTTTATGAGCCGTTGAAACACAATGTGCCATATTCATGTTTCCAGTGGCAATTGAAATCATTATTTTTCTTAACAACAAAAGCAATTTATTGTACCATAAACCACATGTATTTTCAAAACAGGCATGGAAGTAGTGCACTAGAATGCCCTCTTTCATTCTAGAGAGATTTCGAACTTATATATTCTACCATCTTCATTTTATCAGCGCTTAAGTGACATCCGGTCAACTTGTACAGCATCACACATGGTATCCACAATTAATGAGCTCTGGTGACTTAGTTTATGACTTGGAACTCAAAATGTCCCCCAATATAAAATCTCCATAAATCAGGGAATCGCCGTGTTACAACCAGTCTACCTGAGCGTGCTGTTTATTCCTAGAAATTTCATCTTCATTGTGGTCACAATACCTGTGTCACCTTACTTCTCCCACAACAGAATCCCGGATTTGGGAGTCTGTATTTTACTTCATATTCAGAACTTTTTGGACCAGAATGTGTATATGAATCGAAAGCCCGTCTCATTGCGAGTTCATTGGTGTGTCACTTATGTAATTGTTGTGAACTGTACTCTTGTAAGCGACAATCCAAAAAAATGCAGAAAATTTCACTGGAAATTGGATATTTTAACTTCAATTTTCTTTTCCGCATTGTAAGGGCAGTCTTCCACCGATACGCACGTGTGATGGCTCAAATTGACATGTAATGTGTGGGCTTCAAAATGGTATCTTCTAGACTAATGACACTTGACACTTTTAGAAATGGGGGGCAAAATAACATGGTTCAAGTTAAAAAAACACTCTGTACAATAAGCATCCAAATAATATTAATCCTTACAAGTTCAAGAGAATCAAAACAAGATATTTTTGATAGTATTTTATTCTAATTGTGGCACACACAATTGTTCCAAAGTATCATAGGAAATTGTTAATAATTATGATACACGTAGTCACATAGTGACCGCATGATATTTAGCATATAAAATCAACGAAAATGTTGAGGAATCTAGATATGAATTCAGCATCAGCAATTTTGTCATTGTGTTCACCATTTCTAATTTTTTGGAAATGATTGGTGGTAATAATCATTGGATCAGCTCCAGCTGTGGTTCTTCTGTATATTATCCCTAACTATAGACAATTCAAGTGTACATTTGCGCAAGGGAATTTCCCCGGAAAAATAAGTTAAACTAATCCACGACAAGACGGAAAATTCAAACTTAATCCACGCCGAAAAATTACTGATTCTAAACCGACATAAAATGGGAAAGACGCCTTCGTTCAGTACAATATAGCGATCATGGAGTTGGCACAGTATCCGTCTCGAGTATATCGACAAGACGATTGATTGATAAAAATTTGAATTTCTCAAATCGCCCTAATTGATATGATCATCCGATATAATGGATGATGCTAACGAGTGGGGCAATGTGAGCAATTCTAATTTTTAAGATGATATATAAAAAATTGATCAAAGTACTACGTAGGCAATTTATTTCTGAGGGTATTTTGAAATACCTTTATTACTCTCGGCGGAAACGCGTGCAACGCCCAAGCACTTTTGGGAACATTTCGACCCGCGGCTACGGTCAACTATGGTCCTGGGGTCAATTATTGGTACAATTGAGTTTCTAATTCACTGTACTATAATCCGACGTACGGAGTATGGAATTTAAAAAAAATATTGATATAGCCTATAGCCTTCCTAGTATGCATATAACTACACAAATGATACGTCAGCACTTTTCTATAATTAAATGTTTTTGGTGGTTTCATTTAAATCGAGCGGTATTGCGTTATTCTGGTATCCTGGTAAAATAATGACATTTTAACGTTTTAACCAGGCATGGCCATTGAACGTCCTTTCATGAAAAGTTTGTTATGATCTGTTAACATGCTCAATACTCAGCTGGCTCTGATTTCTGCACATATGTATGTAATTAGAAATCGCTGTAAAATTGCAAGCTACGAATTGAGCAAAAATAGTCATTCATACATTAAGTTCAAAATAATTTTAATTTAATATTCAATTAAAAGAGATCTAAAATTAAAATGAAGCCTAAAAAGTTGAAGCTGATTGAGACGGTTTTAATACAAGCGGTCAGTGATATAATTAACGGAAAGACTGGTACTGAATGTGGCAAAAGTCTCTCATTTGCTCTTGACAGTGTTGCTACTATAATTAATTATCGCAACCAATTAGCCAATTCAAACAACTATTTGAAATCATGACCAAGTCTTCAGTAATTGTGTAGGGGAAATTATTTAATTTATTGAATTGAATTTAATTGATGGTTTAATTTCTTTAATTAATTAAAAACTCGTTCGATAACTATAATAAAGCCAGACCTTACTGAAAAACCAACAACCATGAACAATCTTAAAACCTGAGCAATGCTCAGGTGACTGTGCTTACCAGTTTACCACGACAAAAAACATGGGTTGTGGAGCGGTAAAAATGACAGGCACGGTAAAATTACTTGCATGAAAACTATATTGAGGTTTAACAGATGTTTTTAACGGGCGCGTTAAAATTTAACAGCTTAACAGAATACCGCAAAAATAACGCGTTACCATAACGACGCTGGGGATAATGAAACCACCCCTTAATTATTACACATAAATTTATAAATTCATCGCGCTGACGTGTCGCAAATTAAAAGCGGGTATGAAATTAAAGAGTGGTGCAGTATTCAACTGGATGAGTATTGCTTTGCCAAACAAGGCTTTAAATTAAAAATTCGGCATCTGAAAGTATTGTCGTACTTAGTTTTATCTAACATGAAAAACATATTTTCCAAGAATATGCAGAGCAGAATGTTTTAGTTGGTCAATATTATTGCGACCAGGTTTATAGTGTAAATAGTCAGTGTCAGACCTTTTGCGAATGTGTTCTAGGTTGAAGTTATATTGGTCAATTTTAATTGGTAATTCGCACGGTACACTAAAAAGCATTCCGAAGCGCAACGACTGGATATAAAAAATGGAAAATTTATTTAGTTTAAGGAATTGACTGTAACCAAACTGGATTTTTATTCTTATCAGGATGAACAAAGTAAGACTTACACGTTGAATTCTAGAACAATTTCAGATGGAGAAAGCCGTTTGGTATTCTCTATTATTTGATATTTTAGCGTTTTAATAACATGCAACGTTAGATAATTTCAGCGCTGGGAAGTGTCATAGTGCATGTTTGCTGTGCGCCCCAGGTATATTAAAGATCATTATTATTTAAGTATGCATAATAAACAACTCAAGCTGGTGAATATAAAGTAAAAGTTTATTTCCGCTTGTGTTTGTTCTATCACGACTGAGGTGGTATAAATGACTTAAAGTTTTTGATTATGAAGTGGAAAATAATATGTCAAAATAATAATAGTCAGAGTCTCTTGTTCAAATGGACAAGATGAAATTGTAAGAATAAGATGATGGCTGTTAGGATCAATCTCGCAGCACTTTCTTCGTCTCTTGCTGAAGTGGAGTCATCCTATTGGTTGTAGCGCGGTCTACGGCGTAACGTCATAAACTTGGTGGCGCCACGCCGGTGTGTATGCGTACGATTTAGTATACAATAATCAGCAAAATGTTACTTCTTTGTTTTTGGAATAGCAGGCTTTATATACTATATTGCCATTCTCAGGAAACGTCAATAGAAATTATACATATTTTGGATGAATGCATATGAATTAATTCCAATATTTTGTATTTTGTTCTTGTCTGAAGGTGTAAGCAATTTATATTTCACCTTAAAATTGAATGCATATGTAGGAACAGTTTCATTTTTATTCATGCTAAAATCAGACTTCAAATTCTGCCGGAAATGCCTACGTATACCAATACTTTACTACAATTATTCAGAAGTATATCGTCAAAAACATCGTCTTAATCACTAACCACTGGGTATATAATTACCAAGTTGTTCAAACTGAAAATAACATTCACAATGAATTTTTACGCAAATCTATTTTATGAGCATCAGAATCTCAGACCAATAAAAACATATACAGAAATGGTGCACATCTATGCTGCGTCAGCTTTTTGTGCTTCAGTACCGAAAACCAACCAAATAAGATTGCTGGTTCGTGTGACGACATGACCAATGACACCACTTCTATTGCTGGCAACTACAAATATACCATATCACTGCATTGCATGCCACTGTTTAGTGCACCCAATATAAATTATCAGTCAGTTTGGGGTATTGAAAAGTAAGCGAAGAAAATCAATTAACAAACATTAGGTTCATTCCGCATCACGATTAAGGATTTATTTGTTTGTATCGGTGATTTGTTACTTAATATTTTTGTCAAACTATGATTGCTAAATATTCGTGTTGTTTACTTACATTTTCAAACAATCCATTGCACGTCCATTTAGCCATTGTTTGCAAGGTTACCCTATCACATTTTTACTGTTATTTTTACAGAAATTATTGTTCAGCACTTCCCGTCTCCATGTGTTGGTTTTTATTAGTATATACATTAGAATGTATAAATCAGTTGGCTTATCCAGTTTTGTGCAAATTAATGGCACAGTGTAATTACAATCAAAGTGGAGCACTATGAAAGTTGCGATCCAATACAATGTTACAGACTACGGATTATTGGTTATCCGGATTTTTGGATTCCGGATTTCCGGATTGTTGGTTTTCCGGATTTTTGGATTCCGGATTTTTGGATTCCGGATTTTTGGCTTTCCGGATTTTTGGAATTCCGGATTTTTGGTTTTCCGGATTTTTGTAATTCCGGATTTTTGTTTTTCCGGATTTTTGATACACCCCCATAGATGCAACGAACCATGATATTATTTCTTACTCGTTTTCCAGCAAACATCAATCTCAACGCGGCCCACATTTGAACTCCGATAATCAGAATCACCGCGCCAATAATAATAGACACAGGCATTCTAGTAGTGTGATCGCCTTCTGTAAGAAAATCATATCTATTGATATCAACATTTCTGTATATCATGGATTTTGTACGGATATAATAGGAACATATTTCTCCAACTTGAATCGTCCCTGCGTAAATGATGAGAGTGCGTGATCTTGGGACTGTGTGCAATGTAGAGGACGGTAAACGTTATCACACCAATTAAGTGGAGACACATGATTATCTGTTGAGATGAACAAGTATTTTAGTTTAGTATTGTGTTTATTTCACCCAAAATAAGTCTGAAAATGAAGGTAACTATATTTTGGTAAATGATGGAACTCACTATATCCGACCAACTAATAACTTTAAAGCATCGCCGAAATTTGAAATTCTCCATTTCTAATATTTTACGATGGCAATTCTGCCAACTGGACTTTGGGATTCAAGCTCCAATTTATCGAGCGCTGAAGTATATTTTTGTGGAGTTTTGCAAGAGGCGACGTTGTTCAACCAACTTCGAAACCAATATGCAATAACTAACATGCAAGAAGTCTTGATTAGATAACATTCTGAAACATGGTTTATAATAGTTTCCAATAAATTGGCAAAATTTATAAGATTGATTAATGTCGTGGGTGGTTTAAGGATTTATGAGCTTATTGTTTTTTACCTGTAGTACAAAATCATACCACTTTTACGTTCAATTATGCTTCGGGAGTAAAAGTTCGATATCGGATTAACATGATTTGTTGATTGTCAATAAAGATTGATAATCCATGCAAGATATTAAAAATTAATTTGCACCGCCAAACAATCAACATCAGGCGATGACCCACATAGCCAGAGCCAATTAGCTGTAGAGACCAACCGTCAGGTGTGGATGACGCAAACAGTGACATTTGTACCCGTCTGGCTTTAATAAACAGAATCGTAATCCAATGTATTTGCTGTGCAATCTCTTTCTTATTGAGAAGTATATTGTATTATTAATCCTGGTTATCTACATTGGGATAATACGTAATGTTGAAAATGGTTTGTAACTCTCTAATATCTTAATTTGTTTGTCAGCCGGAACACCATAACATTGATAAAATATATTTCTTCGAAATCGCTTGGTCGAAATTGTTGCAAGCATTAGATTTCATTATCAGTTTTCAGTGAAAGCGATTTTCATTGGCTTCTCAGATTCCATTCATCATTGATATTGGATGCGCTTCAGATAAAGTTTATACGTCTGTTACTTAATAAAAATGCAAGACTTTAGGTCTCGTTCATGGGTGAAAGCTGTCGCTCTGATTTATATTGTGTGTTAATATATTCTGGAACACTTATAATCACCAGTAAATTACCTGAACAGGAAAACGGTTGTCGTTTTGTTTCTAATAAAATTTAATTAATGAATTGTCATTATTTCTGTTACAGGTCATCGCATTGGTGCCAAGAGTGGGTGGGAGTCAAGATGTGTCACTTGAACGAGATCAGAAATCCATTGTGTTCATCACATTATGTTAAGCACCAGTTTTTTTGCATTAACATTGTGCTTCATAAAATGTATTTAAAATTGCCATGGTGAGAGAATCTACTCGTATTTATTCTTATTTTTCATATTTTTTGTCTGAAGAGAAAATTCAGATGAAAATGATTTCTTACGGAGCATGCAGGGTGCATTATTCTTCGGTTCGTCATTCGAATTTTAAAATCGGTTAATCTAATTTCAAGACTTCATTCATTCTGCTGGTGAATGGGGACGCCGCTCAAGTACTTTCCCGTTCTCGGGAAAGGCTCACATTTTCAAAGATATTTAAAGGTTGCAGCGTCACACTATATTCCCTGCAATATAGTTTGCAATATATCTTCCTGGAATAGGAGATTGTATCCGCGTATCCCCAAGGAAACGATCAAGAAAACTATCAATTGTATGCTCCAACTTAAGACACTGTTTTCAATCAAACATTGTGTCTTAGAAACTTAAATTATTCAGATTTATTAGATCAGATAATCTGGCGGGAACTAGGATGGATGACAAATTAAATATTAGTAGTCCAGATACACCAGCGGATTCTGGATTTTGCGCCACTGCTGCTGGAGATCTATGTCTACACAGAAATCGCATAACGAATCCAAAAATAATTAATGTCGGATTTGTGGTACAATTACCTGTACCAATAAAATTATTCAACCCATACGAAGGTAACAATAATTTACAGATTTCAACCGAAATATTTGATGATTCAGGCTAACGTCGCATAAAAGTACTGTTGTCAACGGGATGAAATGCTCGCAGCCACATATTCTGTGGCAATTTTTTAATATGAAAGCAATTGTTTGCCTAGGTTTTTAAAAGCAATTCATAACCTTAATATAATTCAGTAATCCGGCTGCTGGATAAAGTAAGCATAATTTTACTGCATTTTGCAATGCTGTGTTTGCAGTTGTAATGTACAACAGCCAGTTATTTATTAATCCGTTTTCACGATCTTTTATGTGTAGATAATTGTATGTTTATGATTGGTAGATTTGCTATATTTATATCTATACGGACAGGCATAGGGTCATTCAGCGACCATTACCGGTGAAATAAAAAATAAACAAACGCATCATGTGTAAGGTATCAAACCTAATACTTCTAAATTGTATAGTCTTCAAAATTTTCGAGTTTATCTGTAGTCTACATTACCATACTACTTCTCTAATTAGCGGTTTTTAAAAGTAATTTTACTTTGTGACTGGTCAAAATAAGGGTGGCGACAACCTTACTTATTTAGTCTAGAATAATTCTAAGACTTCTGAGCCCTGACTACTCATATTACTTTGCCGCCAATTTGATGATGCAGTCCAACGTCGCCTCTGAGTAATGTTCACTACCAGGCCAAATATTGCGGTCACTGGTGAGTGGATCCTCTGTTCGTCGGATTTCTATCCACTAGTTTAATTAGATAAAGTGGAGCCGCGTATTCAGCTAATGCGTTTGTAGTAAAGCTCATTTATTGATTAACGAAATTTCTAATTTATTCATAAACAGACACCAAACCTTCAGTATTGATCACAAAATGAAGCAAGATAGAAACATCGGTGTCTCCACATGCAGTCAAGATCTGCAACGAAACGAAGGAGGGCAAAATGGATCTTACATTTAATACGAACAACGACAGTAATGAATTATTTATGTAGATGTTCTCCAAGAAATGGAGAAACAGATAAACTTTCCGGCATGCATTAATAATTTTTATCATTAAATGGGATCATATAATTAAAACTCGTAATTCAGGTTTAGGTTTATGAGTATGATTGGAAAGAAAATTAATTTCATTATCATCAGCTATGGTATGCCGTTAATTTATTAATCGACCTGAAGGATTCACCAAATATCGCTCAGTACTGTCGTAAGTGTGTTCAATGAATAATGCAGTAATGAGATCAAACAAAAATTGACGGAATTCTGCCAACGATGAAGATTGATAAGGGAATAGAATGTTGCAGTTGTTAAAGTGATGTGGAATTGAGAGTGAAAGGAGTTCGTGGAGAGGCCGCAAAATTGAGTGATAAACTCTGCCACAGCTTGTCTTAATTTTAATTTGCTAAGTGTTTTTAATATAATACCAGCCACAAATTCATAAATTGGAAACGCTAAAAAATATTTAATTAATGTCGACGCAATCTTCTCTAAATTTGACCTCTAGCCTATTTAATGAATGAAAATGGCGTTAAGCATTCTTAATTACGTTGAGTTATTGGGGCAAATTCAGTAAATTTACCCGATTTGATTCAAATGAAAGTTAAGTGTTGACTTATAATAATAGGAGGAAAATATTTTGAACTTCTTTTGTACTTATCCAATGGTGCCAAAAAAACAGAAATTGTGGCGGTAACAGTTCTTCCTTTCCATCAATAGCTCTATACGGATGAGAAAGTGTTGCGTTGTGGACTACTGCACTATGTTGCCCTGAGCCTGTTTTTCTCTGGAAATTCAATTCGAGCCCCCAAATTTTTTTTCGTCAATTCCTTCGCTTTTGGTGTGGATTATATACAAGAAAGACCCGAAGATTCCGAATATGATGGTCTTAAGTCGCTTCAAGCTAAGTGGTTTGAAATATATGGAGAAAACTGCAAAAAACAGTGAAAAAACACGATTTTTTGCAAAAAAGTTTAATTTCTGAAAAAAAGCGGACGAGTCAAGGTAGACGCGTTCCAGAATCGAAAAGCCCAGTCCTTCTTACCCAGAAATACGATTTTTTCACACCTTGATCGATCCGCCATTTTGAATAATTAAGGTTTGAAAATGTCGTTTCGAAAGTTGGAATGGGGTCGTTCATTATACACATGCACATGCACCCACCAAAAATGATGCCGGTGGGTGGAAAAACAATAATGTCGAGTCCTCCACCCACCCGGGATCATTTTTGGTGGGTGGATGTGCATGTGTATAATGAACGACCCCATTCCAACTTTCGAAACGACATTTTCAAACCTTAATTATTCAAAATGGCGGATCGATCAAGGTGTGAAAAAATCGTATTTCTGGGTAAGAAGGACTGGGCTTTTCGATTCTGGAACGCGTCTACCTTGACTCGTCCGCTTTTTTTCAGAAATTAAACTTTTTTGCAAAAAATCGTGTTTTTTCACTGTTTTTTGCAGTTTTCTCCATATATTTCAAACCACTTAGCTTGAAGCGACTTAAGACCATCATATTCGGAATCTTCGGGTCTTTCTTGTATATAATCCACACCAAAAGCGAAGGAATTGACGAAAAAAAATTTGGGGGCTCGAATTGAATTTCCAGAGAAAAACAGGCTCAGCGCAACATAGTGTACTGGCCGCTCCAAAGACGAAACGCGTCCAGCCTGACATTTTACCATGGAAACTGCTACGAATAGAACCAACACTGTAAAGAAGACGTTTACTGTCATCTTCTGAAATGGACATAAATGAAAAAGTGCCAGTGTTATGATTATGATTTGTTACTATTGTAATCATATTTCGGTCACCGTCAGGAATTAGAAAACTGAGATGATGGAGAATTATAGCTCTGAAAACAGACAGCGAGAGTTGATTCTGTGCACTTCATGTAACTTTAGTTTACTGACAAGATTTGACATTGTACTGTGCTGCGTATATAAATTAAAAATGCTAAAAAATGAACAACTTTGTTCTTACCAGGTAACCATTAGGTACCAGGTACCACGCATTTCATTCGCCAAGAAACTTGTAAAATTTCAGTACTTCTTTACAGGCACCCAGTTTGTTTGCACCCGTCCATTTGTTAAACGGCGATAATCTCTGCGCTTCAAAACGTGACTGCAGACATTTTTCTATTATTTTTCTAGCAATAATTCCACTGCCACCATGTACGTACATAACAACAATCATCGCGTCGGCTACCAAGTAAAGTTATGCTGCTACTGCGAAAGGCTTCATATTGACCGCTGTGCTGGTAGAGAATCCAAATTTGCCGACATACGAACCAACTTTTTATAAACTTGTCAGAACTTGATACTTGTTCGTGCATACCAATCCAATAGCAAAATCACCATCTACGATAAAATCGGCTGCCAACACTACGCAAAGTGGCGATCCCGTTAATTTGAGTAACACAATTAGATAGGCATTTCGACGCCGTCAGCCTACAGGCTTCAAGCATTATATACAACTTTTTCTTTTACTATGCAGAACTGCTACAGCGTTTCCGCATCATCGTTATTCGTTGTATATTGGACATTTTATGAGCATGACATTTATTTTAAAGTTGATTTACTTCATCTTGCATTGGAAATTCCAATTTGGAATTAGGTGAAAAATAAATGTTATCACCAGAGCATTAAAAAACTGACAACAAAATCATATCGCTCATCAAATTTATGTACATAATTTATTTCCTTTCTGCAAACAATTTTATGAGACGTGAGAATTCGATGATGTTTTTTACAAACCGTGCAGTACTTACGTGGTAACTGATCTGTTGTACGATGAATTTATATACGTAGAAAATGCCAAAAGTATATAAAGGGAAAACAGAAACTGTCTAAATATTAATTCGTTCTTGCATCGACGACGTGTAATTATGTACTTCTCCACCATCGGCCTTTAAACGATATCACAACTTCTGCTAAAGTCTTCGTCCTCAAGAAAACGGTAACGAAATTGTATCCAACTTCACATTCTATATATGGGCTGTATTAACATCATACATTGTATTGGTTCTGGTTTAGGAAAATGACTGCGATCGTCATTCTATTTGTAAGGACATCAGTCGTATTAGTATTCCTGCTGAGTTCCTGTGTTCTCTACGTGTCATCGGCTCACAAAAATGACGAGATTTATCACCTAATAGGGCAGGCAATTTCTATCATAGAAGGAGAAGGTGACGGGCTCGGATGGAAACAATCTGCATGCACCCCAACACCAGGTTGCCCACACGGCAGCAGAAGCGTCTACGATAAGAAATGGAGAAGCTTCACCTCAATCTGTTGCACCTGACTCGATTTATAAACTGTATCTACGAATTACGAAATTTGGCTACTAAAATAATAAAAGTTGTCAATCTAAATGTTTAACTGTCGTTCGGGTTACATTTGCATTACTATCTCGTTTGTGCGTTGTCAGTGGTTGATTTTGTTCTATATTTTCCGTTTCAGAAATTATTCTACGTAACAATTTTTCAATAATGGCCGATGGATTCTGTACATTTGCTGTGCAGTATGTTTTGGTTATGACCTGAGATTGTATTCGCACAGAAACCGAAATCTTATTGCATGCATTTGGAAGACACGCATAAAAAATTGAAATTGAAATATATCGCAATGGGATTAAAAATCATACTACGATCAAGTAGGAGAATCAATAAACATGAGATGACATACATATTTTCAAGAATTCCATGTTTTTGCTGCACTTACACGAATCATGTAGAACGGGTGTACCTAAATATTTGCCATTTTCTTTCTAGTAATGAAATGCATTCTATAGTTCACCACGTGCCCAGTCTCGCAAAAAACAATGAACCAATATGTAAAATATTTTGCAGCTGGAATTATCAGTTTTTAATCGAAACTTTTGATACTTTTTATGGGGAACTACACAAAGCACGCCGGATTCATTTATCAGTAGTGAAAAGCACATTTAATTATATGCTGAAAATAAAAATCTGTTTAAAAATTTTCATAAATTAAAAATAACCAAATTTATCCTTCCCAAGCAAACGAAAAGGTTGAAAAGTTGCTTACTAACGTATACAGTAGCAAAGCACAGTAAAATATTACAGACGAGAATATTTAAGAGAGCGGAACAAAACTATTGAGTAGCTTTCCCCAATTCCGGAACGTTTCGTCAAAAGTTTCCGGAAAAGGACAGTTTTTCGTATTTATACAAAGAATTTGTGCTAATTAACCCATCAATACAAGGAGTTGGCCACAAGAATGCACAAAACTAGAATTATGGGTACAAAATTACCCAATTTTTGACAAAGTTTAGGGGCGTTTTTTAAAAGTATTTTTAAGAGTTCGGAAAAACTGAAGAAAACCTAGTTAGATAATTCGGTCCTCTTTCCATTGCAAAAGAGATCGTGCCTCTATATATAATACATCGTTCTCTACAGGCGATCTTCTGCGACAAGTTTTCAACATTTTTGTACCCATAATTCTAGTTTTGTGCATTCTTGTGGCCAAATCCTTGTATCGATGGGTTAATTAGCACAAATTCATTGTATGAATACGAAAAACTGTCATTTCCACAAAATTTTGACGGGACGTTCCGGATTTGGGGAGAGGTTCTCATAAGTGATATTGCATGCTACACTATATCGCCAATTACATTTTAATTGTATTACAAGTCGTTCGAAATTATTACAGTTGTAAATCTCTCCATAATTCACTAGAAATCTCTCTAGACGCATTTAGAAAGATCCGGTACAGATTGGCTTTAATTTAAAATTAAAGAACTTCTGCAAAACTGCAATTTATTCACATTAACACACCACCGGACACTAGTTGGTGATGGTAAGGGTGGACCGTAGAAATAATGTAGTTTTCAATGTACTGAAATGATACATACTACAGATTACCGATTTTCATTCAAATATTTACTGAGAATCAAGACTGAAGCAGAATATAATCAAAAGAAGTGTATTAGTTTTTGTGAGTAGAAACTCTGCCTCCATTCAAAGAACATTGCATGGAAATTGTAGGAAAAAATCTTGTTTTATTCAGTATCCGCTCAAGCTAATAACAGCACGCTTGTAAACTACAAACAGTTTCACTATGATTGATTCGCTATGGTTACCTGAATGATGACGTGACGTGTTTAAACATTATGCTTAGTCACAACATAATAAAATAATTATAGTATTAAATTGCTCCATATATACAATATAAAAATACATAACTGCTGCTGCTGCTGCTGAGCACTCAGCAATCTAATTTAGCTCCTCAAAAATATTTTTTTAAAATATAGTCAAAAGCAATTTAGATCAATTAAAAGTTATCTACGCTATACTTTTAAGGGTGGTGCATTTGTTAAAGACAGTTAAAACCATTATTTAGCCAGTATTACTGCTGGTTTTGAAGTACTATCCAGTGGATCTGCCATCATCGGTCCCACCGTGTGTTGCTCATGCCTTAACACGTCGGTGGGCGTCTTTAGAGGTCTACCGCCAATCTATTCATGTTTAGAAAACTAGTTAATGATCTTACCATTGGAGCAGCATACTTTCGGTGTTTTTTGTTTGTCAAATTCTTGCAGTACTACAGCTCATCAGTCCTCTCTTCAGTTACAACCATCTCAGCTGCTGGCATGTAAACAAGAAGAGGAACAGTCAACCGGTACGCCACAAGTATGGGGCAACCTGATGCTGATGTACAAGATGCGGAATCTCAACAAGAAAATCACCCAGACCGACAAGTGGTCAATGAGTTACTGTGTTCTGCTTTCAACGCAATAATAACAGCAAGAATAACCGATGTTATTGTTGACACTTTCTCAGTGTTCTACACCCCCAATGAGGTACTTACTGCAAGGCAAGTTCTTGTTGAGGAGGAACTCTTACCAACAAAACGGATTCAACGGACGAAAGATGAAACAACAAAAAAAGCAGTCCTTACTGAAATAATAAACCGGTTACGCAAAGCCGATTGGCAGGGACAGAACCTTAAATTCACTGCATTTGACCTACAACGAATTTGCATGACTCCAGCGATCCTCAGAGATGACATCCAACTTAGAGCAGAATTAATGAGTCTAAGGGAAGATTTTCAAAGGATCACTCATTCAACTGAGGAGTTAAAGTCTACCATCTGTGAAGCAACATCAACAGCAGCTGCTTTGTCAGACGCAGTTAATCAGTTGAAAGAAACACAGGAGAAATCTAATGATGTTGCTGTCTTGTCGAGGCCAAAAACATTCGCGGAGACCTTGTCCCAGGTCAACCCCCGCATAATCCCAGGGTCTTCAAACCCAACAACACCAGCACAAAGCCAGCAGCGGGATGCATGGAAGGTTGTGGAAAGGAAGAAGAAAAAGAAGAAGTCAATGGCGATCATTGGCGACATGAGTGGATGCGACTCCAAAAATTACAAAATTAAATCCGCACCACGACAACGGCATGCATTACTTTATGTGACTAACTGCGCCTTGAGCACAACAGAGAATTGTATGCAGCAACATGTATCGGAAGTCGTCACCACTAAATTTCCAGTCATTACCACCGAGGAAATTGCAAATAAGCATAAAAATGTGAAGTCTTTTAAAGTGACCTTGAATTTGTTAGACTTCAAACTATCTGAGTGTTTTAAAGAAACGATCCTGTCAAGCTTGTGGCCAGCTGGTGTATCAGTAAAGCCATATAAGCTTAATCGAAACAAAAAGCCGTTGTTAAATGGAAGTGGGGGTGCCCGTGTAGAGGAAAACCGTTCATGAAAATTGCAACCTGGAACTGTCAAGGTCTCAGGACCAGTGCTGCTTGGTTAAGCAATGTTTTAATGAATTATGACTGTGATGTAATACTTTTGCAAGAAACATGGCTTTTTAATCATGAAATTGACATTTTTAGACAGTTTAACAATTATGACTTTGTTCATTCTTCAGCAATGCCACCACACAAAACAAATAGAGGAAGGCCATATGGAGGAACTGCAATTTTGTATAAAAAATCTGCTCGTCTAATAACGTCTGACATTTCTGACCCACGAATGATATCAGTTACTATTGACACTGAGAGCGGATATTTGTGTATAGTGAATGTGTACTTTCCATGTTGTACAGATGCAAATGACAAAACTGTCACGGAGTATATTTCCAAAACAGAAAGCGTGATTGAAAACTCTGATTGTCAAATTATGATAGCAGGGGACTTCAATATCTCGCCCAATCACTCAAAATATAACGATCTTGTACACATGTGCTACGATACTGGGTTTGATCTTGCAGACGTAAGATTACTGCCTACATCTACGCACACATTTTGTAGTAAAGGAAGTGGTAGTACGTCATGGTTGGACCATTGTATTGCGTCAACTGGGGCAGTGATTTCAGCGGAACTTCCTCTGTTAGCAACTCCAAGTGACCATGTCCCCTTGATCGTCACAACGATTCACAAACTCTCGGCACAAAAGAAGGTTCAAAAATCAATAGCTTGTTCTAACCCTCAATGGAAGAGAATAGGTATAGATAAACTTTTAGAATATAAATCTAAAGTACAGTTTAATGTTGCGGGAATTCCGGTATTGTGTGAAAGTGAATCGTGCACGAATGAGGATCATAAAACATCAATCACACAAGTGTGCAATCAGCTCACTTGTGCCCTCATTAACGCGGAGAAATCACTGATTAAGAAAAAATGTCGGTCATCGGTAAAATTTATAAGGGGTTGGAAATCTGAACTTAAACAATCGTATGATGACTATAGAAAAGCTCATTATCTTTGGCTATCTAGTGACAGACGCTTCCCGTCGCTTTATGATAATATGTCTGCCCTGCGTAAAAAATTCAAAAAGGCTTTAAATAGGCATAGACGTGAGGAGGAAAAGAAAGAAGTAGAAGAGCTAGCCTTAAGTTGTGATCATAAAGACTTTTCCAAATTTTGGGCGGAGGTGAAAGCAAAGCAACTAACAAACAAGTGCGGGACAAGTGAAGAAGTGGACGGTGTCACCGGTCCCCAGGAGATCAGTGATTACTGGGCCAACGTGTTTGAAAAGTTGTTTAACTCAAAACAGGAGAAAAAATTTCATAATGAAGTCAATAGGTACATATCCAATGGTTCCTTCAATAATCGTCACTCGAAATTCGTGAAGGAAGACGTTCATAAAGCTATTGTTCAGCTCAAGTCCAACAAGTCTCGTGGCTCCGATGGAATACAGGCAGAACATCTGAAATTCACTGTTGCGGAAGTGTTACATATAGTAACCAATCTAATGAACTCCTTTCTTGCACATAGCTTTCTTCCACAGGAGGTGATGAAAGTAATTATTGTGCCAATCCTGAAAAAGAAAGGAGCTGACTCCACAAAGAGTAGCAATTACCGACCTATAGCTCTGGCCAGCATCATCTCAAAACTACTAGAATTACTGCTACTGGATAAGTATAGTGATCTTTTGATTTCTTGTGACAATCAGTTTGGTTACAAGAAAGCTGTAGGGACAGAAATGGCTGTATTTTCTATTAAAAACATTGCTCATTATTATCTGAGAAACAACACGCCAGTATTTTTGTGCTACTTAGATGCAAGCAAAGCGTTTGATCTAGTCAATCACTACACTTTGCTGTTCAAACTTTGCAAGCGCAACCTACCAGCAATTGTTATTAGTTTGCTTCTCAAATGGTTTAGGACTCAAATGTTTGTCATACGCTGGGGAGTAGACTTATCCCGACCATTTCCAGTAAGAAATTCGGTAGGTCAGGGCCGCATTTTGTCTCCCATATTTTTTGCCATATACACTGATGAACTGAGTAAAAGGCTGACAGACACCGGACTTGGATGTAGGGTTGGTAGTGTTGTCTTCAATAATGCCTGCTTTGCTGACGATATATGTCTGTTAACTACATCAATCTACGCGTTGAAGGCGTTACTTTCCGTGTGTGAAGATTATGCTGCAGAACACGACCTTGTGTTTAATGCGAGTAAGTCAGTTTGTCAGTGTTTCTGTGATAGTGAGTATGACGTCTCACGTCCTTTGTTAAAATTTTGCGAACGTAATTTACGTTGGGAGGATACGGTACGCTACTTAGGATTTGATATGAACTGCAGAGATAGAGATCATGACGAGATGATGCGGAGGAGAAGAGAAATATATACAAAGGCTAATTTACTTGCCACTTCGTTCCGGAGATGTTCAAATAGTGCAAAATATGTGCTATTTAAAACATATCTCTCTTCAATGTACTGCATGTCGCTCTGGGTCCCGGTCCGAAAAACGGTTATGGACAAAGTTCGAGTTGCATTTAATGACGCTTTTCGGTTGTTATTCAACATAGGAAGGAGGAGTAGCGCAACCAATATGTTTGTGGAACATCGTGTGAATGATTTCATCGCTGTTCGACGACGTGCAGCGTACTCAATGTTTTCTAGATGTGTGAATAGTGACAATTCGCTCATTAGGGCGATTGTAAATTCAAATGTGTTTTTAACGTCATCAATCTATAGAGTTTGGATGAAACTACTTTATAACGTTGAAATGACGTGACGTGACCTATGATATAATACATATTGTGATTTTTGTAATATTTGATGTTCAATTTTTTGTTTTGTTCACTGACCAGTCTCATTTGTTTTTTTAAACGTTCTGTAGCGGTTAGAAATAACTCACATTGACTGTTTAACTCTTTAACTATGGATGTTCTCATATAATCATGTATTCCTGATTCTATGCTAACGCTGCTAATAAAAGTCATAATAATAATAATAATAATATTTCCACTGTTTTTTCTTCTTATTCCAGACCCGTTTCTTGCCATGTGGACAACTTTGATCAGCTATGGTTTCCAGATGCACGCCACCAGGACCTAATACAAAAGTAGAGGAATTAGTGGAATAGACATGACAAACGTTCTGAGTATTTACATAATTACTACCTAATTTGATGAAATTTTTGCATAACTTACGTCGTGGGTGCCAGTGTTGAGGGCTTCTTTTGGATAAATGCCTGAGTGGCTGATGCACAAAATCATGAGTCAGCACATCTTGTATTCCACCATTATCTTTAGTAGCAGGCAACGCCACTGCATTGCTCGAAGCATACGGAACAGGAGCCGCTTGACAACTCAACACGATCGCTGATGCAATCAGTAAGGATGTTCTCAGGAGGCCCCTCCAAATCATCTTCTGGAATGCAGAATGACAGGATAACAGTAAAAATCTGCAAAATATTTTGGACCGTTAAAAACCGTTGCAGTTACCTTACTTGGGCGAATGGAGATGACTTGATAGAGCAAAAATTGATATTGCTAATGGATCGTCTACGCAGCTCTGAGTGTACCACTGAACTGACGAGTGCGCGAGTGCGAGTCTGCTCCTATTTTTTCATTTCACAAATATTCAAAATGAGAAAATCCCTTCACACACCAAGTACATCATTTTGTTCAACAAGTAAAGGTATGCATTCATGCTCACACAAGCTGTTTTTAATTTTTGTCAAAGGTTTCATTTGAGAGACAAGCATTTGAGAGCGTTTTGAGACAATGTAATAATATCTTGCTAGGCAAGGCTACATTGTATGATGTATTGGACGAGTTGTGTTAAATTTGAATAAAGGAAATTAAATTAAATTTGCAATCAGTTTTCTCGTATATAGTGGATACGAAGAGGGAAACCTCGCCGCGTGACTGTTGGTGGTATTCAACCACCTGCCATTGTTGGGCATTGATGACTCAAAACTGGTTAGTTAATACAGCACTATAATGCTCAAGGAACGCATGTTTGTGGATATACAACCTGCATAAAACGAACAAGTTTTTTTTGCATATAATGTGAAGCTTTGGCCATCCGTCAGTGCAGATTTTTCCTTGTTCTGCTTTAAACTCAAAGCGGTTACTTCACGTTTTCATAATGGGAAATAAATACCTTGCAAAAACGGAATAAATTTTTCGCATTCGCAACAAGTAATTTCCATTTGTATGATCACTTTTAATAACTGACTTGGTGTACGAAAGGATATTATGCTGATGATGGTTTTTTTATCGGCACTCCCATATGTTATTGCGTACGTGGAAATTCATTTATGAAGAAAGCTGTCTGTCATTAATTCACTCTCATGTACCAGAATATGAATGAAATGACTAATGTTGATAAAAAGCAGCCACTACTAAGAATTGCACTAAATAATTGCATGTTATTGACAATATACATACGTTTTTCTTGTTGAAATTGGCTTATTAAATATACATCTCTATATGCGTTAATAAAAACAACTTGTTCGACATTTGTAGCCAATTTACCCGTAATTATTTTCATGCCGATTGAATTTCACATTACGTATTATTTCGCTTTATCTTTGCAACGAATGACGAAGAAATGCTTGCATAGCACACGATGCACGGGCACACCTTTTTAACTGATCTCGATGTCCTGACCTGTTCATTAAAAACTCTATGAGCTATGAGATATTTTTTTATGGCTTCATTTCATAATATTTTGGCTTGATGGATTTGATGATAAATACATGGTTTGCAAGCCTATATAATCGAGGAAATGAGGATGACTGTTGGAATTATCATGAGAGTATGCAATTCTCTAAACAATACAACGCTTCGCCGCCAACAGGGTAATTATCATGGAATTAAATGTGTCATTAGAGTTCAAAAGTAAATATATTTCTTTTCTTATGTAAAGAAATGCAAGGAGTAACCTGTTTTACGTACTGGCAAAGAGATAAACATGTATTTTAATTTTTGCGTTTGGCACAAAATGTGTCACCTTATTTACTTCTTCAGCACAGCATTTCGTGAGCATAGATTGTCAAGACAACTATAAGCTTTCTTCCCTTTCACTCGATGGAGTTGGTTTACGTGTCCAGCTTGGAAAAACGAATGAAGGAGTGGATAGACGAGTGTATCCCTCGTCACTAATTCTCTAGTCTCTCAACTTGTTTTTGCTCTTTCAACTTCACACCAAGTATTTATTTTTCTGGTTTTGGGAGAATTTTGTTTGGCTTTGTCTGCATCAAGGTTTCAGGAACATGATGACGCCGCAATACGCATCTTTTGTTACTTGGCATCCTGAAGATGAAAGTAACCTATCACAAATACCATGTAACAATTTGTTGTTGTGAGCGACTGAGTTAGGTGACTTAAACGCCAAGTACGTATGACGCCTTAAAAAGTCAGATCGTCAGGTCCCTCGGTTTCTATTCTTGCGTCAAACGGTGTTTCAGAGGTGCGGTCCTAACAGTCTTACGATCAACAAGATCTCAAGCTACATGCACTTTTTTCTATGTGACAAATAACTCCTATCCTGATAAGACTCGATTTACTGATAAGATCACTGCTCCTTTATTACAATCACCAAAGAACAATTAACAATCAGTGGTTTTTAACAGTTTTTGAATTCTTAATTAATCTTATTTGATTTACAGCGGATTAAAACTTAACGCTAACAAATGTCTGACAGAAAAAACTTATTATTTTCATGATTGATTCATGCTCGGAAGAAAAACTCACACTAAATCTATTTTCTTCTTTTTTTCCTCTTCTCTACCAATACCATAATACATATATATATACTTACACGCTAAACTTACAGCTAGGCTTATAAACAGAACAAGAATAAACTCGATCTTACAAAAGAACGACGAGCAAGAAAAGTTCGAACTTTCAATGCACGTCGACAAAAACGTTTTACTTTAACACATACATACTTACACTAAACTAACACGCAGTCAGCAAAACGTAACCTAAACGAAACACATTATAAGACAATTCTGAAAACAGGCAAAAGTGCCAAGTCGAAAGAATAAAATAATTCCAAGTCGAAAGGATGAAATAATTCCAAGTCGAAAAGATAAAATAATGCCAACTCGAAAAGATAAAATAATGCCAACTCGAAAAGATAAAATAATGCCAAACTGAAAAGATGAAATAATGCTAAACTGTAAAGATATAATAATGCCAAGTTGAAAGACTGCAAAAATGCTACTCTAAACATTCATCCTCCTCGACACAATTCTACTAAAAGTAAACAAAAAATAAATTCTCGATACTTGATACGCTGCTCTCAATCAAATTGTGTGTCCTAGAAATCGTTAAGATTATAGCTTTACATGATGCATTACCAGAAATGCATTCTAATCCGTCAGGTAATCCCGCAGTTATCAGGATAAGACCCGTTAAATATTAGTCGAAAATATATTTAGCAGTCTCTCGGTTTTGTCGCACTGCTGCCGGAGATCTCTGTTTATGTAGAAATCGCTTCAAATATCCAAAAATAAATAACGTAACATTAATGATACAATTTCTGTACCAACAAAATAAGTGAACGCATGCGATGCAAACAATTAAACATGTAATGCTATGGGCTAACGTCGCCGAAATGTAATATTGCCAACATGGCGAGATACTCATACCCTGTAGATGATCTGGTTGATTTGTTTTGGTTTGTCTAGCGTGAGCTCTCTTGACTTAAAATGGTGTTGCTTTAAAGTATATATCATTATCTTGTGTTAAGACTTACGTTGCACTTAACAATAGACACTTTAGTTGATGAACAGATCTTCAGCAAATACCTGCTGAACCTTGAGTATTAATAGGAGGAATTAAAGCCAAGGATCAAGTAATCGGCGTCTTCATGCATATTTATTTTTTAACGGAAAATATATTGCTATATATTTACAAAACGCGTCATATGGCTTCAGTATTACAAATCTATTGTGATCATAACGCCATCCGAATATTTCTGTCCAAATTATTCATAATATAATGATCCTCATCATTTACACTGATTTTCAGGCAACAACATTACTCAGTTGCGAATTGAATTTTTTCCTTTGCTATTGATTTCCAGTTAGGCAGAAGATAGCAATACTTTTACCATGCCACTCGCCCCACGTATTCCAGTCTAGTAGACCAATATGGGTGATATTCAGGAAAAATTGTTTTGTATTCAACTTGACTGTCGCCTGTATAAATACCATTACCGATAAAACTGGGATTTATGGGGAAAATGTGGTTTGAAACTTTCAGGACTCATTTCTTTATGCGTTTTATCCCAGCTTGTGAGTACCAACAATTCCAGCGAATATGAACGTCTATCTTTTCTAAAGTTTCATTCAGTATGTACCGTGACTTTCAGGCAAAATCAAATTTGATTTTGAGTTTTTGAAAACACAATTTTGAGTAGCAGGAGCAATAAAATGAAGTGCTTTCGACTTATACTTTTACGTGACTCCGTACCGACAATAAAAATCATATTGGCAAGTTGCCAACGAACGAAAGTGACAATGTTTTTTTTCACTTGGACATTGTGTATAGGTATTACTTACGCATTGTTTTAAGTATGAATAAAGTTATTTCAAGCATAGACTTGGCGGCTCCATCACACTCCATCTCCTATATGTGAAGAACTTACAACAACCCGACATTTAAAATATGTAGGGCAAACAAAAGGATTTTGTACTTTCTAACAACAGCCGTGGACGTTACTATGACAAGTAATGGAAAGTCTGCAAAATCACTCCATCAATATTTCTGAAACAATTATTCATTTTGAAGAAACAAAATAACATAAAAATAATAACAATTGATGCATTGGGCACCAGTACAGTCGTCCTTCGTTGTTCAGATTACAGGTCAATAATCAACAAATGAGTGTGCCTACTGCGAATGAAATATGCTTAAGTATTTATACCCATTCCTCCATTCTTATGAATACCAGAACACATTCATTCACAAGTTTTGTGAACTGATCGTTTTAATGTTAGCCAGGCATCTTAACTCTTCTTTAAATATGATTATTTGTCAAAAGTAGATTTACCTTCCTGACTGCAGTTTATTCCAAAACAAGGTCGCTTTGTCTGAAGATCATCCAATTCGAAATACTAAAAGCATATTTCACGCATACTATGGAACAATTAAAAAACATTGTTCGGTCCAATTTACAAAATACGCACATGATGACGCCGCCCGGTACAAGCTACATAAAACAATTTTTCAACATTAGTTTAGATACACCGTTGCTGGTTATTGTAGACTTTGTAATTTAATCTTCAATACCGATAAATTAAGATGACGGAAGCTCGATCATGGCGGTTTAATTGCAAATGAGAAATTGCGGCGTAAGAATGACAAAAAACAACTAAAGAAACTAGTGCAATAATAATGTAATATTTATGTTGTTCAAACAGTTTAATGAATTTTACGGTCGGAACCAGTAATATAAGTGGTGTATTTGAGAGTGAATAATGACCGAAATGAATTGCCTTCAGTTTGAACAAATCGTTAGTGGATAAGACGGTTGTCAAATTCGTGGACACGCAAAATTGAATAGAATTTTTACCGTTCGATAGCCAATCAATAATTTTTCTCGAAGCACTAAATTAATTTTAACACACGCCAGAAGGAGCGATCTCATTACATTTGTCTTTCGGCTCTGCTAAATATATTTCGCATTACTTTGTCTCTCAAAACGGTATAGAAAACGAGCGAGCTCGCGCGTTAAGTATGCATGAATTTCTTTGCAATTATTTGGCCTGCAGAATTTTAATGTTGTTCTGCCAAATGTTCTGTTGTTAATATCGACACGTAGCGTATTGAATTTTTAAAGTCTGACTTTGAAAGGAAGCTACATTTCAAAATGTAATATCCGCGACGACATGGAATGGTGGATGTGTGGTACATACACATGGACGGATGCTGTGAGTGACACATTGAAGACTGTTTCTGATTTCTGTCGATCGTGAGCAAAGTAGATTAAAGACATAAATTATAATTTCCGGGATTACTTTTTTTCAGCTGGCTCCAGATATTCCGCTCACGCAATATTACGCCAGCTTTCTGCGGACTTGATGGCGCCGATTGCGTTCAATACTTTATCGATTGCAACTCACTAAAAAATGTGTCTTGCATCCTCTCTATTGTATGTAGATGAAAGTAACACATTTCGTATTGGAAGATATGTAGCATTGACTATACCATGTTCAACATGCTGCATTCTCTGTACTAATATAAATGTGTGACATGTTCAACGAAATACATATATTTTCAGACAAAGACAGCGTAAATACATGGCAAGCCATTTGAACATCCACCGATAATTTTATAATTGTGTTCATTCTGTGTGAACACGAGATTTGTCCGTTGAATGCACCAAAAGCCATTATGCATCACTATTAGCATCAGTGTGGCGGTCATTATAAATATCGCTATCATTTGAAACATAACTTAGGCATAACGTTAGAACTGTTTTCTAAAATATGGTCCCAAACTGCATTGCTTAAACATTTTCAGATTTTGGACGAGCGAGGTTACCTGCTTTTGCAGAAATTGGATGTTTGGTTTCGTTCGGAGATTTTCAAATCCATCTCCGAACGGGATATTTACATGAAGTAAATGTTAACTTAAACCAAGTTCTTTCCTATTTCATTTGCTGCGAGTAGTTGGGATGATATAAATTTATTGATCAACGTTACGATCATGAGAGTCTGATTCGTCTTTTATTGTTGATGGAATTTGACAAGGTTTCTTTTGTGGCTAATAAAAAGCATTAACAGTTTTCATAACTGTCTTTTCAATCACAATTGTCTGTCTTGTCAGTTTTCTTTTCAAGCTGTCATAATCTCCATCCCTTTATTTTTGTTTAAATACTCTACATTATTCCGTGGAAAATCTGTCGTCTTAATGCACTCGCAAATTAACAGCATTCAAAATCCTAAAATTTAATAAGTAAAACCAGTGTGAACGTAAACCTTGAATAAACAGCCCATTTCCAAAACTTCCTTTATTATTCGCGCGACATTTCTTCCCTCTGTGCTTATGAATTATTTAATCATTTACTAAATTTACGTATTATTAAACAGACTTTGGAAGAGCCAATCTTCAACTTGCGTAAAATACAAAAAAGCTACGATGGTTAGTGATCGGCGGTTAAGCCAAACAATTGAATTAACTGCAGCCTTAAGATTCACAGAGTACAAAATTATTCAAAATAAGTAACAGGTAAATGTTGTGAAATTGTTAGTTATATTTAAAGCTCATGAGCGGAAGTTTTATCTGTCCGTGCAGAAATTCATTTTCTCGGATAAAATATATTGTTTTAAAACCTTTTCATCTGTGCATTTCTGACCCATATACTCACAATATGTTAACGACAGCTCACCCAACCCCGAAATCAACCAATTGGAAATGCAGAAATTAAAATCATGTTAACAAGACTGCAATAGATTGTAAGAAATACTGAAACTATTTATTTAAATATACTTCAGAGAAGAGTAAAGTCAGAGAGTTGGTGAAGTAATTTGCATTTTATTCGTTTTTTTCTGTTCTAACAAACTGGGCAAGTGTTGTCACAGGTTATTTTTTGTCCAAGAAATAATTTGTTTTGTAACTAAACTTATAAAAACGCAGCATAGCAAACATCTGCAATTTTATATCGTCGTTCCATTCTTTCGTCCAAAACTATTACCGGGTTTGATGAAACTCGCAGGAATAAACAAATGCGTAGCAAATGATGCTTTCTGCTGATCGTCGGGTCTTTAAATTGTGTTCGTCCATCGGATAATTGCTTACCCAGGTATCTTTCTCGACCGCAGCTTTGTTTCAAGGGTTTGAATCATCAATCAGGCATATATCAAAATTGTTATTTAACATCAAATGGTAGAAAACTGGGAAAATAATCGGATATCATCTTCTTGGCAAATTCTGATTATGTGGATTATCCAGTCCACCAGTCTAATCCATAAAGAACAATTTCGCCCAATTCAAATAAACTTGACAGCTTAAAAAGCCTCGAAACTGCTTCAGTAGAGTTCAAGGTAAACACGAACGTTTGTTTGCTCTGTGCAGCATTACATCACCTCATTTTATCCCCTATAGAAATTAAGTCCCTATACAAATACAGTATTTGTTTTACACATATATGGAATGTACGGAAAACGTCAAATATGAAGATGTCAAGTAAATGGAATTTCCTGTAAAGTATTGAGAACCATAAATAGTTTCTCAGTAAGTTGCAGTATTTTTTAGTATTGCACTCTTTCGCTAAACCACAGTAGTGGCTTGCTCTACAATAATTTCCCTTTTCTGTGAAGCAACCGCTCTAAAAGTATTGAGCTTTTACAAAGTCTGCAACCTCAGTGAGCGTATGGTTGAAAGGAAGCGAGAAATCTAGTGTATCGGTTCCGGAAATGAGATAGCTGTCGGTTAAATCGTTAGCGAATGAGTCTCCAAACGGTTAGCTTAACATACAAAACGTAAAGCAGTGCTAAGCTCACGAAGACTCAGAATTTACTCGGCGAGCGTTAATTACCATTTCCGAAGCATTTATGTAGGTACGTAAATAAAACTTTAGCCAGAAAATATATTTGGCCAAGTTGCTACATGTGCAAATGGGGACCACATCCGCCGAAATTGGTTTCCTGCACATACTGCTCATTATATATTGAATCCTTCCTTTACTCGAAAATTCTGAAAGAGGGCTTATGAAATGGGAGTTTAAACCACTCGCTGTGCACGATGTAACACTTACGGCAGATATACAATTGTAACCAGTTCCAGCCACAAAGTAGTCATTTTCGAACCATGCTGCTCATTACTGATAATTGTGGTCCACCAACAGTTGGAGTTTCCACCCAAACCGCTATTATCGCAAAGTAATCATGCATGATTTGCCTATTGGGTATTAACGAGGCACTCTTCATGAAACAGCCACATGTATACATACAATTCAGGGATACGCAGAAGCGTACAGATTTGTTGAGAATGTTAGGAAGCTTAGCATATAAATACTGGATGTAGCAAAAACTGTTGAGTTCGGAAAAGCGATTTTAAACATTTTTAAACCAAACGCTGCGCACACCATACCAAGCTTGTTTGTTGGTTTACATTGAAACCATTTTCTCATTTCGTTAGTTGCTTATCCCTTGAAAGGGATGCTGATGCTGATGTCGTTAAAATTGATTGCGTTGGTCGGGTTGGTCTTGTTCGGAATCGGAACCCAATCTGCCAGGTATACGTTTCAAAGTTGTGTACGTTTTGCAGTTCCAAATGTGTAAAAGCTAATGAATTTAATTGGCTATATCATGTGAAGACTGAAGACGGAACCTGATTATGGTTCTAGAGTTGATGCCTTTCCTGACCATGAAATAGCACCAAATATGGCGGCACCTGATGTCGATTCCATCCTTCCAGGCGAACCAGTAACCTACAATTTTAAAAGTTGTTCACAGCGGTTCGGTTGTTACAGAGGATATTGCTGGGCTGGATGTGGCGCGATTGTGCTTGGTAGGGAGTGGTGTTACACGACTCGCGGTTACTCACAGGATTTTAAATATGTCCATTGTAGCGGCGACCGGGAATGTGACAGGTGCTGGAGTTGTGCTGGAAGTTGTACGGTCTAAAATAATATACTCTGAATTTGACTCGGACCAAATGCTTTTTGATTATTAAATAATATTATTCGTTTTATTCTGAACAAATGTTCATTTGATAAATTCAACTAATAAAGTTCTACTAATGTACTAATAAAGTTCATTCATGGCAAGAAATGAAATCATGGGATATCTTTCCTATGACAGGGCAGGAAATGTTTCTTTCATAGTATGAGTTTCATGCAACAAAGAGTAAAACACAGTACACCAAGTAGTAATAATTTGAGAAAATATCAATTTGATAATGCAAGTAGAAAAAGTAATTTAAATCAAACGTATTTGAGATGGTACTTGTAATATGCATGCATGCTCAGTTGCGCATATGCTGTTAAAATTTTGTTTCATCGTGATATGAAACAGTCGTTATGCGGATTTCGGATATATTGCCAGGTAGTAGATGATAAATTTTTCTCATCGCAACAGTAATACAGAATGTAACGATTAGATCAATCATACGTTTCAAAATTACGAACGTTTCCACTTTTATTAACTCACTTTGTTTATGACATTTATATTGTAGCTATATAAATTTATTCGTGTCTGAAAATGCATAGCATTTCATGTCTCTAAACATTTCTAACCTGTAGAAGTGCACATCCATACCCATTTCATTTGAGCCTTACTCCATATCTTCCGCAAGCCATTAGGACAACCCTGAGCTGGGGCTGCAAGAAGATGTGGTTCATAATTGTCCTTAGCTGGCAACAAAAATGAATACAAATTAGTGACAGAAATGCAATATTGTGTGCAATAGTGAAAACTAGACATTTCTTCGGTGTTTCCGGCATGGAAAGACTGTAACGGCTGCTGGATAACACATGCTTATTTCGTGAAATATTTTTGGAGCTATTTTTGGCCGCACTTACGTGGTTGCCAGATCAT
Organism: Sinella curviseta; assembly: GCA_004115045.4. Taxonomy (NCBI): domain Eukaryota; kingdom Metazoa; phylum Arthropoda; class Collembola; order Entomobryomorpha; family Entomobryidae; genus Sinella; species Sinella curviseta. Next base: position 4,060,088 of record CM023199.3, on the reverse strand, counting down.
AACGCCCGTTACGGGGGTATACCGGCTTGGACTCCTTGTGGTATGATGAACAGGATGCCTTGTTGGATAATAATGAGCAGGTTGCCTGGTGGGATAATACACTGGATGTCTGGTCGGATGATAAATTGGGTACCTTGTCGGATGATGAGGAGGAATTCTCGTGGGGTAATGATCATGCTGTCTTGTGGGATGATGACCATGATTTCTTACGGGATGTCGGGGTGGCCAGTGCTGAAATGTGCGACCCATCAACTCTACGTCGCCCCTAATACTTGTAACTGGCAATATGTTTGCTTTCGCAACGGAGGATGATGCATTTCTAGCAGTACAGCACAGCAGGAAACGTGATGCAAATAGGAGCAAAACTCCAAACATGATCACTGTCTGAGCCATCCTCAGAAACGGAACAAATTAAAAACTTCCAAAATCTGCGAAAGATTGTCAGAGTTATTAAAATCAGTATAGCGATGAGCAAAAGACGTTACGATTTCGAAATGCTGAGCCACTACGACATGAAAGTTTACACACTTTGTAATACAACAGCTACGTATGGATAACTGATAACCCTGGGGAATGCGTGCGACGCAATTTATTGGTTTTAAAAAGCATTGAAAATGGGTACTTTTTTCCAAGAAATTACGTCATTTTTTTACCAAGCAAAGGCAGAAATTCTCGCTGAAGCAACTTTTTTATAAATTTCCACACCATTCATTTCGTATACAATCTTGTTTCATTTCATATGATAATCAACACCTGATATGTAGATGCTAGCTTTTTTCTTACTGAAAACCTTTTGTCTAATTGAACGCCTCAATTCTGACTGCATGAATATGAAAGAAGACGTGTATAGATATGGTACCGAATTGAAACAAGTTTGGTATATAATTGGTCATTTTCAAGACACAAATTGCTACTCTGTCGGCTATTATTGCTTTCTGAAATTTTTGTGCGTAACACGATTCACATTTCAAATCTCAAGCATACATTAAAAGCTCACTTATGTGGGCAATGTAATGAAAGAGAAAATGCGAGAGAAAAGGTTCCTGCTGCCATTGTACCACCCTAATTGGTACTCACTATCTATGAATATACAACAACAAGCATGCTAAAGTGAATAAAATTATGCCGATGATGGGGTTTACATCGGTAGTCCAAAGTAATTACTAGTTGCTACTCCTGCAGAGTAGATTCTTTCAGTTATAAAATCATATTCATGCACGGCAAAAGACAAAGTTGTTTTTAAAATACAATTGGCCATCAAAGCATTACACTTTACACTCATTCAAATGTTTATTGTTTGTCATTGCTTTCGTCAAAACTTGTAAAGCCAGAAAATTGATTTTTGACTGCTGACAATATTGTGAATTGAGTAAACCAACCAATTGTATGTATTATTTATGGCATCATATTTTTGTCGGCCACGCATTCGTTTGCTGAACCTGTCGATGCCGCTCATGAATGATTATGAAAAATGAAGCACTTTACTGAAAAATGTGTTGTCTCGCCAAGCGTACGAGATTTACGTTCTTGTATTTCAATGAATAATATTGAAGCCATTCACAACATATATTAAACCCATATGAGTGACCTATGAGAAGATCTGGAGACTACATTTTACACATTTAACCGAGTACAGTATTCAGACAAATGGTAGGGTTTTTACGTCATGCGTAAGTAAGTAAAATACAAAGCACGTTTCAATCTATTATGAAAATGTTAGGTCAATTTGGTTGATTGATTGATGAAACTGTTTTTATTAAATACGAAATAAGCAACTCGAATTTCAAGTACACAGCAGACGATTCGGATTCTAAATATGGTATCGCGCTTCAAGTACCTTTCAAAAATTTCCGGATTTACTCCAAAATTGCTAACAAGGGACGTGCAAGAGGTGCAACCCATGTATCGTCGTCAACTTTGGTCCTGACTCCATCCTCTACATTATAGCTACTTCTTCCGTCTACAGAAACTTGTAGCAACACACGGGCTTAATGACGACTTGACGAGTACGTCAAGGCAATCGTATTGCCATGATTGGTCTGACGGTGTATTGTGGCTGAATCTGCTAGGAAGTATTCACTTTTGGATGCGTACAACGAGTAAAGTTTTGAAGAAATAGAAGCAAATTATATGTACGAATATCTCATTCTCCATTTTGGAAAATATAATTGTTTTATTCATTGGAAACGGAACTACAATAAATCCATTAAATTATTCCACTGAATTGTCATTTAGGAAAATATATTTTTAACGAATCTGTACGCTGCCGGTCCGTCGACGGCACATGAGTGCAAAAAATAAACGTATCCCACAGCAGTGAAAAACGCCGCTACGATTCCAATCAGTGCACAAATTCGGCATCCGGTTCGCTTCGCTCCAAAGGACTGCAAGCATGCAAAACAGGAGCCTTTAGCAACATTTCCAATACAGGACTGCCACCCCGAGGCACATGAGCCGCCCGACACTCCCTTGCTAGTGAATCCACAGCACCCCATGCAGCAGTTGATGAAAAATGGCACACAAACGGCAGCGGCAATTACGGTCACTAGTCCCCAAATTGCTTCGCTACCGGAGAGGCAAAGCCAATCGCGCGTCCAGGACTCATTATCACTAGATCCCTTTTGGTTGATTACGGAACACAAAATGTGGAAATATAAATGCAACCGTTAAAAAAATTTCGTTTTTCAACTTTTGAAAGTAATATTTTTAATAAAGACTGCTTACGTTGTGAATCGTCTCCTCGGTTTGTGTTGGAGCACCAGATATTATTGTTGAAAAGAGCAGTAAAAGTGACGACGACAATTGTTCCAACATTTTAGACTAGATACTTTGTTGGTACAAAACTGGAATCATTGACTGTTAAATAAACGCACAAAATGTATGTGCATTGGTCTGATTTGTGAAATTGCACTGAAAGGTGTTGTGGCTGTATTGAGCGTATCAAAATGAGGCCAACATTCCTCGCGTGTTTCCACTGACACACTGTGGCGAATGTGTTATGAGCAAGTATTTACCTAACATTGTTATTCGTGGTGACACATTTTTTGCTTAACAAATATTTTCAAAGACCGATAATGACTCTGCACCGTCATCATGCTATCATTTGAAAACATTATGTTGTTTCAACTTATGTGATTGTTGACGCCACTGTACAGAATAAATACATATTTGTTATTGGTATTAATTCATCGTAAATTGTTTTCACAAAATGTTTACGTTATCGGTAATCATAAATTCAATATTTGCTGGAGCAATTTAATTATTGAAATCAATATTTGTACCTCGATGGCATGCCATTACATTAAGCTGACGGAGCTGTGAAGAAGGTGAGATGGGTTGATCGGGAAAATCTGTGAACGGCTAGATTACTTATATCAACCATAATATGCCAGTAAGTTACATGTAGTCGTTTGGAATTGTAAGCCACCACGACATGTACACGCCAATTTTCAGCTCATTTGCTTGAAAACGGTGACGTGCATAGCGCACAAACTTTTTGAATCTTTGAAATCGTAATTGTGCACATGTCCACTCATACAACGGGTGCGGAGGGGTAACTCTCACATTGGGATTTCTCAAGGGGATTTGGTAAACTAAAGGAATTTCATGAGTGTTCACATTTATTACAAGAGATAGACAGAAAACAAGTAATCTCATTTATAAATGAGAAAAATAATATATATATAATAATTAATAGCTCTAATCTTAAATATCTATTACAGTCAATTTTTGTATTTATAAATTTAGTTTCCCCATTCAGTTTTGTTGTTATGGCAACGGATGTAATGGGCTCTGATTTTACATTTTATCGTTCTGCTTCGTCAAAGGTTCACAGTGTTGATTGCAGGCCTTGTTTTCGTAATTGCATAGCAACCTTGCCCAAATGATAATATACCTGACCTGTGATCGGACGCGACATCACCTGTCTCACTTGGTCCACCTTGGTGTGGTTTGATGGCAACAGTTCAGCTGTCTTGGGCGACCGATTTGGCCAATCCTTATGAGGTGTGTACGCAGCCATAAATATCTCCTTACCAAGAGCATCTCCAGTTTTCTCACTGATTCGCACCAAATGATCCCGGATGTTAAGTGGCCAGTATTCCGCATTTATATTTTTGACACACCCGTTAATAATCGTGGTATTTCTGTCATCAAAATTATCAGCATGTATGACTTGTTGGCTTTGGAAATTCCCAGCCGCCGTTCCCAATTATCCGTTCAAATTCCACATTTGTCATTACTGGGGAAAATTTAGTCCTGAGAAACACTACGTTCGAGTAGCTCTCGTCGATGACCCTTGTCCGCAGAAATTGTAGAACTGCCATACCTCGCTCCTCCCTGGACGGCTTTCTACCTGAATGTCCCCAATGTGAATGAAAAATAACTACAGCATTTGGAATGGCATATTTAAGTTCCTCGTGATTAGACAAGTACTCATCCAAAGTCGCCATCATTCTGTAGTCCTCCTCAAGGTCATCATCAAATCCACCAAACTTGTCATAAAATATTATTCGCAGTTCCGAATTGGCAATTCCAAGTCTGTTCAGTTTCACGGAGGTGCGGCATTCCCTGCATAATAGAACGATTTCTTAATTGTTGCTTTAACCAAAAACATTCGGAGAGAATAAACTTTTGGATGTTTCTGAGTTACCTTATATTTCTCCTTTGGGTATAACCGCATCCTATGGTTCCCAAAAATCTGTCCTACAAATTGAAACAAGCATGTGCAACGTAACGAAATGATTTGTACAAAAGCCTCAATTTAAGCAGACGAATCTCATTAAAGTTTTCACCAGCTACCACGCGCTCAGTTTTGCTGTAGCAAAATGCGTTTTCAAATAGACCATCGTAGGACATATGAAACAACAAAATTGTAATTGTGAGTATTATAGCAAGGTTGATTTATAGAATTTGATACGCACAGGTTCACCATAGCCTATAAAGAGAATGTACGCGTTCTTCCAGCTTCGTCCGCTCTCAAGTGATTTGAGTGCAGCCTGTACACCTGGATGCGTCGCTGCAGTATTGTTGGCGGCGACCAGTTGGCGCAGTTCCTCCGCTGTGGCAGGGAGTTCTATCATTGGACGCCCACCCTCCGATCTGTCATATGTATTGCGGCATGAAAAAGCATATGATCCGATGGTTCCAATAAAACTCTGTACAAATAAAAATAATGGTTTCGTGTAAAAATTTGATCCAAATGTTTGCCCAAAGTGAAAATATTTATGCCTACCTCATAAATTGGACTGGAAATCACTTTACTTTTTCCTTTGAAATCGCTTCTTGAGTACACGGTAATGTTGCAACCAGGTTGTACCACAATTGCCTCGACAGACCCATTGAGACCATGCGGACTGCCGTAATTGCGAAGTTTCAGATACTTTGAGTTGCAGGTCCTACAACCTCCTTCAAGGTATGCTCTTCCACCTTCTTGAAATGTGCTAATCTGGCTCACGTACGTTGGCAGAACAATGTCGTCGCATTTGCATTCCTAAATTCAAAAAGCCGTTGATGTTATAATTAAAAAAGGATAACACAAAACGATATTTAAAAAAGTAGATTATAGTTAGCGAGACAAATGTGTCTTACCCTGGCGCAGGTACATGTCGCTGACCGTATTACTGGTGGCAACGAGCCACTGTCGTACCTTCCTTCAGTTAATAAGGAGCATGCTCCAGCGTAGGACGTCCCGCCACATATGTGTAATTTGCAACCGCTCTCGACAAGAATGGAGGAAGTGTTGTTCCATCCCCAAATTAAAGAGCGGTAATCTTCTTTCAAGTTGATACTTTGGTCAAAGTCTTTAAAGACAAATGAGAAATCCGGAACCGCCTGATCATGCAGCGTAGCACAAATTTTCTCAGGAATATGATCTACGCATGCTGCTTTGGCGACGAAAAGGGACACCAAAAGTGCAACACAAATTGAAATTGTGTGCATGATTGATGTAACCAAACGGTTTACTGAGAAAGTTTTAAGTTTTGTGAGGAATTGTTTCAGTTGAGAACTTGCAGCGTCTACGTTGGAATTACGTTGTGGCATTGTCTATAAATACCCTCCACTAGTCGATGCATCTTTGTAATTCCGTATACATTTTTAGCTGTTAAATAAATATCACATACATAAAATTTGGCAGGTGAAAGATATAATGTTAGACTTGATGCGCTCGATTTATTTAAGTAAATACTGTGAAGGAAGTGGCTCACGTTGAGCTCAATAAATGTTGGTGTTACATTGTAAACTGGAGCGGTTCCTTGTGTGCACAATTTAAGAGCAGCAAGCCGAGTCGCACGGATTACCTTATGTAAACTCTCAATGTGATGCTCTCAAAGCAATGACTTATTTATCTTGAAATGCAGTTACCAGAAGCTCCAATGACTCATAAAGCTTAGGTAATGCTTATCGACTGGAATTTGTGTGTAAACGTTTCCACTCTCCAAGTATCATGCGAATGGTGAGCAATGAAAAGTAAACAGTTAAACACGGTAGTAGGTGAAATTTGGATAGTCTTAACGATGAACATGGTTTTATTACCGGTTTGCTTATTTGCACATGAACTCCACTCTGTTTGCCTATTTGTTGAATTACATTCCACGTAGTCTTTCCTGGTAGAAACCGTCGATTTAGCCAAGCAAAAGGTTATAAATTTCCGCAACAAATAAACTCAACGAATGAAATGACCTGGGAAATGTATACATTTCATCGGTTTGAATCCAGGCATTCTGAGAAACACTTCGTTCGTCATGTATGTTTTCACACATTTCCTGACTCGCGGCACAGTTTTCATACATGGTTGCCATAATGTTTCTCCAAATACAAACGAGTGCGAATTGTTAAGAGTTTCCTGGTATCATTTGTACAGAGGACGATTACACAAAAGTATTAATATGAGTTGAGTAGATGACTAAGCGGATGCGGTTTATCCGAGCGGCTGAAAATATTTTGTCGAATTTAAACAGTACTCTATATGGTGTTATATTCGTATACCAGTGCACAGAAAAGCCATGTTTAGTTTACATGCAACTACAGGAAATCAACCGCTGCAAAGGCTGAAAAGAATACTCGTGGAGCCGGTGTGTAAACATTTATGCTTCATATTGACTAGCAAATATAAATAATTGTAAAATCAGTAAGAAATCCTTACAAATTTCAATTAGCTTTAACCTGTGTTACAATATATGGCAAATGGGAACTAGTATATTGATGGCGTGTTTACGGCCCATAAAAGGGCTATTATTATTATTATCGGAATATTGAAGGTACAGCCATATTGATTGTGTATATTTTTTGTTTGAAACAGAGTGCATGCCGTTATTGTCACCACGGCTCTTGACCAGTGACAAGTCATTCGCTATATTACTTTGCGATACGTGACCCATGAACCACATGCCGACTTTTATGTATTCGATGCTTGAGCTACCATAATGTAACAATGAAAGCCATTTATTGGTTCGATCACTGCAGTGCACGTGAAATTCACTAAAAATTGTAATATTTTTGAGAAAACGGGCTTCGATATTTCTATTCGGTTGATTTGCGGATGATCGCCAACGCAGACACGACAGAAACCTCAGCTAGACACGAGTAATTTGCCACATCACATCTTACGTTCACTCAAAATATCTGCCATTACGACGAACTTCTAATCTCTAGCTGTTTTAATCAAAAGGTAATCAATACTAAACGATTACGCCGTCATTCTATGAATGATACCTGGGATTTGAATTATTTCTACGGTTATGATTGTCGCTACTGAAATGAATGCGCGTTTAATAAAAAAGAATCTCCTTCTCCAATTTTTACACATAACATGACCTGTACTAGACTAAAAGCACGCCGCAAGCTATATTTGAGCCGATCGGCATCATCGTATGCCCTGAAGCCTAATTTAAAATTACACATTTGAAACGATATAAACGCATAAAATTGTGTAAACGACTGCTGGTATCCAATGATATATGCTGTTCCTGCGGATGCTTATTTAAAAGAATTTAAATAATATTTTCATTACAATTTTTGTAAGCTTGTTCAATTTGAATTTAGTATTGAATACTATTTGTAAATTAGGGAGTTTTTCTTTGTTGCTTTCTTTTCTCCGTAATTTTGTTAAATGTTAATATTTCCAAGGAAGCAAATAATTGTTAATTTCCTGTTTTTGTACATATTATGTAAAAACTACTTCCGGGGAAAAGCTCATTTAGTTAATTTATCTTCATTCGTTAAATATCATGAAGAAGTTCGAGCTATTTTCTTTGTCTTGTTAATTTTCAGTTCTATTTTTAGTACGAATGTCAATCTTGCTAACATTCGCCCCGGAAGTACCTCAGGTATAAAAGGGGACGCAAAATTGTAAAAGTTATCTCACTAAGTCTTGGGAAGTCGTCCAAGCACAAATAGCCATACGGTCTTCTCTGGAAACAGTCTAGACCAGGAAGTAACTTGTAAAGTAACCGCAAGTAACTTATTAGTAAAATAAAGTCAGAGTTTTCCTTTCCTAAAGTTATTTGGAACCATTATTGGGGCTTTATTTTTGGCATACGCCTTCCTAGAAATCCTTCTCCAGTGGAGATATTTCTGGAAGATTCATTGAGTTCCTGGAATTAGTCATCTTGCTTATTTATAAGCGGAAATATTCCAGGCAAGTGGTACCTTTGTACCTGGTCCTTCGCACGTTTTTAAAGCATTGAGACCGTGTTCCCGATCCATGTTGGAACCTTTTGGAATCGTTGAAAGGGCGGGAACATATGCAATCCCACTTTTTCTTTTTCAAGCCTCCACATCCATCCTGATTACACATATATTATTGCAATCAGTAATTCAAGTAAATGTTCAACAGGCCATATAGGCACTATTTGGTACGAACGAGAAATTGTCCCGTCCTGAATTACGCCAGCAGGAGTATGGTGCCGGTTTCCTGCGCGCAATGAAATCATTACAGCATGCCCTTGCCATTTAGTTTCCCATGAAAAATTTGTGGCTTGATAAAAAGTAATATAAGGAGTTGTACTCTGTCCGTTTTGTATTTGCTCAATTGCACTTCTTACAATACATGCTGAGAATGTCGAAGTTTTTTTCGATAAGGGTGAGACAACGTGAACAAGCACGTCAGGACAATATTCCGGTTTGTTAGAAATCTGTCAAAAATTATGTTCCTGGATCTCTTTTGTGTTTCAATATTTCTATACCCTTTGAGTCGTTATTTGTCCTTTGTGAAAACTCCTACTGCACTGTTTATCTTGGAACGTTAGTACTTCCCACTGGCAAAACGAGAAAAAATCAACTGCAAAGAACAGCTTAGCATGTTGCTGTCAGCAGCATTAGTGATGTGAGCATGTCAATTACTGTGGCAGAAAAATAATCGATGGCACGTCCGTCGCATCGAAAACAAGATAATTGCAAACATGGCCTGTAATCGTAATTAAGCAGCCCAGACATGAGCTTGCGTAAGCTAAGCAACATCTTCTTACCAAAACAGATTGGAAGTATTTTTTCTAATTATTATTACTGTTGTGTGGTCGTAATTGCAAGATATCTTACATTGTAGCGCCATCATTACACTCTATAAAATCTCATCTCTCCTTGCCAACACAAAGATGCCTCACTGATTGTAATGAATTTGGGAAATTTTTTCATCCTCTCAGTAACCAAATAATTAAATACTTTTAACCTCTCTGAAATGTAATTTGTAATGCCGCCGATATGAGTATGATTACGTCGTACTTGAAACTAGTCGCTGCCAACTACTTTTCAGAAGCACTAAATCAGTTCGTGAATTATTAAATGGCTGGACGAGAATCTTGTATTGATTACATTTCAACACAAAAAACAGGTAGCATAATAAATGCACACAGGCAGCCATGCTAAACATTACGGGGTACGTACTAACTTATACCACATGCTACATTGTGACATATCTTGTACTTAAGAACACACAACTGTTAAAATAATTAGGAAAAATACTTCCAATCTTTTTACGTAAGTAGATATTGCTCTACTTACACACGCCCATGCTATGATTACGTACCATCGATTATTGCGACCTTATTATCTTGTTTCGAAGCCACCGGATGTGCCATCGATTACTTTTCTGTCACAGTGGGTGAAATGCTCAAATAACTATTGCTGGTGACAACAACATGCTAAGATATTATATGTGATAGATATTTTCTCGTTTTACCAGTGGATATTGCTATCGTTACAAAGCAAACAATTTAGTTGGAGTTTCTGTGCGCATTGGAAACAATACAAAAGGAAGAAATAATGTAACACAAACGGGATCTAGAATTTCTTGTCCCGGAACATACTTGTTGACAAATCTATTAAGCCAAGATATCGTATTGACTTACGTGGTCAGTATGCCTAAACTTCAATTGAGCAAATTCAAAACGGACATCTCAAGTTTATCTCCAAATAAACTAGCAGCAAATTCTGCGTGGATTACATCGCCGTGTAAAAAACCGGAAGCATATTTCAGCAGGAAACAGTTTCTCGTTCTCATTTAATAATAATTATATGGTTTGTTGCCCATTTAATTGAATCGCAGAAAGAAGGGATGCGCTGACATTGAAATGTTTCTCAACATTTCGTGTGTGAAAATACATAAGTTTTTGACGCCACGCAGAAACTTTCAAATATTAAAACCTTTCTTATTGATGAACAATATGAAGTTATATACTGGCCTAAAATAGCGTTATGACGTAAATAAAATACCGTACTAAGTATACAGGACTAGACCATAATTTATTATTGGAATATTTCGACGTGAACTAGACTGTATTTGCGGTGACTGTGATCGTATCGTGCATAGGTAATTGCATCTGAAGATAAACCTGTACTAATATTCAAACAGATCTTTGTGAATTGAACTTTAGTGCCAACGTTCCAAGCTAAACAATGTAGTAGGAGTATTTAGTGCGGACCTGTACCAATCCGAAACGTAAAGAAATATTGCAACACAAAAGAGCTCCAGGAACATAATTCTGGAGATATTTCTAACTCATGATATCGTCTTGATTTACCCACGGATAGAATTTATCACTGGAATATTTCGACGTGCAGTAGACTGTATTTGCGGAGCGTGTCATCGTGCGACCACAAGGGTATATTATATATACTATATTCATTTGCAACGGAAATAGTTTCCGCACTAGTTCCAAATTTAACCTGATTTGCTAATGCATTGACAAGACATTTGCGACAGCAACATGATAAGCCAGAGTGCATTGGGAAGGCTTGTAATACTCCTCATTAGTCAAATAGCAGCAATTATGTGTAAAGATATAACTACCCAAAACTACACCATTACACCAATTGAACATTTTGATCATCTTTTGATAATTGACACTGAGCACGGAAAAATGTTCTTGCAAACCCAGGACTATTATCAAAACTTAGATAAAATCCAGGACACCACTTTTGACATTACATTTCTCCTACACATATTTGAAAGTACCAAATGCCACATACTGATTGATAACTTTCCAAATGTGGACATTGGCGTGCCTGCTGCCGCTGTCACTCTCAGGAGGCCCTATGTTGCAGTTGTGGAGGATAAACGGGTAAGGTATAAAATGTTCAGGTATACGCCCGCCTGGTTTCCATTCGGATACAACAATGGAAACACGACTGTCGGGATATACGGGGATGTGTTCTACTGCAAAACATCTAAATATTTGCCTCCAACGCATGTGATAGGATGGAGTGACATTCATGACATTTGTATTATTCCAAACCTTTTAGACTACGCAATTATGACAAAGCCTTGGAATTGCGAAGTGCACATTGCTGTACAAAGTCCTCCGCCATTTACAAATTCGCGCCAATTATTGTATCCACCATCGTTTCAGTATGTTGTTGATAAAAGCATTGGCGAAAGATTTAATCGACCATTGCCTTCAATGTTGCCCAAGTTGTATGTATTTGTTCATCACGACCGTTTCCCGTCAATTGAGGGTAGTGTGATAAAATTTATTGAATCCATAGCCGCTTCCTTTTCACCTTATTATCGAAGCCCTATATTCGATACAATGGCTAACACAGAAATTATTCTGACAACCCTAACAAATAGAAACAATGGATCCAGTTACCGATTTAATAGAATATCGAAGCAGAGGGCAAAACACAACCCGTTCCAAGAAATCTTTGTATTCATTCCAGTCAGTTTGTCAGAAGTTCAGCAGTTCCATACGTTAACGCGCACCGAGGAGCATGCACTTTATCATGTGGCTACCGCAAATACTAACAGCCCGCATTTTACCAATTTTGTGGAGAAAATGAAAAAGTGCAGCAACCAGCATTTTACAACTCACTTTAGACGGATAAGTGAACAGTCAAATTTGACAGTGTTAACTGCCTCCGATATTTTCTCCCTTGGAATGGCATCAATGTTGTCCGAAATAATATCGAATGGCACAGTGATATTTCCGGGTATGCCGTATAAATTCTGTCACAATAATAAACAGCTTGCCGGAAAGAAATATACAAGGAACACCTCGGAAATTTACTTGTCAGTGTTTGGGATTGGCAACTACAAATCCAACATTGCCCATCTATCCTACCGGGAACAAGTGAATAACTTGGTCTTTGTCAGTTGTGGAAGCGAAAAGGGAAGACACTCTTTCGGAATCTCCGAATTATTTAGGGTTTATCGGTTGAGTGTGTGGGCGGGCATTACGGTTATCTCGGTGACTTTGGTTGAGTTACATCGTCAGGTATTGCCTAACACGTCACCGCAAACTCAATTATTCTCTCTGCTAAAGTTATTCCTTGAGCTAGGAGATCCATTCCAGCCAGCAACTGCCAATTACATTCCGATCCGGTTTACGATGTCCGCAGCGTTACTCATCGGAATTGTTATAAGCAATGGTTATAAAGGCAATAACGTCTACAATATGATATCGCCTAGCTGCATACTCCCTTACACAACATTTTCTGAGATAGTTAAGGACGAGTTCATTACCCTGACCAGGATAAGATTTATATATATTTATAGACCCTTCATTAGCACGGTAAATGACTTTTTGAACTGGACGGCTGGCGTATGCCAGGTAAACCCGCACAAAATCGAAAGAAAAGGGGTAGGCTATACACTTATTTATTTTGAGTCCGAGGTAATGGAATGGTTCAATCTTGTGAAAAGGCTGCAACTAGAGTCATTTGATATGTCATCCTTGGTTCAGAATTCATCGTTACCACCAAGCAGTCTGATCGCAATACAAAAATCTCTACAAAAGAACGCAGCTGGGTGGCTAAAACTCGGACGCTATTACCGCTCAGCTGATACTGCTGAGTACGCAGATCTGTTGATGAATTATGAAAATGATTTGTGGGAGCACCTCGAGGCTTGCAACAAGTCCGCATTGCTGCTTCCATCTTATATGGCAAAAGAGTATGCGATGCGGCTGTATCGCGCCCATCCAAGGTTCATTATAAACGTCGGCAAGGAATCACATGTAAACCTTACAACCGGAATTTCCATTTCGGGAGCCGTCCATTGAAATGTTTTCAAGAGAGCTCAAGGCCTCGTGTCTTCTGGGATATGGGACTGGTGGTCGAATTTTGTCCGGGAGAAACTAAGTTTCAATCCAACTTATCGCGATTATTCGTTGAAACGACCTAATCTGCAAGGAAATATAGCCACCATATTTTTGCTTTATCTCTATGGAATCGCCATTACTCTCGTCGTTTTTCTGATGGAAAATTCGAGTAGCATTTATCGCAACATTGTATATGTACTCAGAAGATGCAAATCCCTCATCGAGTGCTCTTTAGAACCTTTGGGAATATTTCTACTTAAATGTAAAAAAACACTAAATGGAATATTTTCAACTAGGGTGGTTTCGAATACGTGAATAGAAGCACAAGCATAAATTAGCAATACTAAAATGTGTCACAGATTATTTCAACATAAAGTGCTCACAAATTATGTCAATATAAAGTGCTCACAAATGCACTTTAACATTTGAGAATGTCAAATTATTAGGTGTCACAACTAAAAAAATGACACCAAACCTTTACAAATTTGTAGTATCAATTGTGAATTTGTAAAGGTTTGGTGTCATTTTTTTAGTTGTGACACCTAATAATTTCGTTGTGTTACAGATTCTAGTTAAACTATTGAGTTTTAAATCACTAAATATATTGTTAATGATGTAAGTTTACAAGTACAATGAGGTGGCGAAGTTAGATTTTGGATTATATTAATCGTTTTTGAATTAAAACGAAAAAACGTATTTTCGCGCCAAAATTTCAAAATATTAAAAATCGCAAACCATCGCCATGTTTGTATTTGATTGGGCTATAAACATGCCAAATTTCAGGTTTCTAGCTTTAAAACTGCGACCTACAAAGTTGACATCCACTTTTCCGCATTTTTGTCATTTATGGAAAATCCGTACAAATTGAGTGCTGACCTTTTGGGAACTGTATTATCTAGTTGATCTTAATACTCCATCTAAATTTGAGGGAAATCGAAAGGGGTCGTGATAGACCTTTCTGCTTTCAGGAATACACCCTCAAATGAGATTTTTATAAAGTAATGTGACATGCTTTTAGCTGACCTACGTCAAACGTGTATCAATCTGCTAACCTTGTTAATTAAACAACGCTAATAAATTTTTAAGAATTTTGAAGGAATGCTGCATCGACTATATACATTGTTCTGATCTTTCATTACATGTTTGCACTTTCCAGGTGCATAAAAACATTACTGAAGCAGTTAGATTCACTTTCACTTCTTCCTTTCACAATTTGCAATATGTTTGTTCAAAGGTTGAATAAACACAGTCTTATTCGAAGATGAGTCCACGCCTAATTCGTCATTATCACAAGCTTCATTACGTGGATTTTGCTTTTCACAATGAACAGTTTCCTTGCGCTCTTCCCTTGAATGCCAAACAGTATATGACATTGCCTGTGTTCGATCTCTACCGAACTGTGTTCTGCTTCCCAATGGCAGCAAAATATTTTTGAAACATTTTGATGCCGTCTCCAATTTTGCTGCGCTAAACTGCATAAAGCATCACTCAGGTTATTTAAATCGACGTTTTTCAGTAGAAACGTTCGAGTAAATTTAATTGTTGTAAGTCAATATTTAAATAATCTCACTAATAAAATATTACTAAACGCTAAACGCATCTTCAATAAACTTAAAATCTACATGCTGCTATGACATTCGTTTTGGAAAATTCGAGCATCTACGAGTTAGCTGTCGTGAATGTCAAGTGAGTATTTAATTATGTGGATCATTATACAATATGTAATATAACTGTGACACTAACTAGGTACACTTTTGAAGTGTAAGTCGAGTTCAGCAAAACAAAGTGTGGATTGTAACCAAATTTTATACGGAGAATTCGAATATGTACATTACTTGCTGTAAAACTGATGTACAAAAGTAGCGCTTGAAAATAAGTGACACTAAAAGTTATGATTCTGGTTGAAGTATGCATGCGAAAATATCATATTTTAGGCGTAGATTTCAAATATTAAACCTGATTGTGCATAAAGTTTGTATTTTAAAAGTTAGAGCAACTAACTTTTAAATTATTCACTATGGACAAAAATGGTCATCATTTTTGGATTCTACGCATCCGATTTAGTTAAACCCGATATAATTTAGTTCAAAAACACATGCTTCAATTTCTGATATAGGGACGGACAGACATACTGTCTTGTATCAAAAGTGAGTTTTACACCAAACGGATTTCATGTTCGGATTCTGCGTCCAAAGTTGCCCTAAATCCAATATTTGGTTTTCGTCAACTCGACTTACACTTCAAAAGTGTACCTAGTAAGTTCCATTTATAAACCCTTGACAGACAACACTAGTTAATTGTCGCAGCCCTTGAGAGATATGTGTATCTAAAAATCTCCTAGATTACAAATAGCCACATCCTTTTTACTTGATTTAAACCACGCAAGAACTGAATAGCAATGTACACTACATTCTCTTCAATTATTGGCCCTAATAAATTTCATAAAAAATCAATCACGATTCACTCGCACCGAAACGACCTGTCCAACTTTTCATCCCTTCCCCATACCTGACCAGCGCCGCCCTATTAGACGTCGTTGTCATTTTGCAGACTTCCTCACACTTTTGAAGAGTTGTGATTTTGTAAACCAGTACATTAAGCATGAGTTTAAACGCTAATCCATCCATTTGGAAAATCTTATCTGAATTGCGGTCCAGAAATTTTAGAATTTTATACGGTGCGACTATTGAACGTCATTTTCCAAACCAACGCGTTTTCAAATATATCCCAAGGAATTCATGCATGGAAATTTAGTTTAAGAGCATTACAATTATGGGTTACTTAACGTTACACTGCTGATACCCAGCACAGTTGTCCATTTAATAGAAGTGAAGTGAAAACGACAATATCCACTGCAGCGGGAATTGGGCCGATCTGAATGTTCAGAAAAGAGTGAAAATATTTATACGCGAGGTATTTTTCAAGTTGAATGAATCCCGACAGAGCCACGTGTTTGTGTGGGAATGTGGCCACAGGTATCCTCATGTGTGTATATTTGCGCTTATACCTATATTCAACCTGACCCCTTAATAAAATTACTGAAATGAGCGCCACTTACTATGTACACTTTTAAAGTGTAAGTCGCCTTCAGTAAAACAAAGTATCAATTGTAAGCAAATTTTATACGGCGAATCCGAATATGTACTTTATTTGCTGTAGAACTGATGTACGAAAATAGCGCTTGAAAATAAGTGGTACAAAAACTTATGATTGTAGTTAAATTATATATGCGAAAACATCATATTTTAGGCGTACATTTCAAACATGAAATCTGATTTTACATAATACGTTTACTTTAAGAGTTACGCGTTCAAACTTTTAAAGGTTTCACCATGGACAAAATGCTCCTCATATTGTTTTGACAGGGGACATACATTGTTTTGTGTCAAAAGTGAGTTTTACACCCAACTGACTTCATATTCGGATTCTACGTACAAAGTTGCCCTAAATTCATTATTTAATTTTCGTCAACTCGAATTACACTTCAAACGTGTAGCTAGTTAGTCGTATAATAATGACTTAGCTACCAACAGTCAACTACCTTTTCTCCATGTTCTGCTCGTGTGTTATTAATTAAACACTATTCATGAGGTATGAAACACTGATAAAACATTCACACATTTGCTCATACTAAATCTTCCAACCTGTAATTAATTATTACGTAGCTGAAGTAAAGCTTTTGCGTAGCGATTAGTTTGTATGTCCGTTATACGATGAGTGGATATTTTGCATTGTTCATTAAACTTGGCCGAATGACACGAGACACTTACTATGCCCATACCAATCGGTATAGAGAGCACGATATTACATTCCTGCATGGGTCGTTAGAAAGCGCATGCATTCACCAAGTCAACATGATGAACAATACAAAGCGAATATAATATCGCTGTAATTAGAAACAGATGAAACCGGTAATCTAGTACTATAAAACCTTAAAGAAAACGCTCCCTTTTCGGAACGTAAATAACTCATACGCTTCCGTCACGTTAAATGAAGTTATGTTGCCAATTCAACATTTCGTTCCTCTGCTATGTGAAATCATGTACCCGCGCAAAGTCATTTTTTGTTTCTTTAACGTTAAACGCTCGAGAAGGATGGTTGGCCTATTTTGGTCGTCAAGGTCAGATGGTACAAGTACGTGCATGAAATGAATTTGCAAATTTGTTTGCATTAATTGTTCTAATATGATTTATGTAAAAAATAATTTCGGAACACTTGTACAAAATGTTTTATTTTTTCTGGCATCTAACAGTACATTTTTGTTATTCGAGACCAATTCACAGGTGGATGAAGGCACTTCTAATTTGATACAGAAAATAGTTTGGACGCACAAGCTCATTATCAATCAAGTGCCGATATAATTATTCCATATAATTTTTCGTTTCAAAACTCAGCCAACTACCGGAAATGTTACGAATATTTCGTTTGTAGTTTACATGATTTGCTAAAGGACGAGCTTATTTGCAAAATGCTTACTTTCTAGCGCAGCGCCATGTCTCCTAGCGTCCGATCTGCCGATATTTAAATGAACACTAACGTGAAGAGGAAAGGATGCACTAGAAATCGCGAAGGGCAGAATACCAAACATCTGACTATGGTTCCACTTTTATCTGAAATCTCTAAGCCGGAATGACCACTGAAGATCGGCTGCAATCAACAAAACACGCATGCTTTCTAGTTAATTGTTGTAAAAAATAAACAACTTTCTGAGCTAAAGTTCATCAGCGTTCAATAAAATATTTCCTCGTCTACAGCTTCTCACCCTATTCCTTCAATAGCCGTGCACTGAAATAATCACAAGAACGTGTTTGTATTCTCCACCACAAATGTATCAAAAGGTACGATAACTGGTGATGTAAAGTTTCAACAAGTATTGCGTTAGTTTGACAGGAAACAGGATTCTATACTTCTTGCAGAAACACATGCAACACAGCTAATATTTTCATGGAGAATTGAGCAAGGCAAAAAGTAGTCTTAATGTTGCGTTGACCGTAAAGAAAAAGTACGAGCCTCTTGAAGAAATGACTTCGCGCCAGGGAACCTGCTGAATTGACAGAGGGAATATTTTAGGCTCCAAATTCACTCCATTCGTTCATAGACCTTCAGTTTATTAGTTCATTAAATGTTTACAAAGACTTGAATTCTTTTTGCTTATGAATTACTCACATTACCTAGCACCGGATTTAACGGATATCTTGACCTTCAGATTAAAACAATTGAAAAAATGGGACTACAAGTAACGAATGACGGCTAAGCCCGAAATGCGATCTACATAACTGCTTCGATTGAGTTTATCATCGCTTCAATAACAACCTTGACAGAAACATTTTGCATACTGATTTATAAAACTAGAGTGGCGATGGAGTATTTTAAACTGGTTTCTCATACCAAGAAATTTTGTATACCTTTCCATTTATTCATTCATTTTCTCTAACAAAGTGAATCAAAATGAGTCCAATCATTCCAATCGAATCTTTTTAAAATACGATTGCATGGACATAAGTTGTGCTGCTGTGTACGTCTGAGTTTAACTATCGTGTTCACGAGGTCAAATTACGTATACGAAATTGCTCAGATGTTCAAACTCCTGAGAAGTAAACTCTTTTCCGACCTTTTAAACAAAAAGCTTTCGCCCTCGTCGAGCTTAGAAGTTCGTTATGTTTATTATGAGAAAAATTGACTTCGGTCACATTCTTACAGATGGCGCCCAACCAAGCTCTCATATATACTCTATCTTGAACTTAAAGTTTTATTTACATTATTATCTGTCACTGAACTAATAAATAAGAACACTGACAAAACTGTGTTACAAAAATTTCCTTTCATAAAATAGAGTGGCATATATTCTGAACACTGCTGCCATTATTTGTTTTAAATTTAGCCGCACTCCAGTTATGCGGATCTCGGGGCATACCATATTGATATTCCGACATAATGAAAATACGTTCACGCTTATTTTGTTGCACAATTCAAATGTTCGTCGCGTAATATAGAATTAATAGTACTACTGTATGTACAAGTGCCATAGTTTTTAAAGATATATTAGCTGGTAGCCCGTTACCTTTCCGTCTTGAAATAAATTCTATTTTTACAAGGGATACGTAGATATATGTAGTTATGCGGACAAAGTCATATTTACAAAATATGTTCTCGCGTACAAACATGTTATGGAGTCGCCTATGAGGACTTTGATCCTCCAGAGCAAGATGGCGAAGATATTTATATTATTCGTATGATAATAATTATTACTACGGCATGGTAGTATCGGCGTGATGGGAGAAAAGTGGTTCCCTTCAGATAATGGCACGAGCCAATCCATTTATTTCATCTTCTCTTCAATTGCTTGCTAGTCCATATAACATGACGAAACATGTTGCATGAAGCTTAACTGCATGCTGCAACGCATCTGAGGAAAGGAAATGTGGTCCAAGAGGAATTCCGAAGATTCCTCGAAACAAGCCCAACGATATTACCACAATTTGTATTTCAATAACGTTAGACAGAGGAAGTGTATTGAACCTCGTTACATTGCGTGTATAAACTTCATTAAAAGTATCATAAATTTAAAATACAACCAAATTACTGCATTGCCAACAGATTTAATTTCTATGTGTTCACCAACACCTTTGCCGTGTGAAAATAGGCGACATTGTTGGTACAATTCCTGCCGGCGGATAAGTGAATCATATTAGTACTTTAATCGCACCAAAAGATCGGTACGGAATGGTTCACTAAAAGTAATAAAGTCAACAGGACCATTAATAAAACGAATAACGGTGTAATTTAATTAATTATAAAAAATTGAAGAAACGATAAAGGAGTTTGAAATGTTTTCTGTATGAAGATGCAGCAGTTGTAGTAGTAGACTTCGAGTTGAAAAATTGGATGCTGGCATCATTCACAACAGTGTTTTTGCGCATATGCACATTTATAATTGTAAATACTTACAAAGTGTTTGCTGAGCATATTCAACGCACAAGTGCATTTTGATTCCATTGATTCCATGTTAATGTAAGACAGGTCCTTTATTCTGTCATCAGCCAAAATCTGCAACCATCACTCTTACCAAATTCTTTACATGTGATTGAGTCATAAGGAAGAGTTCCTGCACAATTAGACTCCCTATTTATACAACGTCGGTTTTAAGTTTTATTTACATTTATAACAGGTGATCTTGATTCCCAACGGGAAAAGGAGCAGGATAAAAAAATCCCACCTTTTGTGGCAGGTTAAATCAATTTTGGTTTTGCTGATTATGGAATAAATGGACGGTAAGTGGATTCAAGTTCAATGGAATTGTAAGGTAGTAATTAAATATGTAATTGAACAAATACATGCTAGCAAACCTAGGACGCCCAAAACGTTTCTAATTATCTAACAACCTTAATTTCCATCCTACCCAATCACTAAATTTAGAAGTTGTGCTGCTTTCAACTTTAATAAAAAATTAATAAAGAATGTGGGATCAGATCCCACATTCGAAAAATAATCACAGTTATGATAATAAAGCTACCACAAATTTCCCGCTACATTCCATCGCTTCCAAAAACCTGCGATTAAAATAAATAACAAAGGCTGCTATAAATTCATACGGGCGGTCAAGACAATATATATTTTTAATTATAGGGATTACTACCTATTTGGTTAATTGAGTTGCAATAAAATACATAGAACAATTATATAAGATGTCTTGAAGAATTCTTGTCACATATTTTAAATTTTAAATATGTCGTTGAATATCATGGAAGACACTTAGATTCATACGAAAGCTGTAAAATTACCTTCACTGGAAGATGCATGGATGTTGTGACCAACAGATGCATATCGCGTTAGATTATATGAAAATTTTTCTAGTTGTATCGACAACATAAAGCTGCTTGCATCTCAATTAGATTTATGTGACAAAGGGTGCAATAACAATGAATGGGCGGTCTCGTCAACCATTGATGAGCTCTTCGCATAACTACTTTGTTATTTCTTTGTAACCTAATCGGCAAAAACACACGAAATGACTACTGAATGGATTTTAGGTGTTGTTATCTATCGAGAAATCGACCAATGAGAATGACTATCATGAAATCATAATTTTATTACGCTTTGCTTTAAACCATTAATGACCTACTACAGAAAAAGTTAATACACTTTGTACTATTAATGTACTTTAATTGGCAAGACTCATTATGTCATTATGTTTTTAAACGGGAGTGGGTAACACATAACGTAACGCATCATAAAAGTTGGAACTCGTGTGCGAATCAACTGCTGAAAGCCCAAAAATTTCTAGTTCACAAATATCTAACCATAATTCGGGATTAGCGTTCCGAGAAACAACAAGCACCATATCGTCAAGTGTACATTTTAGCAAGCAATTTGAATCTATTTGCAATTTTGTTGACTCAGGATAAAGTTTAAAAAAATGGTAAATGTTGGTTTCAGCAACAGCAGAACCGTTTCAATTGATATGCTTCAACTTAAAATCCAATAATGAAAGCAGAATCTGAGTTGGTGAATGTACCGTTCACAAAAAGCAATATATTAGCATAGATCATCGTGCAGGCAAAGATAAACTATTCTATACTCTTTCTAGCAGCTAGAGTAGATGGAAAGAAACTTGGGGCTCTGCCAGAAAGTTTAAAACTATGCAAGCAAACTAAATATCATTCTGAAAACAGATTGTTTGTTTTTGCAGGAAACGACTCTTAGTATACTTATGTGTGGTAAGGCCATTTCTGGCTCTGCTGCTTGTTGCTCATTTGCACAAGCAACAAATATGCAAAGAAGCAGATAACGATGTCTCGACTCGACGAGATAAGGAGAGTACCAAAAGCAATTATAAGCTAGCAAGAAGGCAATCAAAGGTTCCCTTTTCCTACTTCTATTCTATTCTGTGATTTTACGTACAATACAATGCAAGCACTTCTTACTTACTTCAGTTTATCGCGTCCTAGATTCTGCAGACCCCAGACTTTTGCTTACCATGCTGTTCATCACAAAGATTCTAACATCAAGAATAATACTTACCATAATCTCCTATTTTTACATTGTTGCCGATTGATAATGCAGGATACTGGAAAACCAGGAAGAATATTAGCAATGAATAGCCGTCACTGACGGCCCGTCAGCCGAAAATTGTAGAAGATAAACTCTTGTTAACCCATCCCACATCTGTTCCACGTCGCTGGGCAAATACTGGAATTCATGAGAACCAGTATTTATACAGGTAATTTCGTTGCGGGGTAAGTCATAATGGTATTTGGCCCAACTGTTCGGTCTAGGCCAGAAGCCACCGTAATGATTGGAACGAAAAAAAACTGAATATGCTTTGACACTTTCTTGAAGACGTTTTGGAGAACTTGTCGATGACAGTCATTAAGTTGGATGAAAACGTATATATGCCACAAGATACATTGTCATTTGTGAATAATTATAATTACGTTTGAAGACATACAAAACTTGAAACGATGTCTCTAATCAATTTGCAGGGTTTCAATAATCTCTCGTTTCCAGCCAGTGCATTCCTCTATTTTGACAAGTAATTTCAAAATATGAGAATTGTGCCTGTTTTTAACAAAAAATAAAGTGACGGAGTTAATGCCAGTTTGACAAGGAAAATTGATAAACGGGTGAGGAAAAGTCGTAACCTAGCTCAAATGAAAACATATCGGTAACTTTGAAGCGATTGTAGGCAGCAGTATACATGGAGTCGATATGCCAATTTTCGAAAAAAAATCATGCAAAGCATAGAGTAAAAGGAGAATGAGTTCACCCCGATTACATTTGTTCTAGAATTTTTTAAGCTTGAGTCATTAGGTCAGCCCAACTCAACTATGAACTACTTAAGTCAACGAAAATTTTGAAGCTGTTTTACCTAGGCATTTGTTGCAGCCAAACTCGGCCGTAGTTGTGCTAACCGGCACCATGATATATCATATTGCATCATTACAAGAGCTTTCCAATATTATGAGTGTGTGTGCGCTAATTGGTTTAACGCAATTCAGAGCAGAGAATTGCTTAAACCCTCCCACTGCAGTCATGTTTTACTGGGAACTTGTATTTAAACAAAAAGTTGTCAGGATGCGGAATAGACGTTTTGCACCTGCTTTGCGCACTGCAATTGTGTGGCTGTAATTATCGAAATATGTAAATATTTTGTTGCTAACATTTTTATACATGCATACTACAAAAGGGAGATTCGTATCATCTGTGCTCGCACCGAGACCGTCATTCTAGACACAATCTGTTTCATGGCATTGCAACTATCAAAGCTATGGGTCTATCCATGTATTGTATTTCTTTGTGGGTTAGCCAATTCTGTAGAATGTGATTATAAATACCACAGATTCATTGATCTCCAGAGGCTAATGTTGAAAACACTATGGTATGCGCATAACTTACCGCCAAGTCTATTTGAATCAAGCAACTGACAATGCGCTTAAACTAATATAGCCGGCTTTGTTCGATTCGTATGATAGGATTAAACTGTATCTGCGAAACAAAAATTGCTTGTAATGTGACCAATTTGCAATATGGGCGGCTTTTGCCACCAATAAGCTCAACTGTTGGTAATATTAGTATACAGCATGTATTATATATACAATATAATGTCACGAGTTTATATATTAGGTCACAGTTCTTTCTAAAATCGGAGGTTTGAATTTTCTGTTAATGAATAACATCATCATTGAACATTTATTTTACCACATTAAGCTATTTGTAACAGGTATTTACGGGATTTTATTTTTTATTCCGGGACAACCATTTGATTAAACGGATGAACTTATAAAACTTAGCGATATAGCCCGTACATATATTAGAAAGGATAAAATGTCATTGTGAAGCCATATCTAATCGTAAACATAAACATAAACATTTCTTTATTGAAACGTGTCTTTCCAACCTCACAGTACAACGATACTATGTTTTTCAATTAGTGATACAATAAAATATATAAAAAATCTATGCAATATATAACTTAACACCCCATTTAAAGTTAACAAAATTAAAAATACAAAATAGCATTGTTTCTGTTTCTACACACAAAATTTTTCATATAATCTTTCGTATAATTTAAACCTAGCGTGAAGTCACGTGGCAGACTATTCCATATTTTCATAGTTCTATTTGTTAATGACATTTTATACACTTCAGAGTTAATCATAGGAAGAATTTGAGTAGGCAAACTCTCAAATAGCATATCCACATTATCAGATTGCTTACAAATTTCAAATTGTTCTTGTAGCGCATGCTTTAATACTTCATAATCTCTCCTTTCCGTAACAGTCAAAAAATCACACATCTTCAATACATCATTATACATACACACCTTCAAGTTACGTAATCTAATTTTCCTTTAACATCAATCAATGTTTCAGCTATATCGCAACGCCGTTGAGGGCATGTTCGACCATCGATTAATCTTAACCAGAGTACAGTTCTCAATCTTCTTATCTGGTAGTTTCGTTTACTAAATATTTAATGTAAATACCAATTAATATATTTTAGTTTTTTATCATATACTTATAAACATTTAATGGGCATCCCAAACTTACCTACATCAGAACTCTCGTAAGAACCTATTGGTACAATAAATGCAGTTACGGACTGAGAGCATGAAAACTAGGCGTCCACATCACACATAAATTGTTGCCGCTCTCTAAATACGCGGATTCTTGACTCACCATATTTTTAGATCAATAATTAGACATTAGAACAAGTTGTTTGCGAAACAAAATCAGAGCTAACCTTCTCAAATACAATCAACAATTAGTACATCAACTTTTTGAAATCGCAAACTCTTGCGTGGCGGATAGATACATTCTAAAGCTTGAAAATAATCGCTGACAGAATAAAAAGAAAATTTAAGACATATATAATAAAAATTAGTTCTTGCTGTCATTCTGATTTCACCCGCAATAACTATACATGGAATATATGGAATGCTGAGTGGTTTGTTGTAGGATATTATGGGATGACACGCAAATATTGTTGCGCAAACTGCATTCATTACGATTCCTGTTATTAACAGATTATTTCACGGTTATTACGCAAATTACAGAGCTGTCCATTTTTGAAGTTCTAACAATTGAAATTGAATAATTGTTCGGTGATCTTAAGTGAAAATTGGCCCAGCGAAGAGTCAATTGTGCCTGATAGTAAAGTTGTTATGTACCATACAAATTTATTACGCAGCTGAAACGAAGTGACAGCGTAGTTATAATTTTAGTTTGTTTCTCCGTCTGTCTGTCCGTCCGTCCGTCCGTCCGTCCGTTCGCGCTATAACTCTGAAACGGCTTGACGGATTTCGTTGAAACTTGGCACACATGTTCCTTGGGTGACAAGGAAGACATGACCAGAGTTTTCAGGTCAATCGGTCAACATGGGTCGGAGTAGGGGTCAAAGAGAGGTCACATGCTTTTTAAATGGCAAATTTTTTTCTTCGTGGATTCTGATAGAGAATTGGACGGTGATCATTTTCTCTTTAGGAACTATGGGTCAAATAGGGTTACTGTAACCTGTAGGCGTCAGCTGCGTAATTTCCATCGTGGTTAACACGACTAGTTATAAAATGATTGATTGTTAGTCTATATTGCTGAGTCAGCGGAGGGTGTGTAGTTCCACTCAACACTGGCAGCAGTAATTCCAACTCCTAATGAAGCTTCTAACCTGGGATCGTTTAACTTGTTCAATTGCACGATTGAGAGTTTCGATTTCCACCAAACCCCATAAGCACAATTTATGACCTAGATTTAATAATAACAAACAAACTAGACAACTATTTCTAAGTGGCGGTCAAGTTTTCATTCGTAGTACATATACATACGTCTCGGATTCAATATCAAATTCAGAATACAAAATTTACAAGATGTTAACGCAAGAAATAACAAGCTGTCTTAAAACTGTCGACATATTGGCAGTTAGTAACGGATATGTTTCCAACATTTCAGTTTACACTTTTCGTTGGAGTCTAAATATATACATTAGGACCAAGTTCCAGATAGTGAAACAAATTTGTTGTCATGCTGTTTATACTACGAAGTGTTCAGTCTATCCGATCTACATTTTAACACAAACAATGATACATTTGCGGGTTGGAGACAGATAAAATATTAAATAGGAAGAATAACAATGACTGGAGTGTGCGTCGTATAAGCAGAACGAAAAAGTTGATTTAATCTAACATCCCATGCCCAACTTACAGCAACATTTTCATATGTACCCTTATTACCACATTACACTTGCCATTCCCAGGACAGAGATTCGCCAATGCAGCGTTTTGATATGGTATTGTTAATATTGTTATCACTTTGTACACTTCTGCGAAAATTTATTCTGTACTTTGATGATAAAATTCTTTAAGGATGGGCTCAGCCCACAATCCATCATGAGGTGGCCTATTCGCGACTTGGTACTTTTTGTGCAATTAAGACTGTTTGATAGTGTATCTAACACTTATGTTGTATTTTGGCATTCCATCTGAAAATTTATCCGATACCTAAGTCTTTCGGAAGGGAACCAGTTTCGATTATATCTCAATCTTTTCTAAATTCATACATATTTGAGACATTTAGAGAGGAAAATATTTAGCCAGATTTCAGACCGAAATATTATTTCAATCTTTCAGGCGTTCCTCAAACAAAATGTTTTACTAAGGCATTTCTTTTATCAATTTGCCCACCGTTCGACAATAACAATTTAAGTATTAAAATATTCTATCTGGACGCATTTCTGCGACACCTAATTCTAATTTACTTTCAGCCAAATTGAATTAGTCCAAACTGGCGGCGTGGAACAATCGAATCCTATTAAGATGAAGATATATGCAGGATTTCTCGGTAACTGTACGTAACATTCGAACCTTAAAATGTCATCTCGATAAGAGCATATAAGCCTCAACAGTTAAAAGAATTCTCCAAACAAAAGGTCAGGTAAATATTAACACAAAACTAATTTCAGTGCATCATTACCACTTCTAGCATAGGCTTTGTAGGTAAAAAACTTCGTGCAATACGGTGACACCCAAATGTCGAACTCGTTGTGCTAGCCCAATTTAAGTATTTATTCTTCTAAAACACCTGAAGTTGGGAAACCGAGGAAAGTTTGTTCAATGTCAATACCCGATTTCAAATGATTCCAATGTTTAATTCTCTTCACATGACAAAAAGTAGCCCCTTTACTACTTCTCTGGATAGGACTCCATTTTGGCATCAGCACATTTTTCATTTAATGAAGGATAAAGGCGTAGTAAGTTTCAACTCAATAAAATCCACCATGCAAAATACGCAAAACTGGAAAATTTGAGCGTGCCTCAATCAGTCAATTGTACATGTCTTCAACATTGCCAACTCAAATCGGAAACCGCAATACACGCTCTATCGAGCGTATATTTTGCAATTTGTATTGCTTTGCTCACTCACGATTTACGAGATCACAAACATTGTCAGTTCGACAAACTCCGAAAATATAAAAAAAAATCTCAAGCTTCTCATATTTGTTACTCTGCAACTTCGTCATTCGGTCGACATTCATAAATCTAGAAAAGCGTGTCTAACAGTTTTGCACAGGGATTCCATATCCCGCTTGATTACTTCAATGAGACTGGAAATAAAATAGGTAGCCACCCTTAAAAATTAGCATTGAAAGGGATGACCCCAAAATCAACATCGGATTGGCGACCACAGGTGCAGGACTAGGTGGCTGAAGCTTTGCATATTGCGGTTTAAATTATTCCTCTATAACATCCTTAAATATAAGGGAAATTGGAGGGATTAAAATTTTCACATGGTCAGTCAATATAAAAGGTGCACTTTTTCAAAATTCCTCACCATAAGTCTAAAAATTCACCTTAAAGTTTCCAAAAATTGACATCAGAAATTGAATTTTCTTAGAAATGACAATCAATTTGTTTTGAATTGGACATGTTCCATTTTTAATATGTATAAAATGACCGAATGTAAACAAGCCTAAGACGTAATTTTCCTGCATGTTTGTGCATGTTAACGCCAAATTGCAAATTATCACCCTTGAAAAATTAATCCAGTCAGCCAGATTAACGGTCAGCCATTTCGGCATTCATAAAAGTAAAATTCCCTTAAAACCTTGAAGGTGATTGTATTTGTAGTAGCATTAATTTCTTTTCATTTACTATACATTTAATCCACAAGCTTAGACTTTGTTGCACCTGTGGTAAATGTACTTCCTACCCATAGCGTACTCCAGAATGCATTTTTCCGTAGTCTAATGGAACTCTGAAATGATGATGATTTAAAAGTCTGTCGTAGCCACTACATCAACATAGGGCCCATGGTCTAAAATGTCTCCTCAGGCCGTACGATTGCTCGGAACGCCACTGATCCTGGTAAATCATGTTTTTTAACGGAAACTCGCAGTAGCTAAATATAAAAATTATTGAATATCACCAATGCATTGGCTTAGTTACTATTACCACATATTTACGCACCACGAAAGATTTGTGAGAGGGAATTTTGCCTAAGTTGTGCGGTAACCGTTGCGTTCTGTTGTATTTCTTTGCAAACTGCTTCACACGGTCCCATTGTATTCCGTGAACTTCCATTGTGAAAATAAATAAACACTAAGTTTCTAGTTTGCACTATCTGGGTGATATATGATTTGTACAAATAGTTTACTGAGCTTTTGAGAGAGAAATGAGGAAAGGAACCAAACTCCTTTAAGAATGCCTTAGTTTCATTGGACGAAATACATATTCGATAGGCCGCAAACGAGTAATTTCAGACACTAAACATAGTTCACATGAGAATGCCATTTTGTTTTTGTTAGACTGGGATAGGGTACAAATATGTCAATATAATATAAACCCCAATATTTGGCATGCCAGATAATTCGATGCAAGTTGTGACACGGATCTATCGTCTGTCTCAAGTATATAAGGTCACATTTTAAATTCCCGTCGGTCCCATTCATCACAGGATTTAACAAGATCTCAAGATTTAAATGACTTTTTTTCGCTGTGCGTGTATGGCAATGGTCTTAAGCAATTGTAACTTGGGATTGCAGCGTGCAAAATCTTAGTGCATCAGTGTCGAAAAAAATATTTTACCAGATACACCGGAGTACATTTTCCCGGAACGAGCATTGTCATCATCACGGCTGTTTTATGGTTGTTATGATTATGGTCAGCTTACTATCTGGTTCGATGTTCCATTACAAATAGCTAATTATCACTGGACAATCGTTATGGACTATTCTGAGAAATGGAAATAGAGAGACTGAACCGACTTGTGGTGGCATCCACAATGAAACACTTTGATATATTAGGAAAATACTGATAACAGACAAGTTTACGCTTTAAAAAATCACTTTTTCTACAAGCTGCGAAACTTTTGTCGAAAACGCTTTCCAGAGATAGTTGAAAGGAGAAAGGTAAAGCTGAAATAGTATTGAATATTTGTGAACGTGACACTAACAGAAATATTAAGTGTAAATACTGCACGTAAAATACCAACAATTTGACTACAATCTTATGCAGCTTGATGCTTAATTTGTCGATTTGAAAGGTAGAACGCCACTTTTCATAATCCCAACATGATGCGCTATGCAAGCATGCCCAGGTAGAGCAATGGGAAGTAGTAAGAAAAACCTGACTGCGAGGATGCGACATGAAAACAAAGTATGAAGCAAAGCAAAGCAATGAAGTGTCCGTATTTATGGAGTGGCGAATATCTTTTTCCCGTAAGTGGTATCAATTTTTAAGACGCGAATCGTTGCGATCGTCTGGTTCATCTGGTGCTACAACAACTACAATTAACGGTCCGCAGTCAACCGTCATCATTCACCCAAACACCAGCCGCTGTACTTTAAATAGAGCAACGCTGAACGTAAGTAGCACTGGCGGGCTGTGCCATTACGAACAAAGCATTACATTGTTATGGCATAGCAGACAACCACAGGCGTGAATTCCGTGTTACTACGTACCTAGCCTACTCGGGTTTAGGTTAGAATTTCATCAACCGGGTTAAAATTCCCGGTAACTTAAAAAGTTACAGTCAAAGTCACTTTAACTTTTCGTTTATCAACCCGGCCAACGGTGGATCACATCTTAAGAAACTTTCACCAGTTTTAAGCAATAGAAATAACCTAACGACGTCCAGATGTATCCCAGTGGCTGACAATATAGATTGTTAGTCATCAGTTTTTCATGGCATGTCATCAACTGAATGTATCCAGATCATGGTTCCCGAAGCTTTTTTAAATGGGCGCATGCATAAATGTATTTTTATGAATGGTGTAACACGGAAACTCCCTTCAAGTTGACTGGGGACATTTTAATTCTACCGTAATTTACAACGCGCTAGATATACCAGTACGCAATAAAAAGTATGCATCTGCATTCAGCGATCAACTTCCCAATGCAGGAAACTGCTTCGCGTCCAGTGTGTTTATTTGAGTGAATTGTAATCGTTAATGTGCTCATTTAATATTGAAGGACCATTGAGGAGAATGTCGCTCAGTCTTTATTCTATTCTAAAATTCTCTCTCTTCAGTCTTGAATAGGTAAATATATTACGTAAATACCAATAAAATTCTCTCATTATGGATTCAATCCATCAAAATATGGAAAACCGATGAACTAAAAAAACCTTTTTGTAGTGTTAATATTAGATTCATAAATACATATTCATTATTCTCCTCGGTGCTACTACTTGCCAACTGGACACGCTTCGTCAGAAGTTTCTAGAAACTGGACAATTTTGTATGAATATTTATCAAACGTCAGTATAAATTGAATACGAATGAACGAGTTTGACCTGAAATTCCAATTAAATCGGACTTTTCCAAAATTCCTATGTCTCTAAAAATGCACATTAACGTTTGCCAAAAATTCACTTCCTGACTAGAATTTTCATCATTCAAAAATAATTCTGTAGGTTGAATTGGTCATGTGTAATGATGGCGTCGCATCAATTTTAAGCTTGCAGGTTTAGAATATTTATAAACTTACACTTGAGCGTTGTCTTATCTTCATGTTTTTGAAAAAAGAAAATAATAATAATAATAATAATAATTGGTTTTATTCTCATAAACCCTTTTGGGGTCATTGGACCCATAGAGCATCAACAATTTAAAATGAAGATTTTTTGATTCTTATTCTACTTAAATTTTTTAATATTATAGGACACTTTCTTATTTGGTATATACGTTATCAGATTATTAAATCAATGTGTATTAGCGAAATAATTGATAAATCAAGTCTGAAGGACTTATTACATAGAACATAAAACGTTATTAGGATTATTGTTTTTCGGTGTATATATTTTTATAAGTATGTTTATATATATAGGAGAAATTACTTATATATGTAGTTTTATTACTAGGTATATATATTGTATATGTATTTTGATCCTTATACTTAATAGGTAATCATATTTTAGTAAACCGCGTCGTTTCCGTTAAACTAGGCACTTCCATTCACTTTAAAACAAAGCTTTTTTATGAATTAACAACATTCATGGTTTGGCCTTGATTGTTTTTTATGGCTGAGATTACTCCCATTAAGCCATACATGACGAAGATTCCACACATTACACACTGTAAAATTACAAGCTGTGACAGTTCCCCTTTCACTTTACCCAGAGCATCCGCATTTTCAGATTGGATTTTGTTGCCTTCCATTTGCCCATACGCCTGCATGACGCTGTATTGCAATATAGCGTTGTAAACATTGTTGTACTGGAACCCATTCCGGTTGGCAAAGTCTCCAGCATTTCCCAACGCCGCTCGTGTGGTGCCGATGAAATCCATAATTCCAGCATGACGTAAGCCTCCCTTAATGACAGGCACCACTGATTGTATGACCGGTGCTGGACGACAGAGACCCACCAGTGTAATTACCAGAATAATGCCTAGGGCAATGAATTAAGAACAATACAAATGTAGACGCTTGATAACAATATTTGATCTTTTTCCCACTGTTAACCAGCTTTTTGCTAAATGACTTCACCACTTGTTACACTTACTAGTATTAGCGAAATTTTATCACAATTTTACTAAATTGAACTAGTATTTAATTTTTAATTTTACTTTACTTAAATAAATATAGTATATAAATTTGTGTATATTAAGCTTACCAACAAGACGCATTTTTATGAACGATTTCGTATGTTAAAACAGATTTAACTCCTCGATTTAGAAATAATAACTTAAAGTTGTATATGCAATGCAATAAAAAATTTGTCAATCAGTGACAATCAATGACTCAATCTTCACCATACAAATGGTCGAGTAGAAACTTTCGAAGTCTTAGACTGCTAGAGGCAGAATGATAAAACCTAATCACATCAACCTTATTTTCGAATGACAGATTCCCATACCAGTCAATGCAGTTTGATTTGCGTACGTGATTAAAAGTGCCTATTGGGACACATTCCAGCATGAAGTGTCTTAAGCTGTTTGCTTTATTACAAATCTGGCAAAAATCCGATTCGTCCAGATTATGTAAGTACTTTTCCCATAGAATTGAATTAACGTTCATTCTAAATTGCGCAATCAGAGAAGTTATTTTAAATGGGAGTCGCATTTGCAAATATTTTGCTGGTAATGGATTATCATGCCAAATATGCCTGTAGTATGCATATCTGTTGGATTCATTAAGCTTTGCTACGTCTTCTTGCCTTTGACAATCCAATGCATTGTATAAAATTTTATCTATAACACCACCAAATAGCTTATGATCGTCAATTTCGCTTGCACAAGAAAACCCATATTTGTTAAAAATAGTTATCATCTGTGAGACCCAATTGAACTTAGGCGTTGTAGTACTAGCAGTTTGACGTAGTGCAAGAAAGCACTTTTTTGTATACCTATCATTATCCATTTTCAGCAGTTTCCACCAGTACAGCAATGCCTTCTTCAATACAAGTACAAAGAGTGGCTGACGACCAGTTTCCAAACGAAGGATATGACTTGGCACATATCTAGATACTCCAAGCACTCGTCGTAGAAACTGAGATTGCACTTTTTCAACTTTATCTGCTTGCATAAGACCCCATATATGACTACTATATAGAGTGCTTGTCGATACTAATGCATCAAATAATCTTATTCTGCTAGACCAGCTACTTATTCTACCACCACAAATCACGTTCCACACACTGGACATAGCCGCTATACCTTTTTTTGCAAAATAATTAGCTGTGTTTGTGAAACACCCAGATGAAAAGAAAGGAACACCAAGATATGTATAGGTAGGCACAATTTCGATTGCGCAATCACCATATTTAAATGTAGGAATTTTACCAATGCGTCCACCTTTTCGAAACACAACGATTTTTGTTTTGTCTACGTTAACCTGCAACGAGAGTTTCAAAAAGTACTCTCTGAGGGCATCTATTTTTCTCTGTAGTTCACCAGGCGTTGAAGCCATGATTATCATGTCGTCTGCAAAGCTCAATAACTGTAATTGAAAGTCATGCGTTATTTTTACCCCAAAGATGTTAACTTCATTTAGGTAAGCCTCTATATCGCAGATATA
Organism: Sinella curviseta; assembly: GCA_004115045.4. Classification (NCBI taxonomy): domain Eukaryota; kingdom Metazoa; phylum Arthropoda; class Collembola; order Entomobryomorpha; family Entomobryidae; genus Sinella; species Sinella curviseta. The sequence continues at coordinate 4,026,047 of CM023199.3, read as the reverse complement.
TAGGTTAAAGAGCAAAGGTGAAAGGATCTCGCCCTGACCTAATCCTTCTGTGACCTCTATTCGACTGGTATAACCATGTTCAGTTCTCACTTGCATTGTAAAGTTATCATAGAGATCCTTAAGGATGCGAATGATCTTTCCTGAGACTCCTAGCCATAACAACTTTTTCCACAGTTTTTCGTGTGGGATTGATGAAAATGCACGCGCAAAATCGACAAAAAGAGAAAATATTTTCCCTTTACTCTTCGTCAAATTTATTTGTATAGCAGAATTTAAGCAAAATATTTGATCCTCACAGCTGCGAGCTTTTCGAAACCCTGCCTGACTTTCTGGAAGTAAACCATTTTCATCTGCCCAGTTTGATAATCGTTCATGCATAATGTGTGTAAACAATTTCAATGAGTGATTGAGCAATGATATTGGTCGATAATTTGCTGGATCTGCCGGATTACCTTTTTTATAAATCATTGTTGTAACCGCCTCAGCCCATTTAGATGGAGTTTTTTCAGTCACCAAAATATAATTAAATATTTCCACCAGCCAATCTTTTCCTGCCTCGGGAAGATTCTTTAAAAACTCAGAGGAGATGTGGTCAGAGCCTACCGCTTTATTTAGAGGTGCTTTTCTTATCGCATTATCAACCTCCTCTCTCGTAATTGCTTTCTCTAACTCAAAACATTCATTCCCCTCGTACCTTTCCCCATCTTGTATTCTTGGTGGTAGTATTTTGTTGTGAAACTCTAACCACTTTTCCTCTGGTACTTGATTTGCCACAAACTTATTACCCCTGTAGCGTTTTACAGCTTTCCAAAAATCGGAACCTTTTTTGCATTTGTTCAAATCATTACGGATAGAATTTTCGAATTCAACTTTTTTCTGTCGAATCAATCTGATATATTTTGTTTTTGCTTCATTATAGCTATTCCAATTTTGACCACTGCCAAATTTTTTGGCTACTTTCAGCCTCTCTGTGGCATATTTCCTTAGTTGATTACATTCATTATCAAACCATGGCTTGTTTACCTTCTCATCTATCTTAACTTTTCTATACATTCCACATTTTTGTGCAGCTTGGTGGATAATATCGCATAATGTTTCGTATGAGCATTTTTCAACATTTTGGAGCATGTTATTTACCAACTCTGTGTACTCGTTTCTTTTCGTATTGTCCCATTTTAATCTTGTATATATTTCTTCCTGTTGGGATGTTTTTTCTCTTATTTCTAGACTAACAGGCAGATGTGTAGAATAGACCATATCTAATGTCAGCAATTCCTTACATTTGCTAATAGAACTGCTGTCAATGAATACAAGGTCAATCACGCTGTTGCCGTGTGTGCTTGCATATGTGTAGGATGCTGGCACATCACCACTCGCTCTTCCATTCATCAAGACCATATTGTTGCTACTCATTGCTTCTAGTAAGCATTCCCCTCTATAGTTATACGTTTTGTCGTTTGACTGTCTGTCACATTGCACGCCTCCCCAGTCATACACATATGTACACGCACTCTGGTCAAGTTCTCCTACTCTACCATTGAAATCCCCTCCTACTATAAATATATCTCTTTGATACCTATTGCATATATCGTTTAATACTATGGTGAGTTGGTCTATTATGCAGTTGTTCTCCGTCTTTGGTGGTATATAAACCATAACCAAGCTAATTAATATAGAGTTGTGTTTGAGCCTTATAGCTATATAGTTTTCATGTATTGCTATAGTCTGTACAAGCGTAAATATGTCACTTCTGTAGTATACCGCTATACCCCCGCTCGCTCTGCCTACTCTAAAATTCCTTTTTGCTCTGCTTTGAACAGAAGCATACCTACTCAACGCAGGTAAGATTACCTCAGATTCTGACCATGTCTCGTATAATCCTATAACTTGGTGCTTGCACAATTTATCAACATCGTTTACATGCATATTATGAAACCTCCTTATTCCTTCAATATTCCAAAATACAAACTTAAAATAATAGTCCTTATATAACTTATCGCTAGTCCGTTGCTCCATGGGTCCTTTTCCTCAGATGCTGTTGATTTTGCGAACGGGTTTCACCTCCCCGTTGTCCACGTGGTATCTTTCAGTCACTTTCCCATCCTTCCAGATGAACATGCATCCTTGTCGGAATGAGGCTCCTATGTCCTTTGTAGTCTTTGATAATTCTCTGTAGTATGATCTCAGTATTCCGGTGTCTCGTCTTTCCTCCTTGGTAAGGTCGTCATCTAGGTAAATCTTCTCCTTCTTAAGAGGCTTTGCGGCTTTTATTAACCTCTTCTTGTCCATGGTCAAGGCTAGTTTCAACATTATCGGGCGTGGTCCTCTGGCAGTTTTTTGCCCCATACGGAAGACATCATCGATCAAAACATTATCCACGCCAACTTTAGCACACAAATCACCAATCACGTTAACAATTTTTGCATGATCTTCGCCATTTTCCTCTGCAAGTCCTTTAATAACAATGTTCTTACTTCGCTTCTCTCCCTCAAGCTTGGTCAAATGATTTTTCAGTACTTCTTGCTCAAGCTTTATAGCCACAAGCTTGTCATCAAAAACTTCATTCACAATGGTTTTAACAATATAGATTGTTAGTCATCAGTTTTTCATGGCATGTCATCAACTGAATGTATCCAGATCATGGTTCCCGAAGCTTTTTTAAATGGGCGCATGCATAAATGTATTTTTATGAATGGTGTAACACGGAAACTCCCTTCAAGTTGACTGGGGACATTTTAATTCTACCGTAATTTACAACGCGCTAGATATACCAGTACGCAATAAAAAGTATGCATCTGCATTCAGCGATCAACTTCCCAATGCAGGAAACTGCTTCGCGTCCAGTGTGTTTATTTGAGTGAATTGTAATCGTTAATGTGCTCATTTAATATTGAAGGACCATTGAGGAGAATGTCGCTCAGTCTTTATTCTATTCTAAAATTCTCTCTCTTCAGTCTTGAATAGGTAAATATATTACGTAAATACCAATAAAATTCTCTCATTATGGATTCAATCCATCAAAATATGGAAAACCGATGAACTAAAAAAACCTTTTTGTAGTGTTAATATTAGATTCATAAATACATATTCATTATTCTCCTCGGTGCTACTACTTGCCAACTGGACACGCTTCGTCAGAAGTTTCTAGAAACTGGACAATTTTGTATGAATATTTATCAAACGTCAGTATAAATTGAATACGAATGAACGAGTTTGACCTGAAATTCCAATTAAATCGGACTTTTCCAAAATTCCTATGTCTCTAAAAATGCACATTAACGTTTGCCAAAAATTCACTTCCTGACTAGAATTTTCATCATTCAAAAATAATTCTGTAGGTTGAATTGGTCATGTGTAATGATGGCGTCGCATCAATTTTAAGCTTGCAGGTTTAGAATATTTATAAACTTACACTTGAGCGTTGTCTTATCTTCATGTTTTTGAAAAAAGAAAAGGAATAAGCGCGAACCAAAATGTTTCGCTATCAAATGTGTTATTCAAGTATGTGACTTGTTGAATTTTTATTTGATGTTTTACAACACCAGCGGGGTTCATGATCCCAATTTTTTGCATTAACGAATTAGTTGTTTTTTCGGATAATTTGATTTCGGACTACTCCAACTTCATCTTCTTCTCCAAAAAGAAGCTAGTTAGTCAAAAAGCTAGGAAATTTTAACGATTGAGTCATCTTTTATGGTGGGGCTGTTAAGATGATGAAGCCCTTTTTCTTCTTATAACTTACGCAGTGAACTGTATGGCTTAGTGCTTACCCATATAATATATCTATCTGTCTATCTACATCTTTACTATTCCCTTTGGAGATTATAGTAAGAAGTAAGCTTTAACATAGCTAATATTTCCAAGTGGATTACATTGATGCTTGTTCCTTGACTGTTTCATCAAACGTACAAAAATTTCATAAAAGTAATTTTTTCATGTTGCTTCCTTATTTCAGCTGAGATCGTTCCGGCAACATCAAAGCTGGAGATAATCGAAGTTGTTTTCAGTAGAATATGAGTACAATTTATTTATAAATCTAATTTAGCTTGAAGTTGATTGTTTAATCCGAGCAAATCCAAATCTTCATGCTGCTGCTGCAAACCATTCGAGTACATAGTAGTTTTCACTTCCATGTGCATCATTTGTTCCGATATGTACATATGTTTATGAGTACCGATTCAGTTGAAGATGCCAACTTGACATTGGCAAGCATCGATAACAAATAATTTAATACTAGACATTGTAACTAAAGTCGACCAGTGCAAAAAGCATAAATGATTCCCAAACCTTGTTTTGACAATAACGACATTCAATTCTTAAAATCGGAAAAAAATTCCTTTTAGGTGCCCCGGCTCGGGCCTGCGGGGCCCTCTGGTGAAATCGGTGTATAGCACGTGGGGTCAAGTGTCATTAGTCTAGTATCCACTTGTATCCACAAACCCAGCATGGGGATACTGTATTGGAATTTCCTCTTTCATTCTGGAGAGATTTCGAACTTCTAGTTCGTACCCTAGCATTTGAGGGTCTATATTTTACTTCATATTCAGAACTTTTTGGACCAGAACGTATATACGCATAGAAAGCCCGTCTCATTGCGTGTTCACTGATGTGTCACTTATGCAATTTCTTTCAACTGTACTCGAGTAATCGACGATCCCAAAAACGTGTAGAAAATTTCACAGGAAACCGGACATTTGAACTTCAATTTTCTTTTCCGCATTACAAGGGAAGTATTCTACCAATTACCACATGTGATGGCTCAAATTAAAAGGTTATGTTTGACCATCAAAACAGTGTCTACCAGACTAATGAGTCTTGACGCTTGTAGAAATGGGGAACAAAATAAAATGCTTTAACTTTAAAAAAACAGGCTCCGTATTCTCATTCGCTATCACAGCATTTCGAATAAAAAACTTATTATATTGCTTTTAAGTAAAAGCCGCAAGGGAATACACTTGTTCTGTACGTAATTATTACAGATATGCTCACAATTTGACACATGACGCAACGTAAAATTGATATAAAATGCTTCAGAAAGGCGACGATTCTGGTTAATGAAGAGTCCAAGAGTATTTAGTTAGGGCAGATATTATATTATCGTTTAACTAATTTCAAGATTTACAATGAAATAATCCGAAATGCAAGTGCTTAGCTATGCCAAATTTGAACAAAATCGGTCAACGTTAAGAAAAGTTATAGTGTTTATAGACACACAGATTAACAAACGCACAGAAACACAGACACAGGAACACACAGACAGACAAACAGATCAATCGCAATAACTACCTATATAAGCATTTCATGCTTCCGGTAGTAAATAACTGTTTAGGCGCCAATTTCTAAAAATTATCCGCATGGATGGTCATTTTTCACTCCTTCCAACAATTTTACTATTTTACTAAACCAAACATTTATCAATCACTTGGTTTCTGAATCTGAATTTTGTTTTGATGACAAAATACCATTATAACTTCAAAGGACTTAGGAGGAAAGCATATCATCATGTAGGCAGGAAACTAACGCTACAGATATCATTTTAGCCTCTCACAATTGTGTTTGTTATTAATGGACACGGTCGGGGATATCTTATGGAGATCTGAGTTCCCACCAGATGAATAAACAGCTCTTCGCACAAACATATGTGAGATTGATGCATCAATTACAATTACAAAGGAATGTACGAACTACAAGATTTAGAACGATTTTAATGAAAATTAGGAAATGTTTTTCGTCTTAGCTTCGATTGCTATCAAAAAGCCACAAGTTCAAAAAGCCACAATCCAAAAAGCCACAATCCAAAAAGCCACAATCAAAAATAACTAATAACCGAACAGTTTTCTTTCCTTTTCTAACCCAACCAAACCTCACCTAACCTAAATTAACCTAACCTAATACCAATTAAGCATTTATAATAACAATTTCCTTGATTTTTCGAGTTGTGACTTTTTGGACTTGTGGCTTTTTGATACACCCCCTTAGCTTCCTCCTTCCATTGCGGTGTGCTGGATGGTAGCAAACGTAGAAATCCCAGGCCATCTATTTTAATCCGTATCTGAATAACGTGCGCGGCCCCGCCCTGATACGGAAACCATTAAGAGATTGAAGGTTTGGTTTACAATCACTACAAAACCGTTTTACTTCTTACTCCGCAATCATTACTGCAGCTGGCCAGGCATCATCCTCATCCCTCATTTATTTTCATAAATTCCAACAGCCAATGAAATTAGCTAGCTGGTGATCAGCTGATATCTGTTGGTAGTACCAGACCGTCAGCTCGAGGTTTCATTGGCTGCTGGAATTTATGAAAATAAATGAGGGATTAGGATGATGCCTGTCTATAGGCAGTATAATGCGTCATTAAAAGTTTGCGGATCTTGCACCTACATGTTACAAAAACCTGCTTATTTATGGATTTACTCTTCGCAGAGAGAAAGCCGAAATCTCTATTGAGAAAGTATGGTTAAAAGAGAAATTTGGAGCTCATAGGGTGCACTGTGCTGCCAATTTCTTGATACTTCAAAACCGTACAGCTTGTAGGTAATGGGATCAAAGCATTTTCTGGACAGCATTTGGACACATTCAATATGTTGTAGTGCAAGGATTTCACTCTAGTTTCTACTATCACGCCGTTTAGTATAATATCGGCCGAACTTGACTAAAATAAGGGCTTAGGTTTCATTACTGCTACATCCAACGATAGAACGACACATTCAGCCGATTTTTGAACGCGAAGATTGTTTACATATTTTTTACCGCCGCCCCATTTCTCGCCTTCGCTTCTCTGTCTTCACGATATTTTTTTCCAATCAGCTGTTAAAAAATGTGAAAACAGAGAAGCGAAGGTGAGAAATGGGGCGGCGGTAAAAAAAATGTAAACAACCTTCGCGTTCAAAAATCGGCTGAAGGTGTCGTTCTATCGTTGGATGTAGCAGTATTGTTTTTAATGTGTTGATAGGTAACCCATTGCGCCGTGAATGTGACGATTCAAGAAGCAAACTCGTTCCCATCGCAACATACTCTCATCCTGTCGTCCGCACTTTCAACAGTTAGTTTTCAACGTTGCTGAAGGCTATCAAGCGGGATATTCGATGTAGAAGATGAAAAGCGTTTTGCGTGCCATTATCGTAAACGCCAATTTACGCCTAAAAATATACCTGCTTTGTGAGAAAGATGGAAAGATACAAGAATGCATGGATGACAAAAGTTTCCATTCAATAATATAGAACCAACTGTTATCCCATTTTCTCTTCATACACAAGGAATATAAGTGAGCATTTTTCCGGTCAGAATGAGTTGGTATATTTTGAATAGGAACGCTAAACGGTGTAAGTTATGAACGCCCTGCACTATGATTTATAGGCAGGCATGAAGGAACTGCAATAGTGCCACCGGCTTCGATGCATTGCCATAATGTAGTCCTAACAGCGCCTACCTATATAAGCAACGCATTATCTAACTATTTCGGACTAAAAAACTGTTCACATTGGTGGGAGGATTGTCAATAAAGATGTTGACAAGATAATTTACAACAGTATTTGGTGCAAAGCTTAGGCCACTTCAGTTACCTATGAGGCGAATTACTGATTGATTTTAGTGCCATGAAGTGGCACATTATATTCTCACAATTGATCCCAAAAGGTTAGATCAAACATTTCTATCCCGTGGGTAGAAGGTGTTGATTGTGTTAAGAATGCAGAGTACATTGGCTTTGGAATATTGGAGGTTATGCGATGAGGTTTTAACGATTTATTCTCTTACATATAAAATGCGTAAATTATTTGCATTTGTCAATTTTCCTTATCATACTGTCATAAAGTTCAGCATTTCCTTATAGTCAGGACATCGGTTTTTTCTGCTGCATTGTTTTACAGAAATATAATACAATGTAGTTATGTAGCGTTAAAATGCATTGTGAATGGCGCAAATTTTAATCACAGAACTGTAGCCGTGCAAAAAATTGGAATCCAGAAAACTGCTGGGATTTTATTTTCCGCCCGATTAATCGAATCAAAATATCAAAGATTGGGTGCCCATATCAAGGAAAATGTTTTTATAACTTACGTGTTGTAACTATTTCGGAATAAACAACGAATTCAGTGGGAAATAATAAAAGACACGTTGGCCAAAAAGTCGGGGTTTTGGAAGTTTGCACAGGAGTAATTTTTATGGCTAATTTTCATCTCTTCTGTTGGCACATAGATTGGCTTTACTGCCGCAAAGATGAACATTCACTTGAACAAACTATTTCAAGAAAATAGATGATGTTTTGGTCTTTTTCTTGGTATGTTATGGAAGTTTATTGGCTTGTTGAAAAGTGTTAACCCAGATAAACCTGCCTGTTGTCTTTGCATATTATACTTGCGGTGGAAGAGCGTAGATAAGCTAAGCTAATAGGTTTTGTTTTGTCTAGAATTTGTGATGTTAAAGGGAAAGTAAAATATATACAAAATTCCTTAGTTTACGTGTTATGCTACGTTGTGTTTCTTAATTATTTTATTTTGTTTAAAGTTCCACAACGTTCCGAAAAAATGCATTACTAACCGAACACATGATTACACATTTGCTGGTGTCAATTGGACGCTGGTAGACTTTTGCTCCATCAAACTGAAAGTGAACATTTACATGAAATATTTGTAGAGTCAGTGGAGTGTTTTCAGTAAGTAACTTGGAATATGCATTGAAGCTTAATTATGAAACATGTAATAAGATCAAATATATCATTTTCCATACATCGCAATCTAATATCTGGAAACCATTTACCAAAATTTGCTTCGAAATTTTTATTGAAGGCGTCAACGCAGTAATTCCTGAAATTCGCTAATTAAACGAGTATGCTTCGGTAGTTGAAAAAGCTTATACACTTCAAAGAAGAAATCCTACCTGGAGCAGGCTAGAAATTAACATTTTCAATAAAAATACGCGAGTTTCACTTTTACAATACGGACAATGTCCATACTGAATCGAAATTCAAGCTAAATGAAATACTCCCCTCCATGTTTATAGAAGGTTAAGGTGCCGTTTTCTAGAGGCGAGTTTAGATGGGAATGTTCATAGCTTCGGCATGCAAGTTTCTGTACATATTATAACTTATTTTATTTTCATATATATTTATTAGGTCACAACAAGTTTGATATCGGAGCCTAGTTCAGAAGATACCTTTAGTGTGCTGGATTGTCCGGCCAGGATATCCCAGAAGTGCAAATCCTAAAAAATGACATACTTGCTTCTTGCAACCATAATGTCACAAAATATGAATATACTAGTAGAGTGTGCCCTGGAGATTTTGACCCATTTTAACCTTGACAGAAGAATGATGATGATGATGAATGAATGAATACAAACAAGAGGATTCACAAGAAAACAAACTATTGAAAATTTTATTATCAATGCATAAAATATAAAATAGTTAGAACAGATCCCTCATTAGGTGAATGGAAATTTATTTATGTTCATGGATTAAATTACAAATACAAAAACCCGGAAATAAGCATATTTCTTTTTTTGTATTTTTTAAAAAGTCTTAAGCTGAAAAAAAATATATTTAATGACATAATCACATCGTAATAATGATAGCATTTTGTATAAAGTAATTAAAATATGTGTATATTATGTACTTACCTCCACTCATTTTGCTAACTTTAACCCTCAAAAACAAACGACAACTGTCAATCAGATGCTGAATTTTATTTTGATGTTATATTTCCAATGTTAAAAAGTATAGACGTGCGATACAAATGTGTAGTATAAAAAATGAAAATGCATGAAACAGATGCGTAAAAAATATGCGTAAGTATGTAGGTATATAATGTATGTAAAAATATAATGTACATCATTTATTTTTTAACAATAAACCACTTAGCATAATATGTAAAGCAGCTCGATAAGTACCCACCATGTCATATGCTGCTACTATGCAATGACATATGCGTCCGAAATGAAAAATTCGACTGTCACCAATCGGTATGGCAATAGATTTTAACAGCTGAAAAATACAAATTAGGTTGTGCTTCGAAAATGATTCGCAGTCCGCCAGATTTTGAGACAAGTACCGGACAGGAAATTTGCTGTTAGAAAACTTCCTGCATTAAAATAGATGTTAAGTGCCTACAATCCACATTGTCTTCCCTTTACCAAAGCTCAACTTAAGTAGAATAATGCAAGTAAAAAGAATGGCACCTAAGAGTTACATTCGGCCATCGGATCATGTACACAACACACACAAACCGGTAAAGGATCGCCACGTATATATCGTAAAGGAAAGTATTAAATACGCTGGAAAGCCCAAAGAGTCGTCAAAATACGTAACCTTGTTACTGCAATAAACCATTCGAAAATTTGAGTTTCGTGATAAAAACAAATTAGCGACTCTAAGACGTTGTTTGAATTGAATAAAAATGAATGAACGAATGTTAACGGATTAGCAAGTATTTTCTAGTGGTACAGTTGAAATATATTTGCTCATAACTATATAATTAATACGATTTGATACGATACGACTTTTTCTTTGTGATTCCTAAAAAAATTAGTATCAAATCATGTGAACACGAACAAGTCGTTTTGAAGCTAGGAAGATGGGGAAGTGCATTAAGGGTATCGTTAATTGAAAACCATTCACTGGCAAGCTTGCGGTTAAAGTTCAAACACTGACAATTTTATCCCTTTCCTACACCAAGTTTAAACTCTAATGCATCATTCATGACCAGACGAGTGCTGATATTACTCCGGTCAATGAATGTGTCAATATTTTCAAATGCCAGGCGTATGATCAAATCAAAATAGGAAATTACGGTTAGATTTATGTATAACTAAGCAGAGTTTAGAAGCCGAATATTCATAATACATTGAATGCATCTGAAAGGGTGATGGGAGAAAGGTTAAGCCTTTGGCTTAATGCAACATACAGCAACTCCACAAACCAGCATACATTGAAATGTAACGAGTGTTTCAAAATCACAATTTAATGCTGTAGTAATGTTCTTTGAGCAAAACTAGGTAGGGTTTGCTCATGTGATTTTTTTCTAAAATGTTATTGCACTGGGTACACTGAGAAAAACTAGTTTTTTCAGTGATCACAGTTTGCCTTCCACAATTTTCATCGGAATGGGCTGAGACTTGGCAAGGATATTGCTCATGTCATTCTTCAAGACGTTCAGAAATGAAACTGAAGATTTTTAAAACCTAGTTGGTGTGGGAGAGGTTAAAAGATCAAAATTTTCAAATTTCATAAAAATGCATTTTCGGAATTATTTCATGGAAATAAGTGTTACGCGCAGTTCTGTACGCCAATTTTCGTTAAATAATACCTTTAAATGCATTTTTATGAAATTTATACAAATTACAAATTAAATACTAAAATAAGACATGTTGGTTGGAATCAGTTGTATGGTGCATCGCATGACAGGCTTGACGCCGGAAGTGCAGATTTTGGCCAAAACGTTTTTAACAAGTTCATAGGTTCTTCATCCTGGCTTATTCTTGTGAGTATCTGTTACCGCATGTAACTCTTTGAACATCAAGTATTTCGAATGAAAACCAAAGTGGAAGATTGGAAAAAATGGCAAGATGATTACGGCAGGAATTGGAAATTGACTATAATTAAATAAAACAGGCCAATGTTAAGCTTCCAAGGAAAACCTTGTCTTGATTGCAATTTTAAATTCGAAAAGAAAATATTCGCGCATTAGGATGCAAATTCAGTTCACATAATTCAGTGAAGATCACATTGCGAAAACGATATTTTTAGAGAGATATGTAAAAGCGGCCACTATATAAAATTATATTTCTTCTATACAGCAACTCCATAAGCATACATTAAGATGTAATGAATATCTGAAAGCAAAAACGAGTGCCGTAGTCAAGTTCCTTGAGCAATTTGCTCAGATGATTTTTTCAAAATCGGATTAGAGGGGGTACATTGAGAAAAACTGTTTTCAGTGGACCAATTTTTTCTTCCAGGGTTTTCCGAGGATTTGGCTGAAATTTGTCATGGGCATTGCACATAGCGTTCTTCACGAGGTCCAGAAATGAAAATGCAGATTTAAAAAATGCAATTGATTTTGGGGGGATCAAAAGGTCACCAATTATCTAACAATCGGCCCCAATAACAAAAAACGCTCTAACTTCAAATGGACAGGACGTACTCAATATCTGAAAAACTAGCATATTAAGTGCTCATCAAAATGAGCGGTTGATATTCAACATCGGTTGAGTTGGTCTCACAAGTGGAACAAGTGAGACAGGTGATGTCGCGTCCGATCACAGTTCAGGTATATTATCATTTGGGCAAGGTTGCTATGCGATTACGAAAACAAGGCCTGCAATCAACTCTGTGAACTTTTGACGAAGCAGAACGACAAAATGCAAAATCAGAGCCGATTACATCATTTGGCATAAGAACAAAAGTGAATGGTGAAACTAAATTTATTTTAAAACATTTGACTGTAATAGATATTTAGGATTATAGCTATTAATTATAATATATATAGTATTTTTCTCATTTATAAATGAGTTTACTTATTTTCTGTCTCACTCTTATAATAAATTTGAACACTCATGAAATTGCTTTAGTTTACCAAATCCCCTCGAGAAGTCCCAATGTGAGAGTTCCCCCTCCGCACCCGTTGTATGAGTAGACATGGGGACAATTACGATTTCAAAGATTCAAAAAGTTTGTGCGCTATGCACGTCACCGTTTTCAAGGAAATGAGTTGAAAATTGGCGCGTACTTGTCGTTTGAGTATAGAAAATGTGGTCAGATATTTAATATTGTGATGACCAGATGACCACAATTGTCATGTCCTTCGATGTGCAGCACCACCAGTCATGATTGTGTCATGTAAAGAGAATTTTGATGAAGTACCTTTCTCTACGCCGATACCAAAATGTACACCAGTCGGTCAGTAGCGTGGTGGCTTACAATGAGAAACGACAACTTGTAACTTACATATTATGGTTGATATAATGTAAATTGCTCCAGCAAATATTGAATTTAAGATTACCGATAACGAAAACATTTTTTTCAGATGTGCAAACAATTTACCATGTGATAATACCAATAACAAATATGAATTTATTCTGTACAGTGGCGTGATTGCATGATGACGGTGCAGAGTCACTATCGCTCTTATGAAAATACTTGTTAAGCCAAAAATATGTCACCACGAATAACATTATTAGGCAAATACTTGCTCATAACACATTCGCCACAGTGTGTCAGCGCATCAGATACTTGTATGGAAACTGGCGAGGAATGTTGGCCTCATTTTGATACGCTCAATACAGCCACAACACCTTTCAATGCAATTTCACAAATCACACCAACGTACATAATTTTTTGTGCGTTTATTTAATAGTCAATGATTCCAGTTTTATACCAACAAAGTATCTGGTCTAAAATGTTGGAACAGTTGTCACTTTTACTGCTTTTTTCAACAATAATATATGGCGCTCCCACACAAACCGAGAAGACGATTCACAACGTAAGCAGTCTTTTTTTAAATATTACTTTCAAAAGTGAAAAAACGGGGTTTTCAACGGTTTGAATTCTAAATTTTGTGTTCCGTAATCAACCAAAAGGGATCTAGTGATAATGAATCCTGGACGCGAGATTGGCTTTGCCTCCCCGGTAGCGAAGCAATTTGGGGACTAGTGACCGTAATTGCCGCTGCAGTTCTTGTGCCATTTTTCATCAACTGCTGCATGGGGTGTTGTGGATTCACTAGCAAGGGAGTGTCGGGCGGCTCATGTGCCTCGGGGTGGCAGTCCTGTATTGGAAATGTTGCTAGAGGCTCCTGTTTTGCATGCTTGCAGTCCTTTGCAGCGAAGCGAACCTAATGCCGAATTTGTGCACTGATTGGAATCGTATCGGGGTTTTGCGCTGCTGTGGGATACGTTTATTTAGTGCATTCATGCGCCGTCGACGGACCGGAACCGTATAGATTCGTTAAAAATTTATTTTCCTAAATTACTATTCAGTGGAATAATTTAATGGATTTATTGTAGTTCCGGTTAAAATGAATAAAACAATCATATTTTTTCAACAGGAGAATGAGAAATTCGTACATATACTTTGTTTCTATTTCTTCATAACGTTAGTCGGCGTACGCATCAAAAAGTGATTAGTTCCTAGCAGATTGAGCCACAATACACAAGGTGAGCAACCATGGAAAAAGTATTGCGTTGACGCGCCCATCACTAAGCCTGTGTTACTACAAGTTTCCAGGGCCTCACCGACGCTGGCTTGCGGTGGCTTTTCGAACCAGGGCCCCCTAAGGCAAGGGGCCCCGTAGGGGCCCCTTGGCTTGTCCTCCTTCCATTTTTTCACGAAGGAGCACATTTCGTGGTACCAAAATTCTACGAATACTATATTATATAATATGAACGCATTGTAAAAATAAATTCATATTCCTCTACATATATTGAGTCCTGTCATTGGCTGTATTTAACAAATACATTATTTTGCCCGAAAATGTTTCGTTTCGAGCCGGCTGACCGGTAGCTGGTTGGTAACTTGTGGTTACAATCTTTAATTAAATTACTTCTTATTTCAAACTTTATAGTATTTTATACTGCTGTTCAAATCCGGCGAAGGGAGGCTCCTTTGGTACTGCGTAAAAATATTATAAGCGGAATTACTTTAACGTTGTTGGTAGTTAAATCACATACATCATTCACAAATCTTTTGTTCCATTGAAAGAAAAATGCCGGTGTAGTGGAAAATGAAAGGCTTGAAACTGGAACGAAGTAAAGAGTAATATTTTGGAGAAAACTGATTGAAGTATTGCCCTTTTTTAGCCGCACCAGGATAGAGACCAAGCGGCATGAGTAACTTTTTTCGGTTGTTTCCCATATTTGGTACGTGTATTTTTGTGAAGCGTAAATATGCTGGTAGTTTCCCTCGCCCAAATGTCTCGTTGAAAGTTTCGGACATTTAAGTGCACCAAATACGTGGATGTACTAGATTGTCTAAAAACCGTGCCGAAAGTTCCTGAACTAAAACCTGTTAGAGGGGTTTAGTGATGATGCACTAAAATGTATCACTGTTTTTAATCCACTCATCTAGTGCAACTTTCAGCATCACATTGTCAGCATTCCCGATTCAGACGTAGAGAATGTGTCCGTTGACTGCGGATGGATTTTTGTTTGTGTACCCTGAGCCTATGATTCGCGAAATGTAGCTACATTTTGCTGTAGTTTGTAGAGATTTTAAGCCCTGACTTGGCTTCTGTCCACTGCCAAAAGGATGTTGTGACATTTCTAGGAAAAGAAATGTAGATCGTGGAGAAACACGAGATACCTCCCAATATTCCGCACCTGCGCCCCATCGAAAAATTTTGGGCACTGACGAAACGCCGGTACCATGATGAGTCGGATGAGCCTTCAACTCTTCCTCAGTTCCACAACCGTTGGGTGAAAGCAGCGACGGAAGGTGGAAAGTCTTCCGGGGCAAACCTCATGAAGAACAAAAAAAGTTAACTACAAACTGGAGAATTGACCTCACTCTTCCCTGTTTGCTACATTTGAAGCCAACTTAACGAACTACAAAATAGCTATTTTAATTTTTTGTATATATCTTTCTGCTGGTAATAAATTAAGGTTTTAAAACCATCCACAGTCAATTTTATGTCAATTTTTGCGTACCAATTAAAAAACAACAGCATTTTTAAGAGTTCATGTGCCAAACACTACCAATAAAGCTCTAATCATTTTAGGAATCCGTACTCAAATATATGTGGTAGTAACGACAATATCGATTAAATAAAATAAATGTTTTCGACTGATAATGCTTACAATATCATGTCACAGAAAGTATTGTCACTTAAACACGTTTTGAAGCGCAACGATTTGTGAATATGCAGCTGCGGATATCGTTTCAATCAAGGCCGTAACAACTGGGGGGGGGGGGCAGGGGGGACATTGTCCCCCCCTGGAATTTGGAAGATAAAAAAATATTTTATAAAATGCTTATATGGTGAAAGATTTTTACAAAATGTTGGTAGAATGTAAACTTATAATTTCGGTTTGCTACTTTCAACTACATAAATATATATCAACATCTTCACACATTGCCATCATATCCTATAATAATATTGTTCTTTCTCTCCTAAATTTGCTTTTTGGTCGTTGAAATGTTTATTGAGATAAAGTACAGTCAAATTATTAGCTGAAATATTGGCCGCTAGATGTTATAGAATCCTATTTAGAACAGTGTATTCACTGCACTGAAATGTATAACATAAGTAAGTTAAATCAATTAATAAACAAAAATTAATGTAATTAAATTAATTTAGTATGATTAGAATTCAAATGTTGTCTGACAGTAATAAAGTGATGAGCGGGTTAGCTCGTCTGTTGGTAAAATTTGTTAGTTAGATTATGTGCGAAATTATACAGTATTTCGTCAGTTCATTATTGACATTGGAAAGGATTTATTTCAACTTTATATTTGGTAATTATTTTGAATGATTTAAATAGTCTGAATTTATTCAGAAAAAACTTTTAAAGGACGAAAATATAGCGTAAACCGGGGTTGGTAAACTTAGTTGCACTAAAGCACATCATCTCAAATTATTACTGCATTTAAGTTGAACTTATTTATCAATAGCAGATATGGTTCAACGGCCGGAATTCGCGTCCGATGTCTATTTGATTGTAAGGTAATGCGAAGGGCTGGCCAAATGTCAATTGTCCTATTTTTGTGAACATGACATGTACATTTGTCAAAATGACATTGACATTTCACAAACCATTTTCCTCAATCGAAGTTGCGTTTTTGTCCTTACACAATTAACAACTAAATTGAGCCCCTTTTATTTCTTCAAGATCAGCTTGAGTATTCTTAGATTTGCTGAGACAATTTCCATGCATTTCCATCACGCACTCGTCTTTCAAAAACGTACGAGCAACGTGGTTCCGCTTATTTTGCAGTACTGATTTCTCAGCGTGTCCTAAACTCAGTTCATCGAGTTACATAAGCCTTACCATCAGAACAAAGCAACTCACAAAAATAATATGAAATTATCATTCCACGATTCACAAATATTACACAACACAATATGGACCATATTTCACAATGGCATATTTCGAGTAAACTAGGCGCATGAACACTGACGGAAAAGCTTTACGGCCATAAGTTTACTGGGATTAAGACCACGCAATTTTGCAGTTGAAATCTGCTTGAAATCATAATTTATGCTAAATACTAGGAATTGTTTTATGCTGCAGTCTGACAGGGCCGTAGCAAGATTTGACCCGGCCCGGGGCGAAATCTGTTCCGCGAAAACGCGATCCCCTAATACAAATCTCTTTTATCATTCGATGACAAAAAATACTGTACAATAAATTTCAAATACAATGCAGTCGTAAGTACATAACTGGCGGCCAATGAATTCGACGTTGGCGGTGCTACAAAATGTACGCACAATAATTGTGCCACAATTTCATAACACCCCTGCATGCTCTTAACAATTTAGTTTAATGGAAACAAGTGAACCAACTAATAAACTGCAATAATTTTGTTACTAAAGCCGGTTCTACTTTAACATGTTCAGACAAGTCGTTCATGAAAATTTCCCTCCAAGGAAATATTTTCACAGCACGTATGCAAGTATTTGTTCATAATACATTGTGTCCAAGCATCTCTTAAAAATGTTTCAGTCGTCTTCTCGAGAAATGTTCACAGCTTTCGTTCACAGAAATTCATTACAGACTACACTTCCGGCAACTCTTAGTTAGCCTGTTACGCTGCAAAATTTAATTAAGAAAAATCTTAGCTAACTTGATCTTATTACTAGTTACAGTTTAACATATTAAAGTCATGTCTTTGTGATTAATAATTTGGAAACACTTTGTGCAAAATTGGCGAACTTGTAAAATATAATGCCAATTAAATATCATCTTTTTAGGGAGCGTGCACATTACTTTTTCAGGTATATTCTGTTCACATTTCCTGCAACATATTTTGACATCCCTCACGGAATTTATGTATTACTGTACTGCCGACGATTGTTTGTTTAAAAAAGCATAATATCAACAATGCGAGCTTCTTAAAGTTCACGTTTGTCGAATGTTGACCCCTGACCCCGTTTATAAATACATTGGGTCTGGGAATTCAGTAAGTGAGTTGAGGGTATGGCATGCTACTGAAATATACTGAGCACGAACTGAATCTATCAGACTGTGATGCAGCGTTCCGGTTTTGGAAATACCTGCTCAGTTGGTAATTATCAATCCAAAATTTGAATATGTACATGCACTAGTACTGACGAACACGCGAAATAATTCGGCTGCTTATTATTAGATCGCAACCGATTAGTTGCATTTATTCGAGATTTCTTCGTTATCAAGGTAAACATTTTAAGAGACCAATGAAAATTGCTTTCCCAGATGTACTCCAACAGCTAAAATATATGTCGTGCACACAACTATAATCTGGTAAGCATGGACGTCCACTATATACTTGAAAAACGTCAATAGGCTGTAGTGCCGCCTGTGCCAGGAATAACAATTTGCTGACATATAACCCAAAAAATATGTATATCTCTCAATTTTTACTGTATTTTTTCTAAGTAATTTCCAAATATATGAATTTCTTAATTACTATTCAGAATTCCAATAATAGTTTGCTTTATCTGATAATAATTCCGCAGTATCTCTAAAACATTTTGCAAAAGAAAATATACTTGCCGATTTGGTTATATATAGAGATTTTTACAAAAATGATTAAGCTAATTCGGCTACTCAAAAACTTAAACTTTCAGCGATAAAGGAAATAAATGTTATATTTCGCAATATTCCGGTTCCTTTATTCACGAATAATTTGAAAACCATTAGATAAATTCATTAACAGGGTGACTATGTAAAGGAGGGGACCTGGCTAGCTCGAACCAGTCGATAAACTGCAATTTCTGACCTTTGAAAAATAGACTTTCCTCCACCTTTGCTTATCGAATGTTGTGATCAATATGACAATTAAAATTAAATAAAAAACCGCATGCTCATGTATGTATGTTTTAGATAACTTTAAGAATCCCAATTTTAATCTCTTGATGAGAGTTATGACCGGGATTCATTAGATTAT
This sequence comes from Sinella curviseta, assembly GCA_004115045.4. NCBI lineage: Eukaryota > Metazoa > Arthropoda > Collembola > Entomobryomorpha > Entomobryidae > Sinella > Sinella curviseta. The sequence continues at coordinate 4,006,969 of CM023199.3, read as the reverse complement.
AAATCAAAAATAAAATAAAGAATAAAAAATCAAGAAACCAAAGCGTAACGTAAGTGAATTGGAACAAGTGACTATCGTTTTAATAACCAAACAAATGTCATACGGATGACGGCTATCAGAACTTTATGTAGCAGTTAATGGACACTAGTTCTAAAATAGAATTGGATATTCTAGAAACAAAAGATAATTTCATCATTAAATTTTTTGACGAGATAAAAAATATCAAGCAAATTAATTTCATTTTCCCGGACATGCCTATGGAGACAAGAAAGAAAAACTACATCCGTTTCAGAAAATCGCTTCGAAATGTTTTATCGGAAATTGGGCAGAATTCTTGTCTATAGAATGATCTCTAGAATCCACTGTTTAACTTTCGTATTTTTGCGTTATGGAAAACACATACCAACCATTTACGTCGGCCAAACATTAAAGTTGATTAACACAATACTACGAAGAAACTTAATGCAAATAAACTTTCTCTTGCTTGCAGTTTCCCTGATGTTAACCGGTAAAGTATAGTACTTATTATAGAAACGCACATGATTATTACACGAGGATATAAATAATTCAAAAAGTCTCACACTAATAATCATTTGGTAAACTTTTCCACATCGCCGTTCCAAGCAATGCATATTTACATACTAGATCTACAAATAGCGTTAATTACAACAACTCATGTCGGCTGTGTACTTATCCGAGTAATATCGCTGACCGCGGTATACCGAGTAATATCGATTATGATATATTCTTAATGAAGTGTCGAAAAGAAACTTTATGGTTTCAAATCGAAGCAAATTGAAGCAGATATTTTCTCCAATTTTTTTTATCGGCAAATTTAAAGGCGTTCTGCAGCAACGTTGAAACTGCTGCAGGACTACTGCAGTTGAAGGTCACATCATTCAGCTGGAAGCGAGACTTTTCTTTGCAAATATTAATCCGTTAGTGTTGAAAGAATACATTCAAAAAACCCAGACATACAAGTACATGATTTTGTTCTGGTACCAGCAAGGGGTCAAAGTTACAGTTTCGAAATATTTAGAATTTGCAAAGGTGCCGAACAGGCACATGCAAATTGGTTATGATACATAGATTTACTAGTATATGGAAAATACAAGTTATGTTATAGGTTTAACTCGATAGTTTAATCGATATCGGTGTTGCAGATACGTTCAGTTTATTCCACTTACTACTGGACGAATAAAATGGGCATGAAATCAAAATACTAAGCACTACATTGAAAGTAATTTGGCTTGAAGCAGTGATGTGAAACTAAAATCCGGATAACTTAACACAAGTTTTTCTGTGCCCAGCTTTCGACTGTTCACAAATTTTTAACACATTCATACTTCGAAAGGGGAAAACCTAACATAATTTATCGCTGAGTTCCTCAGCGAAACTTGATTGGACTAAATCTAGCCCGAAACTTTCATGCCATTACTATTTACAAGTTTCAAGTTTGGTGGGATTATCTACGTACGTACGTTTTGATAATACTAATACATGATCGCTAAAGGTGTTTTACGTTTTCGTCTTGGTCATCAATAATTGCTGGATGATAAATCTGATAATGATGCAATGCGACTCATTTTGGATGTCTTTTCATTAAACTCTTACTTATCATCCGATTTGGAATTTGTCTATCCCAAAACTTAAATAGCTGTGCTTCCTGTAGTTAATTTTAAAATAATCCTTATTAACACCAAAACAATTGATTAAAAGTACAGATTTAATTTTCTTTACACAAGTTACATAAATATCAATGGTTGTCTTCAAGAACAACGGTGCAATAATCAATATTTTGAGTGGAGTACCGGCTTGTCAACCATTCATTAAGTAAAACCGAAGCAATGTCTAAATAAAATTTCCACGATGCACCAAACTGACAAAAATGCAAAAAACGAGTATATATATCTGCATTCATGATAATAAATAACACACAAGGCGCACTACATTTCCTAAAATTGCCGCCTCAATGTTGGAAAGGTTATTTTGCTCCTCATTTTGTGTTTTCATAAAATAGTAGTAGATATAATAGGCAAAAGTCAAATTGCACTTGGCACGGAAATGTGTACCCCCCAGATTTTGGACCGTTGTTACGGCTATGGTTTCAATGCAATAATTTTAATGGAGATTATGGTCTGTAGAAAGACAGGCTGTGTTTCATCTCAAAGTGCTCCCATTATCGTTGAAGCCCCATAACATTTGTTTTTAAAAAAATTCCAATTTCTGAGAGACCCGATTTTTCCTAATTTTATTAAAAACGCCTCACCAAGCCCACCTTACACCATGAAGCAACTTCTTTCCATCTCTCAGCTAGACCACAGGGGGAGCCTACCTACATAGTTAAGTTTCACGAAAATTTGCGATACACGTGCCAAATGTGGCAAACGGCGGAAAAAATTGAGACAAACGTATCGCGTGGTAAATCGACACTGAAAAATTCCAACGGTTATTCGTTTTCTTCTCCGTCAATCTCGCTTTGGAAAATTATGAAGGAGGCATATATAATGTTAAATGATGTTGTTCAACAAGTTATCGTAGAAATTCACTTCTGTTAAACGTGGTGGGATCACGACATCTGACGACCTCGCGGCACCATCAGCAGATGGTTTTGATATATGTGTGTTTCGTGAGGAGCATATTTATATGAATTTGAATTTACTGCTGGGAACTGCATTTTGGAACATAGTATCATAGAATATATACATACGTTTACCTTGTATAACGTTAATGACGATACATCGTTGCAAAAGTGAGTTGTTGGAAGACTTCAGAGGGCATAATGTTTAAATGTCCTTTGATCACATGTTTGGAAATTCAGTAGATGACGCAATGAAGACCATTGGTTGGTTTGAAAATGCTACAAACGTAAGTCGCATGCCTAAATTCAAAATATGACGCAGCCGAAAACGGGAAAATGACATGTAGAGAAGCAAACTTGGACCGATTTCGAATATAATTTTTTCTGGTGCTGATTTTCAAATTGTCTCAAAAAATTTCATAAAACATCAATCGAAATAGTATGTGATACGACTTTTAAAATTCTTTGGGTTAGTAGACCTAACATCGACAACGGGTTAAAAGGGAAAAAACTGTGGAAGATATCACGGATAATCACAGTAAAATATTCATGTTACAAACTAATCCACATTTGTCGTCACACCACATATATTAACCAAGATTAATGAACCTGCTCTTGCCAACAATGTTGAAATTGGGTCTCATAAAACGTTCTGAATGTTTTGAGTCATTTGACTTTACTATTAGAATGGCATTACTTTCAATATTTTTGACTTCCCATATCGATTCTGTCTGAACAGATTAAAGAATACCAAATATGGCGAGGGAAGGAGTGAAAACTGTACAATACCCCCATACTGACCGAAGATGACAAAACTAGCGTCAACGTTATTTTATAGCGGAATTTGTATGGAAAGTTAATGTTACGAAGTAATGTTAAATAAACTCGTAAAGAACATGCAAGAAGTCAAATTTATAATCATGTCATTTCTTATCATGATGTGAATGTTGATTCGTCAGAGCTAGAACAGTACTTGGCACATTATAAACTTTCGAAGGTTTTCAGCGTCGCGGAGAATATTGTAACTAAATTTTTAGTTGGTTATCCGGACCTCACCTAAGAGATTTTACATAAAAAACGAGAACATTTTACCAACAAAAACCCTCGTGGTATGGTAAACAAAAAGTCTGCTAAGGAAAATCAGTTTGGTATTGATTTCGATTGAGCGCGGGGTGGTAAAATTAATTTTTTTGTATTGTATTATTTCGCGTGTTCGTCAGTACTAGTGCATGTACATATTCAAATTTTGGATTGATAATTACCAACTGAGCAGGTATTTCCAAAACCGGAACGCTGCATCACAGTCTGATAGATTCAGTTCGTGCTCAGTATATTTCAGTAGCATGCCATACCCTCAACTCACTTACTGAATTCCCAGACCCAATGTATTTATAAACGGGGTCAGGGGTCAACATTCGACAAACGTGAACTTTAAGAAGTTCGCATTGTTGATATTATGCTTTTTTAAACAAACAATCGTCGGCAGTACAGTAATACATAAATTCCGTGAGGGATGTCAAAATATGTTGCAGGAAATGTGAACAGAATATACCTGAAAAAGTAATGTGCACGCTCCCTAAAAAGATGATATTTAATTGGCATTATATTTTACAAGTTCGCCAATTTTGCACAAAGTGTTTCCAAATTATTAATCACAAAGACATGACTTTAATATGTTAAACTGTAACTAGTAATAAGATCAAGTTAGCTAAGATTTTTCTTAATTAAATTTTGCAGCGTAACAGGCTAACTAAGAGTTGCCGGAAGTGTAGTCTGTAATGAATTTCTGTGAACGAAAGCTGTGAACATTTCTCGAGAAGACGACTGAAACATTTTTAAGAGATGCTTGGACACAATGTATTATGAACAAATACTTGCATACGTGCTGTGAAAATATTTCCTTGGAGGGAAATTTTCATGAACGACTTGTCTGAACATGTTAAAGTAGAACCGGCTTTAGTAACAAAATTATTGCAGTTTATTAGTTGGTTCACTTGTTTCCATTAAACTAAATTGTTAAGAGCATGCAGGGGTGTTATGAAATTGTGGCACAATTATTGTGCGTACATTTTGTAGCACCGCCAACGTCGAATTCATTGGCCGCCAGTTATGTACTTACGACTGCATTGTATTTGAAATTTATTGTACAGTATTTTTTGTCATCGAATGATAAAAGAGATTTGTATTAGGGGATCGCGTTTTCGCGGAACAGATTTCGCCCCGGGCCGGGTCAAATCTTGCTACGGCCCTGTCAGACTGCAGCATAAAACAATTCCTAGTATTTAGCATAAATTATGATTTCAAGCAGATTTCAACTGCAAAATTGCGTGGTCTTAATCCCAGTAAACTTATGGCCGTAAAGCTTTTCCGTCAGTGTTCATGCGCCTAGTTTACTCGAAATATGCCATTGTGAAATATGGTCCATATTGTGTTGTGTAATATTTGTGAATCGTGGAATGATAATTTCATATTATTTTTGTGAGTTGCTTTGTTCTGATGGTAAGGCTTATGTAACTCGATGAACTGAGTTTAGGACACGCTGAGAAATCAGTACTGCAAAATAAGCGGAACCACGTTGCTCGTACGTTTTTGAAAGACGAGTGCGTGATGGAAATGCATGGAAATTGTCTCAGCAAATCTAAGAATACTCAAGCTGATCTTGAAGAAATAAAAGGGGCTCAATTTAGTTGTTAATTGTGTAAGGACAAAAACGCAACTTCGATTGAGGAAAATGGTTTGTGAAATGTCAATGTCATTTTGACAAATGTACATGTCATGTTCACAAAAATAGGACAATTGACATTTGGCCAGCCCTTCGCATTACCTTACAATCAAATAGACATCGGACGCGAATTCCGGCCGTTGAACCATATCTGCTATTGATAAATAAGTTCAACTTAAATGCAGTAATAATTTGAGATGATGTGCTTTAGTGCAACTAAGTTTACCAACCCCGGTTTACGCTATATTTTCGTCCTTTAAAAGTTTTTTCTGAATAAATTCAGACTATTTAAATCATTCAAAATAATTACCAAATATAAAGTTGAAATAAATCCTTTCCAATGTCAATAATGAACTGACGAAATACTGTATAATTTCGCACATAATCTAACTAACAAATTTTACCAACAGACGAGCTAACCCGCTCATCACTTTATTACTGTCAGACAACATTTGAATTCTAATCATACTAAATTAATTTAATTACATTAATTTTTGTTTATTAATTGATTTAACTTACTTATGTTATACATTTCAGTGCAGTGAATACACTGTTCTAAATAGGATTCTATAACATCTAGCGGCCAATATTTCAGCTAATAATTTGACTGTACTTTATCTCAATAAACATTTCAACGACCAAAAAGCAAATTTAGGAGAGAAAGAACAATATTATTATAGGATATGATGGCAATGTGTGAAGATGTTGATATATATTTATGTAGTTGAAAGTAGCAAACCGAAATTATAAGTTTACATTCTACCAACATTTTGTAAAAATCTTTCACCATATAAGCATTTTATAAAATATTTTTTTATCTTCCAAATTCCAGGGGGGGACAATGTCCCCCCTGCCCCCCCCCCCCAGTTGTTACGGCCTTGATTGAAACGATATCCGCAGCTGCATATTCACAAATCGTTGCGCTTCAAAACGTGTTTAAGTGACAATACTTTCTGTGACATGATATTGTAAGCATTATCAGTCGAAAACATTTATTTTATTTAATCGATATTGTCGTTACTACCACATATATTTGAGTACGGATTCCTAAAATGATTAGAGCTTTATTGGTAGTGTTTGGCACATGAACTCTTAAAAATGCTGTTGTTTTTTAATTGGTACGCAAAAATTGACATAAAATTGACTGTGGATGGTTTTAAAACCTTAATTTATTACCAGCAGAAAGATATATACAAAAAATTAAAATAGCTATTTTGTAGTTCGTTAAGTTGGCTTCAAAATGTAGCAAACAGGGAAGAGTGAGGTCAATTCTCCAGTTTGTAGTTAACTTTTTTTGTTCTTCATGAGGTTTGCCCCGGAAGACTTTCCACCTTCCGTCGCTGCTTTCACCCAACGGTTGTGGAACTGAGGAAGAGTTGAAGGCTCATCCGACTCATCATGGTACCGGCGTTTCGTCAGTGCCCAAAATTTTTCGATGGGGCGCAGGTGCGGAATATTGGGAGGTATCTCGTGTTTCTCCACGATCTACATTTCTTTTCCTAGAAATGTCACAACATCCTTTTGGCAGTGGACAGAAGCCAAGTCAGGGCTTAAAATCTCTACAAACTACAGCAAAATGTAGCTACATTTCGCGAATCATAGGCTCAGGGTACACAAACAAAAATCCATCCGCAGTCAACGGACACATTCTCTACGTCTGAATCGGGAATGCTGACAATGTGATGCTGAAAGTTGCACTAGATGAGTGGATTAAAAACAGTGATACATTTTAGTGCATCATCACTAAACCCCTCTAACAGGTTTTAGTTCAGGAACTTTCGGCACGGTTTTTAGACAATCTAGTACATCCACGTATTTGGTGCACTTAAATGTCCGAAACTTTCAACGAGACATTTGGGCGAGGGAAACTACCAGCATATTTACGCTTCACAAAAATACACGTACCAAATATGGGAAACAACCGAAAAAAGTTACTCATGCCGCTTGGTCTCTATCCTGGTGCGGCTAAAAAAGGGCAATACTTCAATCAGTTTTCTCCAAAATATTACTCTTTACTTCGTTCCAGTTTCAAGCCTTTCATTTTCCACTACACCGGCATTTTTCTTTCAATGGAACAAAAGATTTGTGAATGATGTATGTGATTTAACTACCAACAACGTTAAAGTAATTCCGCTTATAATATTTTTACGCAGTACCAAAGGAGCCTCCCTTCGCCGGATTTGAACAGCAGTATAAAATACTATAAAGTTTGAAATAAGAAGTAATTTAATTAAAGATTGTAACCACAAGTTACCAACCAGCTACCGGTCAGCCGGCTCGAAACGAAACATTTTCGGGCAAAATAATGTATTTGTTAAATACAGCCAATGACAGGACTCAATATATGTAGAGGAATATGAATTTATTTTTACAATGCGTTCATATTATATAATATAGTATTCGTAGAATTTTGGTACCACGAAATGTGCTCCTTCGTGAAAAAATGGAAGGAGGACAAGCCAAGGGGCCCCTACGGGGCCCCTTGCCTTAGGGGGCCCTGGTTCGAAAAGCCACCGCAAGCCAGCGTCGGTGAGGCCCTGGAGTCCGCATCGGCGGGTTCCTCCACTGAGACGCATAGATAATCTGGTAACCTCACTTCCACTTTCCTGTTTTTGTTTTTACTTATTGTGCTGGTTCCTTGCATTTACTGCAGGTAAATGAATGAAGGTACAAAGAAATGTCTTAGATCTCCCAACCTGGTGCTTTCTAGGTATAATAATTTTTTTATGAGAAATAACTTGAGCAAAGTCAAACTTCCTAATAATTTTCCTGCACCGATTTCATGAGCGGCCGTATTTATACCGGTAACAAAAAACACACATGGTGGAAAAATGCATTGTTGTTTGGTGAATGGTGTACTCATTGCCACACATAAGCTTTGAAACATAATATGTATCACTGGTCACTGATATAAACCATTATTGATGGGCTGGCTGCAGAATGTGAACATGATGTTACGAATATTATATAATAGCCAGCGTTGGTAGAGGTATATGAGAATGAGAAGGCTTCAGGATGCTTACGGCAGTTATTTTGAATGGGATCCTTTGATCATCATCAATGTAAGTGCATCATTATCGTAATGGATTCCATATACCGTGGATTGAGGGGTACAAATTGCGTTAAAATAGGTCAATTCCTGAAAATAATGAATACCAGTTGAATTTCTCTTGATGTCTTAGCAAATTTTCGAAACGTCCTGGTACTGCATGTCACTGTCCACGTTATTGCATGTATCAACGACGAGAAGGTTTGCCAATTCAGGCAGGTCAAAATCTTGCACTGAGCATTTAGTTAAAATTGAAATCTAGCAATTTCTTTCAGCATAATGTAACAAAATGTTACCCGTACTGTAACTCATTATGAGAAATTATATCCTAATTTCATTCATTCGCTATAAAAACACAGTTTATGCCAGTGCTGGTCTTCTGGAGTTGGTAAGTAGTGGAGTGGGTATTGAATTCTAATTTAATATTGTTCATGTATTTGCATACTCTGAAGGCCAAGTCAGTATTCACCATGTCGGCATTAGTAAAGCAGGAATTCCTTATACATATTTGAGACCTAACCTTTCGTTTACCGGTGTATCGGGTCAAAAAATCCGCTAAAGTGGTTGCCTGTTGCACGCTCTAGCTCAAAGGATACTGCATCTAGAAGAAACGACAAATTTTTATCGTCAAAGGATGCATTGTAAATCTCAACATGTTTGAACTGCGTCACGTAAATACTATTAGATTCATTAATAATTTTGCATACGTATTGCCTCTTTCGACTGATATTGTGATTCGTACGTTTGCTTGTAATCACAGCCGACACGCATTAAGTGATTAAGTTGTTCATTTTTATTGAAACGTCTACATTTGCTTACGAATGAAGCTCAGCATGCACGAACTTCTAATTTAAATTAGATGTATTCATCTCTCCGCGATGAGCACAACACTATGCCCGATTACTTTTGACGTCAATAGATAACATCACCCGTGCGGAATGTTCAGCCACTGCTGATAAACAATCATATTATATAGCCTTCTAGCTATCATGTACGCAGAAGTTTTTACCTGCACTTGTGATGCTTCATACATCCTGAAAAAATACGTACGGCAAATTCATTTAACCAAGCTTTGGATGTCAACCAGACATGAAGATAAACACTACAACAGATTGCTTGATCCCAAGCAAAAGTTGACGGCGGCTCTTGTTAACATTAACTTCTATACTCGGAGTTTATTTTGAAAAACCCAGCAATGTTGCTTTCAGAAGTAGTGATTTTATCAGATGTTGTTGAGCGCTCTAAATGGTGAAACGATAAAAATAGAGATAATTAGGTGTAATATTATTATAAATCGTAGGATTCTCACATGTTACGCATTTATGTAAAATGCGATTATCCAGTGTTGAGGCGACTTTTATGACAAATATAAACAAAATAAAGGCTAGAGTATATTCTTGATTATTTTGAATGTGGTTTTAATGTTTTATTATTGTACAAGGTTTCATATTTTTAGAGTATAAAGTACCTAATACCGTGCCTGTATAGGTACCGTGCCTAATACCGTGCCATCGGTATGGATTTAAGTTGGAAACTGATGGATATCTAACGTAGAGACAAAATTACATTTCCCTTGTTAAATCAATAGAGAGATGTTTCCAGTGTTAATAATTGTAAGTGTTTGCTCTAGTTCCATTTGCCCTAACGTAATTATAGTTTTCGGGTGGAGCGCTGGGTTTAATGAAAACAAAATATATTATACCAACCCCGACAGCAATTACGCTCAAGGGATGCGTAAATCCAAATGTACCCAGAAGGATTACGAGTGTGAACCCATAAAAGACGCTTAACACCCCGCAAATGTCACAAAGTAATAAAAACGCTATTACTACTACCACCACAATCAATATCTGAATGGCAACTACGATAACCCAGCTAAATAACTCAGCTACCGCCATGGTGGAACAGTATCCATACAATAAACCTCCAAGTACTCCGATTCCAAGCATCAGCAGCAGTCGACTCAAGGACCAGCGACTTTTCTGTTGGGACAAAATAGCGTACATGGTGAGAATGGCGCCGATGTCATCCACTATTGCAAACAAATGATTGGGATTCTGCAGGTGCATCTCGGGTTTGGGTCCGCATGTGTCACACAGCAAGGTGAATTCGGGACACTGGATGCAAACATATCCTTTCTCCACCGACTTACCACAACCTTTGCATTCCGTCGAAATGGCAACATGGCCACCAGTGGAGACTAAAACGAAAATAAATTACGTATTTTGGAGACCTATATGAACCAAATTGATTGTACGCATTCAGGTGTTGATTCGCGATATTCGTAATACCTGTATCAAATATCGGTTTTCCGCGTCTACTCTGGACAAGTTTTTGAAACTCGCTATTCTTCTCGACCGTATCAATTCGGGTGAAAATATGTTTGTTGGAATATTCGGAGGAAAATTTTGCATAGTCATCACATTCCCCGTGTCTTGGTACTAAGCGCTCTGATAAAATGCAGTTTTCACAACAATCGCGGCCACAATAACACAAATGAAGCGGGAACCTCTTATTGGGCCTCCCCAACAGTTTCCACAGCTCATCCCAAAAATTACGTTGGAGCTGCTTCCACTATTACTTGTTGAGTGTCTGGGTTTGTTACGCTTTCGTCTATGTTAAATGAGTAATTGTAATTATATCAATGTAATTATACTATTGGGGTTGTTTAGTAATTTCATTTTCCACCTATGCACATACCTCTGGTATGACCTGCCGGTACGATTATTAAGAAGTCTGCCTATCATATCCTCCAGGGCGTTGTTTCTCACCACAATATCCATTCTCACTCGGCACTCGGGGCAGTTGGCAAGGTTCAGTGAGCACTTCTCACAAATACTATGTCCATTTTTGCATTGGTATATTTTATTCCTGGGAATCTCAAAGCAGATGGGACAAGTGAAACATTTCTCACTGTCAGCTAGCGATTGGTTCATTGTTTCAAACATAAAGAGCTAATAGCTGACCTTGGCTTTTATAAAAATTGCAAGGAACACAAATTAAATCTGGAGACAACTCTACCCAAAACACACATCAGTCAGATGTCAGGAATGCTATTTAACTGAAGCAAGGCGAAGTAGTGTGACATGGAAAAACGTAAAATGTAGGGATTGGTATCTCTCGTTATGTCTCGTGATTCTTATCGATCACTACTCATAATCGCTGAAAAATAGAACGCAAATCACTTATCTATTCATGGCTGCCAAGTTCATCCATTTCGAAGTTCAAATGAACTTTATTTACCATTTGACACTATCTGCATGCTCTTTGTCAATGTTGGTGGTTACACACGTATGAACTGTGAATACACCAAAATTATCCAATAAGTATGTAATCAAACATTTATGTACACACAAAAAGATAAGCTGGGCTTCACATATCAGGTAAGCCGGGTTGATGCCGAAAATAATGAACGAAGGAAATGTTGCATAAAGAGCAACAATGAGTCATGCTTTTTCCATGATATCACATAATTTCCAATTTTGAAGACCAGATGTTCATTAATGCAATTTATTTTTTGCTGCAAGTCATGATAATGTATCTCTTTCTCTGCTGTTTTTAATGAGTCGCAAGGTTCGGTATCTTTCAAGTAAACATTTCCAGATGCAATTCGAATGGAATTATTAATATAGCTTTGCGATATGATTGGTGCAAAAATGTACTATTTGCTGATTATTTCATTGAGAAAACACATATGACCGAGATAACCGGGGCGTATGAATGAATGATAAAATATTAAAATAGTCATAAAGGCAATGCAGATTAAGTTATTAGTATATTCATAAATATTCTGGCGGATTTATATACTGTTCAGATAAGGAATACAACGAAGTGAAATTATTTTTAGAAATTAATTTAGAATTTAATTTTTAACTCTAACTAAGATGATGATAATTTTTATTGCCTTGGTTGCCCATCAACGACTACCCCTGCCCCTGACCCGTGCTTAATTCTGCCTTTCAGTTCTCAATCGCATGCCAAGCTTACTCAATGCATACCAGAGCTGGCCGACCATTGGACGAGACATTACCTGCCTAACTTGTTCCACCTTAGTATGGTTTGATGCAAACAGCTCCATTATTTTGGCTGACGTGTTAGGCCAATCCAACTGTGGCGTGTAAGCAGCCTTAAATATCTCTTTACCCAAAACATCTCCAGCTTTCTCACAGATACGAACCAAATGATCCCGAATATTCATAGGCCAGTACTCTTCGTTTCCAGTTTTGGTGCATCCGTTGATTCTATTTAGTTTGTTGTTGCCATCAAACCTGGAAGCCGTGGTTGGTTTCGGAAACTCCCAATGGGACTCATCAATAGTTCCAAAGTTGAAATTCTTGTCAAACAGATGAATTACGTTTGAGTAGCCCTCGTCACTCGCCCGGAGATGCTTAAAACTGCCCAAGTTCGTTCGAGTTGCCTTTCAACTCGTTTTATCTGATCTGAGATTAAAAGTACTATCGCATTTGGAACAGCGTGCTTCAGTTCCTCGTGATTGGAAAGGTACTCGTCCAAGGTCGCCATCACTCTGTAGTTCTCCTCAAGGTCATCGCCGAATCCACCATACTTGTCATAAAATACGATTCGAAGTTCCGAGTTGAAAATGCCTAATCCGTCCAGTTTCACGGAAGTGCGGCATTCTCTGTCGAGGATACGATTTGAAATGTCACAACAATTCATTAAGTGTCATGATCGTGTTCCGGACAGGTTGACTTGAGTTTCTTGTTTTAAGTTACCTGATGTGTTTCCTTTGTGAATAACCGCAGCCAATTGTTCCCAGATATTTGTCCTGTAAATATCAAAGATAGGAATTTGAACAAACGGTCAAATTAATTAATGATCTAATGAAACAGAAGCTCACAGGATTGCCCTGTCCTATGAAGATAATATATGCATTTTTCCAGCTTCGTCCACTTTCAAGGGATTTCAGTGCGGCCTGTACTCCAGGATGCACGGCCATCGTTTCGTTGGAGGCGGCCAGTCGTCGCAGGTCCAGTGCTGTGTCAGGCAGGTTTATCATTGGCAGGCCCGTATCGGATCTGGATTGTGTTTCCACGCAGGTGACATTATAGGATCCAATCGAGCCCCGAAAATTATGTTACACAGTTAGGAAACTAGTATATTAGTTTGTTCAAAATGAAATGGTAACATGGGTTACCTTGACACTAACCTCATCTATGCGAGCGGAAATCACTGTACTTTTTCCTTGAAAGTTCCGTTCTGGAAAAACTGTCATGTTACAATCATGCTGGAGTACAATCGCCTCCACATTTTCAATAAGGCCATTTCTGCTGCCCGAGTTGAAAAGTTTCACATATTCTGCATCGCAAGTGCTGCAACCGCCTTTAAGATAAGCCCGTCCGCCTTCTTGAAAGTATCGTGAATTGCTGTTGAATATCGGAAGGACAATGTTCTCGCACTTGCATTCCTGAATTCAAAAAGAAAATCATGTAAACCGTAATTAGCAAGTTATGTATCCAAATACACAATGTCTTACCCTGGTGCATGTGCAATTGGCTGACCGTATAACTGACCGTATACGGGAAACGAATACCTAACAATGAAAAATACAAAGTTAATTTTAGCAGGCTTTGTCACTTTATCCTTACTACATATTCTCGCCTTACGTATTTAAACATCTTTCTGTGTATCATAAAGATCAATATTTGAGTTCGCAAGTAATCACGAGGACACAATGATAAATAATATATGATTATGATGCTATATGTTAGGTGACTAAATAATATATGAACCACGCAGACCAAAGAGATTATGCTTCTCAGAACTGCCACGAGAAATTTGAGTAATTTATTTCCAACGTCAATCACAATACTTATTTTCCGTTGTGCTGCGAATGAGTAACCGAAGATGTACATTAAAGCATTAAAAAGACTCAGGTTGATGTTTGACATACAAATGAATTTGACTTTATCTAACTGCGTGTTACGGTCATGGGATTTCCAAGATGCAGGATGTAACATATCAAAAAAATAATGCTCAGTTGACGTCCTCAATTCCAAACTAAAATCATCAAGCAAACAAGTAATCGTATAGTCGCTGATAACAACAGAACAACGGTCCACCCATTGAATCATTGCAATCGTGTATCTGCTTGCCGCCGTAGCATCATTGCAATATTGACACAACCTGACTACCTGGATTATTAGTATTTACTCCGAACATGTGAAATCATTGCGATGGCAAATAAATCAACAATTCGATATTTCCGACGTCAATCAAGGTAATCTTTTGATGCTGTTTTGCTGCTGAGTAAATAAAAGGTATAAATTAAACAAGTAAAAATGTGCTGTTGATATTCAGTATATTCAACACCATAATGTTCGTAGTGTATCGATATTGACGTCAGTGTTTGAACTGACCATGTTAGAGACACAATTTGTCACCACAAAGCTGATACGAAAACACCATCGGCAAATGGATTTCGCGAGCCCAAAGAGTAATCCAGACTGCAAATAGCTAACAAAAACTGCCGCCGACCGTTCCCACCTTGTATTTGCTATTACTTGTAAGCATAAGCTTTACTTCAATTTGACAGAAATTTGATAACGGATAGCACTGACTCAGCACTTACAACATCATAGTTGTAGAGATGTATACATATATAAGCTTAAACATTTCTGCCTCTATGAATTGAAGTCAGTTTAATTTCGTCGTTCGACAGGATAGTATATACATTCTGGTCAACTTCAACCAGTGACATCGTTTATGTAGTTTTGTTTTGTGGTGCAAAGGAGTGTACGTTACGTTGTATCTGAAAGGTCCACGTTTATTACGTAGCTGAGACGAAGTTGAAGCGAAGTCGGAGTAGGGGTCAGAGAGAGGTCACATGCTTTTTAAATGGCGAATTTTTTTGTTCATGGATTCTGATAGAGAATTGAATGGTGATCATTTTCTCTTCAGGAACCATGGGTCAAATAGGGTTACTTTGACCTGTACAGGTCAAAAAGTGTTTAAAAAGTGTTAAGTGTTCAAAAACGTTTTAATGTTAATAATGTCGCTCAGATTTTGTGTTAAGGGTCGCTCAGATTTTGTGTTAAGGGTCGCTCAGATTTTGTGTGAAGGGTCGCTTAGATTTTGTGTGAAGGGTCGCTCAGATTTTGTGTGAAGGGTCGCTCAGATTTTGTGTGAAGGGTCGCTCAGATTTTGTGTGAAGGGTCGCTCAGATTTTGTTCATTGTTTTCAGTGTTCATCTCAGGATATGAACGAGAGAGATGAGCAAGAGAGATGAACGAGAGAGATGAACAAGTCATGAACGTTGTCATTTGATGTCGTTTGATGTCATTTGATGTCGTTTGATGTCATTTGATGTCGTTTGATGTCGTTTGATGTCGTTTGATGTCGTTTGATGTCATTTGATGTCATTTGATGTCGTTTGATGTCGTTTGATGTCGTTTGATGTCGTTTCATGTCTTTGACCTGTTATGCCAGTATAATTCAATGATTCATCCTTTTTGTATTTTTTAATCCCTCAGCTACGTATTTTCCATCGCGGTTTAACGCGACTAGTTTAATTCGCAAGTGTAAATTGTTATGCATTCCATTTGATATTGTTTTTTCGATTAATCTTGTTGAAGCACTACAAGCGGTGATTTGTTCAACGCCATGAACATATTTGCCAATATAGAATTAATCAAAAATTTAATTTCAATAGTCTTATGATTTTCTTTCTACATTTCAGTGTCAAACTACCGTGTTATCCCATCCGACCCGGTCCGGAACGCAATCCAATCTTCATTGGACGGTTGGTGCCGTGCTGATAGTTTAAAAACCACTTGATGAAACATTGAAAGGCTACGCTGAATTAAGGTAATCACCCGTTTTAAATCTATTATATAAAATTTTCGCCCAACGTAGAATCATCACTGCACATATACTGGAACCTGTACAAGCTAAAAATGCATTTATTGAACCAGTCCAATAGTTTAAGGCAAAAACTGAATTACCTAAATAACCAGAAATTGATCAGCAAAGAAGCATTCATATGCGTTATGCAAGGGATAATTTATATTTAGTTGAAAGAATGCGTAATAACAACAACACATAGAAAAAAAGCACATATACTTCAATTATGGTGTCATGTACAATGAAAATGAACAAATACTGCTGTACGTGAGACAGGAAGCATCTTTGGTTTAGGCTTTGGTTACGATGTCATATATTTTCCATAATACGCGACAACTGGATACTGGGCTGCGTTGTTTTCTTTCTCTTCTGTAAATGAGAAGAAGCATTAATCAACAAGTATCCACTTGTTATCAACTTCTGTCAGGAAAAATGAATTTGCGAGAACTGTATTATCAGCAAGATAAGCATATGTACACATTGGATAGTGATAAAATCCTCCAATACTTATTTTCCTCGAAATGTCAGCAATGGATAATGGAAATTATAGATTGATTTCAGCAATATTGCCTCTGCACTTGCAATCTGTTGTACCGTCTATCCTTTTATACATTTTAGTTCACGTATTTATATATGTCTCCCATGTTGCTTGTCATACACATTTATGCGATGCATACGCGATACTAACTCGTTACCATTTCACATCATGACTTGTTGACACATCGATCTCTTGAATAATAGTGGCGGTTACCATATGTTCCTTCAAACATGATGCAGTTAGATGCAACATTGCACCAACAATATATTTGTTTATGAAAAGGACGCTAGATAGGAATGAGAAATTAGCGGGTTCCTAAATTATGTTCAAAAAGCGTTTAGTAGGTATACATTTACTTGAGGAATAACTGCGCATGTCAACTGGATATCAGTTTCCCCACACATAACGTACAAACATAAATAATTATCTTGATGTTTGCATCATCTATTTACATATGCTATATTATATACGTATACTAAGACAGCAACGTTTTACTAATT
Source organism: Sinella curviseta (assembly GCA_004115045.4). Lineage (NCBI taxonomy): Eukaryota > Metazoa > Arthropoda > Collembola > Entomobryomorpha > Entomobryidae > Sinella > Sinella curviseta. Next base: position 3,989,719 of record CM023199.3, on the reverse strand, counting down.
AGCAGTTCCGTCATTGTTGAGTCTGACTTGTTGAATTCCCTAAATTATGGGGTCTAGGCCCTTTACCCGGGAACCATTTATCCCGGGAGGGTCCTTTTGCCCGGGAGCCATTTTGCCCGGGAGACCTTTTGCCCGGGATACACTTTTCCCTGGAGACAGTTATCCCGGTAGGCCCTTTCCCCGGAGAACATGTATCCCGGGAGATAGATTAAAGAATGAAAGGGTGTGACGTAAGAGATACAGTAATTACACAAATATTCTATTTGTTTTTATTTCACTTGACTATAATATTTAAAATTTGTATACATAATCTAACACATTTAAATTCGTTTTTTCATTTTCTTATAAATCGCATCTTAATAATTCTATAATAAATATTTTTTTGTCCGAGTATATCACATACGATATCACATATTCACAAATATATTTAGTTTTCTCGTATATATTCGCTTCCTTAACAACGTGTGGTGGAATGAAAGCGAGAGCAGTTAGACATCTCACTTTGTGTGCGTAATCAGGATCATCAACGTAATTTCTGGATACTTCCGGTAGCTGTTGAATTTTTCTCCAGAAGCACTGACCCAAATGGAAAAGGCATCCATTTTGAGCAGTGTCCGGAAATGCAGTTTTAAAAGCATTCTTAGATGCCCTCTCAAAGTCTGTCATAATGGAGCGGGGCTTGAGATTTGGTTCTAAGTCCTTTAGTGCGTTTAACATTTTCAAGTAAGTGGATTCGGTTCTATTTGGAAGCAGCGCGAATATGGCCGGAAAAACCTTGTTGAACCGAATGACGTGAATGGTTTACAACTGGAAAGAAGTAAATCAATTATTTACCATGGTCGTATTTGATTACATACATCAGCTTTAATACTACATCTTTATTAGATACCTGATCAAATAACTGTGGAGCAACTTTGAAAGTGCCGTCGGCAAACCAATCCGGTGAATTGTGCATGTGGTGAAGATTCTTCATGGCCCCAAAAATTAAAATACGGTCACTGGCTGATCCGGAGTCAAACAGTAAAAAATTGTCGTTATTGGCAGTCCGTTTAAGTTTTTCCGGGATATTCAGCGTCAACAGCGATGTAGGGATTGGGATCGAGTTGCTGGAAATCACTCGGTGTTTCCGTATGGCCCGTTTCGTTGATCGTAGCGAAGGCAACTGTACTGAAGCACTCTTACTTATTCCTTGGGTACAGGAAGCTACAATCACTTTTGGGTGATCTGATGTTTTTTCCGCTGCAGCTTTTATTTCCGATTTAATGATTTTAACTTCAATCTTTGCGGAATCCGGGGTGTGGTTATGGTCATTGTGAATGGAAGTTATTTCATTGTTGGCAGTGTACACCCGCCCACGGCACTTCTCCTTTCTTCTTTCTACGCAGCACCAAATGTTTTGACTTTCTTCAGAAGTGTCTAACATATACCTATAACCACCATGGATAAGGTGATCTTTACCCCTTGTACTCTTAACAAATTCTAGCGGCATTGCGAAATAGTAGGTTATCAAAAATGGAAATAATTTCAATTGGATTTTCAGTCAAACTATCAAAACACGAAATCTCTGAAATATGAACTGGTGAGACAACAACTACAGCAACTGGGAGTCAAAGAAGTAATGAAACCGACTGCGGTTTAATTGTTAGAATTTTTAGTGGAAAATTAAAATTTAACAGCATTTCATTACACTGGAGCTTAAGTCATTACATTGGGGCTTAAGTCATTACATTAGAGCTGAAGTTATTATATTTAAGCTTAACTAATGTATGCTGACTAACCATGTAAAACTTGGGAAATACCATGTTTACAATGTATGAAGTTATTTACTTCAGTTGTTAATATTCAAACATATTGTGAAAATATTGTGTATTCGGATTGGAAGACCAGTCCTACAATTTAGTCAACACTACATTAAATGCCGTGATATATAATATGCATATGTATATGTATAATGTATTTGCCAGTATTAAAGTATTAACTTTATAGCATGTATCAATATGATGTCATATACTACACATGTCTCCCGGGATAAATGTTCTCCGGGGAAAGGGCCTACCGGGATAACTGTTTCCAGGGAAAAGTGTATCCCGGGCAAAAGGGCTCCCGGGCAAAAGGTCTCCCGGGCAAAATGGCTCCCGGGCAAAAGGACCCTCCCGGGATAAATGGTTCCCGGGTAAAGGGCCGGTAACGAAATTATGTGTTTGCAATTATTCCTATTTGATTTATTACATAAAGAAATAATTACACAACATACAATTAGTAGTTTCTGAATACGCAACGGGATCTGAAAGCATACGTTGGAGTAAAATTAGTTAATGGAAGGGATAATGATTAACCATTTTTCTTGTATATTATCGTTGGCAATAACGGTACATATTGGAAAGTTTCTGCATGTTGAATTCATCCCTTGTAAGCAATATGTGTAATGCAACAGCTACATAGTAAGGATGTTAAACTTGTTTATTGTTTTGCACAACACGACGGCTCCAAGGACAACCTTCAAATAACAAAGGGAATTAACAAGACCGGAATCGAATCTGCCAAATTTGTGGCTTGGCAAGGTCTCTGCCATCGTCCCGCTTTAACGACTGCATCATCAACATCAGCTGCCGCATCTTGAGTACAACCTGACAAATTGTAAGCTATTGCTATAATTTCTACATTAAAGTAATAGAACTTGTCACATGCATGTTTTGGGTCACTTATTTAACGTTTTCTGAATATAGGTGTTTTGTGAGTGTGACAATGACGTTCCGAGTATACGCTGATAAGACGAAGAGGGCCAAATGCAGAAGGAAATCAAGGATTCAGCACCGTGGAGTTACCAGCGGTAATGCACATGCGTACATGAATCAATATGTTTTATAGTTATGGTATATTTGTTAACTTGAGTCGGTATTTTGGTGTTCTTTAAATCCATTTCAATTTCCTAAATGCTAATTATGTAGGTAGTAATTATCTGGGAAATGTCACTATTAAAACATTAAAACGATACTTTGCTTTCAATAGGACCACCAAAAATATCGTTAGACGCAGTACCTTTGAGGATTCTACTTTCGTTCCCGTTCTTCTGGAAACCATTGGACGTAATAACATTCCTTGGACGCGCTCATGACGCAATCAAGGGAACAACGTTCGGGAAGCTACAGAATTTCAAGATAAAGCTCGTGTCTGAGACAGAAGCTGTATTGCCGAGCGACAGAAATACTGGTTCTTTCGACTGGATGCTGGAACTCGTTAAAGAATTTCGAGAAATTTTGACCGTTTCGGACAAGCTAAAACTTAGTTTTAGGTCTCTAATATATCTCAGAATCATTTTGAGGACTAATGATGGTGCAAGTATCACTACTAGGAGGGGTGCGGTTTTAGGACAGTTACTGTATGATATATTGAGTGGTAGATGTAAAGAAAGGATAGATGAGAGGCTCATAGGGACGATTTTAGGTTTACAATTATCAGAAGAAGCTCTTGAGGAAAGCAGGGAGTCTCTTAGTACAACGCTTTATGAAACATTGACTAGCCTGGATAGACAGATATTAGATTTAAAATATATGGGCGAGATACTTGGAGTGAGTGTTGGAAATAACGCGGCTTGTAACATTTCACATCGTAGCACTCTCCTTGCCAAGCAACTTTACAGCACTCTGACAGGTAGCAAGAGTAAAATAGTAGATGCGAGAAAATTACATCATCTTTACCAGTTGGTGCAACCAGGTGAAAGGCATAAAGTTGATCAATGGTCAGATGAACAAAAAGCCAAAGTCCTTCTTCGCAATAATTTGTTTAATATTCTGACGTCACAAAATGTTATCAGGCTGAATAACCATTCATTATGGGAACAGTTGTTGAAAGAAAGTAAAGACAGTACCACACTTTCTAGAGATATTTGTGTTTCTGTAATTGGTGAAGAGCTTTACAAATATTTTACGAATCCACGTAACAGTAAACTAAATGCCGACAGATTAGGAGAATTGGTTAAAGTGTTGAAAACATCTGATTCCGTTGCTGAGAAAGAAAGCTGGAAAACGGTTCTTGGCGATAGACACTACGAAATCATAACCAACCGAAGTAAGCAGGGGCTGGACGCGACATCTCTTAGTGATCTCCTTGGTGTTCTCAGAGACAAGTACTCTCATGCAGATGAATTTACTGCACAAGAGCGATTTGAACTGGGATGGTGGAGTGACGTAAATGATAGACAAATTGATGACAAACTTTATCTTCGCTACTGGACCACCAAATTTCCAAAGTTGGTGCCTTATCTCTGGTTGAGGTTCCATGAACTAAATCCGAAATCATTACGTCAATATTACCCTACATTAATTCATCACTACCGTCGGAGTCTTAGCGACAACTTGGACGAGTTCACAACCATTTTGGCTCAGGCATTGCAAACTCAAATGAATGAAGGCAAGTGACATGCCACTATAACTAATCGTATAATCATGGCTTATACTAATTCTTTCCTTTTGATATCCCAAAAGGTGGTGTTTATGCACGTTACCGATCAGCGGACAAATCACCTATATCCCTAACCTTGGAATTTCGGACCTCTCCGGAGGATCCGCCGTCACCCGTTATAACTGGAATAGACATGTATGAAATTTCACAGGATAAGATACTAGTTTTCTGACATCACGGTGGGAACCAGGTAGAAACGTCTAGTTATAATATACCTAAGATCATTACCTCCACCCCACCAGTGAACGATAATGTTACTGTAATTGTCCATGAAGGCGGTACCGTCAATAATTCGCTGTTAGAGATTCTAGGGCGCAATGTAGGCAGTAGAAGAAAAATCATTATGTTTACTAGTACAATATTTAAAAAACACAGGAGACAAGGAGTGGCTAGAAGAATATTTCATTTGCATCAACTTCAATATGTGGAGAAACCTGTGGAGGTTTCAGATTTGAAAGGGAATGCACGGAAACAATTCTTCAACAACGACTCCCATCAATTTAAATCCCAATCCAACGATATATTGCTAAGAAGCATAGTGCAAGATAGGAACGATAGGAAGGTATTGTTAGCAAATATCAAGGGTGATATGCTTAATAAGATTTTGAAGAAGCGTAAACCGAAAATCTTTTCAAAAAATTGGTTCCCTTCTGTAAAAAGTAATTACCAGAATAGACACTTCTACAATCCTGCTATTGTAAATGCATCGGTGTTTGAAAATGTGCCAGATTCTGATGTATTTTTGATAGTATGGCCTGAATATAAAGATACCGACTTAGGTAGTAACATTTCAATAATCTCAAAAGAAAATGTATTTCCAAAGCTTATACTTCCACAATCAAAAACAAGAGTTTTTGTGCTACGAAATCACCTAGAAGAAGTTACAAATGATATCAAAGAATTCGAAGGCATCGCAAAATGGAAAGATATTATAAATCTGACCGGCACGATAGATAACATAGACTTGAAAGACTTGAAATACGACTTGGAAGATTTTTCAGCCTTGAAAGATTTCGCAGGCTTGAAAGATTTCACAGGCTTGAAAGATTTCACAGGCTTGAAAGATTTCACAGGCTTGAAAGATTTCACAGGCTTGAAAGATTTCACAGGCTTGAAAGATTTCACAGGCTTGAAAGATTTCACAGGCTTGAAAGATTTCACAGGCTTGAAAGATTCCACAGGCTTGAAAGATTTCACAGCTTTGAAGAATTTCACTGGCTTGAAAGATTTCGCTGGGTTGAAAGGTATCACAAACCTAAATGTTATCAAACAATTCAAACAAATTCTTGATTCAACAAAAAATGTACATTTTCTGCACTATCGTGGAAATGGAGAATTTGAATGGTTCTACACATATGGCGAGTTTTCAAATGTAGATGCGTCGTTCTGTGAAACTGCGAGAAAGCTAAAATTAATGAAAGAGAATCTGTTCGTAGACAGCCTGCAAAGGAGCCATTCCAGCACAAAAATGGTTTGTCTCGTTGATCAGCCAGGAATGGGAAAGTCTCAGGTTCTGTTCAGTCTAGCATCTAAATTAGGAAGCGTGAACGACAGAATTATCTTGCTATTTGATATGAACCAATTTGTTGTCCATTTGGCGGTGCAATTAAATTACGACGCGCCGAAAATGGGACAAATGAGCACGTCGGGTATGACGAGAAACGACATTGTAACAGTCATACAAAATTTAAGTTGCAAAAGTAAATTTGAAAGGATGCTGTTGGAACACTGTTTTAGTAAGGAGGACACATCTGAGATTTTGTTTGAGATTATGTTTGACGGCATAGATGAAATCGCTGACTATAAATTAAGGGCACTGGCTCTACAAGCATTAAACATCATTCGAGATGAATTAGGAATGGTTCGAGTATGGGCAACTGTACGGGATCATATGATGGAGGTCATAAGAAGTGAGTTGGGAGTATTAGGTTACAAGCTCAATCCATTCACAGAGTCAGAGCAGATCAAATTTCTTACCAGCCATTGGTGCCAGATGTTAAAATATAAGAGCTGTCTTCATCCAAACACAGTTCAAAAGATGAAAACTTTTGCCAATGATTGTGTTAAAAACTATTTGTCAAGAGAACTTGTCGAAATAGCTGGTATTCCATTACAGTGCCGAATAATCGCTGAAATTTTTGGGGGTAAGATTTTATCTGGAGATTTTACCCTCAAAAGAAAAACCAAATTCACACTACTCAATCTGTATGATCAACTATGTGATCAAAAGTTTGAAGTGTTCATTAAAGAGAAGAGAAGGATTTTTCTTCAAAGTACAGATAATGGGTATTACGAGGCCATCCGAATGAACGATTTTGTAGTTGATGCACTACGTAAGGATATGGAACGCTCATTATTATATTTTGCTATTCAATTACTTTTTCCTGAAACCGTAGTGAGGAAGGTTAGAAGTATAATATTGGTGCCATCCGAATTGAAAAATGATGTTAACAGGCGCAAACTCTCCATGAAGCACCTGGGAATAATTCAGAAATTCCGTCCATTGACGTTCTTACATAGAACCGTTGCTGAATTTATTGTGGCTGATTACGTACATTCACAAATTCTTCAATATACCCTTCCGAGTGGAAAACTCGAAATAACATGTGCGCAATTTGAAGAATTTCTTTGGAGTACTATATTGGAGCTTAACTATACTAGTCAATCTGATTTCAAATACCCAGTAATTGTAAACTTTTTAAATGAAATGTTGCAGAGATCTTCAAGAAATGCATATGCATCGAAAGTATTGACAGAGCTAATCGTGCCATCTAATGAGTATGAAACTTTTACTTATTGTAAGTCAGTAAATGTAGCAAACTCAAAGAAGTATCTGTCCATTGTTGCTCTTCTTACACACTCTGAAAGAGAAGTAATTGGTTTGTTTATATTGGCTTTGCTGAGACAGAATATTTCCGCCTGTCGACATACAATTAAAGATTTACATTTTGGTCCGTCCAAATGGCAGAAATTGAAGGATCATACAGGTAACTACAAACGGTATGGAATAATCCATTGGATTATTTCCGGGGTTTGCAATAAAAGGTTTTATTCAAACGATGACCATAACACAAAGAAACTTCTCAAATATATTGTTAGCAAAGATTGTACTGTGTTAGAGGACAGAGAAGCAAGGGGTCGCACCCCATTACTACTGCTTATGTGTAAGGCATCGATTCAGGAAACTCACCAAGTCTTTGAAAGTCATTTGCATGAATTTTTGGTCAATGGTTTAGATGCTAATGTGCATACAGTTGACTATCACCAGAATACAGTGTTACACTATTTAAATTTCATTGGTGACCTTCATCGCTGTGAAAACTATATGGAGTTTTCGAAACAGTGTTCCCGGATTTTAGCATTTTTCATGCAAAACGGTTGTAGAAAAGAGACACTTAATTCGTTTAACGTAAAAGGTTTTACTCCTCTCCATACATCAATGAAGATTTTAAACTCAGAAGGTCCACATCCATCAGATACCGTCTCAGTGGCACATAGTGTATATCCAAAAGATTTCATCTCCCCCGTAAATTATTTCATGGAACTAATTGACTCTGGGTCAAACATATTAGCACTAAACGGCGACGGCAAATCTGCTGTGCATTTGGCCGTGGAGAACTACAGTTTAACGCATCTTAAGTTATTGACCAATAAATCAAATAAATGCTTAACTCTCAATGATAGCAGAAAACGAACGGTCCTGGATTACACCACCAGCCACGCCATACGTAAATTTCTTCAGTACAAACTTTGTGATTCGGCTAATTATCAATCATGTCATTATGCTATATCCTCAGAAATGGTGAAATACGATATTACGTCGACTGAAAACAAAAAAAACTATGCGAAGTATGTGAATAGCAAAATTAGTGTTGAAAAAGTGGAAAAATTTCTTGCGACTCATAAAGCCATAAAGTAATTTCTATGGAAAAGGGTGTATTCGAAGTTCATTTATATTATATCCGTAGCATAGATGTACATATGTACATGCACAAGCTTCTTTATAAAATAAGGATATGACGTTTACAGCTTCGAGTACAGTTATGTTACTTGGAATTCACTTATGAATCTGAGCAGTGAAAAATGTTATTATTATTTACTCACTTTTATTCGTCTCTTAGATTTCAAAACACAAAAATCATTAAATACTGCCTACAATCTGTAGGGCTTACACAAAAAATAAATAAAATTAAACAATTTACATACACAATTTATAGGTACAGTCTTTGTTCGAGAATTTTATATATCATTTTTAAACATTGCTTGCCTTTGAAAGCATATATTTGGTCAACTCATTCCTGAACACTGTGTATTTTTCGATGGTTCTCAACTGCTCAGGTAAACTATTCCACAATTTTACGCCCATTATGCAGGTTATGAGAACATAATTTACCTAGATTAACTCACTTGCTGAAGCTATTTACCTGTTTGTAGAAGTGCGTCTTTTTGTTGCCGTCAGGAGTTGTGGTTTGTTTTCGAAATGTTACATTTGGTTAAGGCAAAATCAAACCAGGATCAAAATATCATAAATGATAGTTGCCTTCACAATTTAGTTGAATATTGGATAAGGGTGGATGCAGCTATTGTCAACATGGGTCAATCACTTCCGGTTTCTGTTATTTACTAGATATAAAACGAGTGTACAATACATTTTATGTGTGAAGTTCTGACTTCCGTTCTTGCAATTAAACTCAGTTAGCTCATCTGTAGAGAAAATACAAATTTGTATTTCCTAAACAACCTGAATCTCCTATCATTGGATTGCGAATGTCTTCCTCAATGTCTAACACTAACAGATTCTGCGACTTTAATAACCCAAAATAGGCTAGTGCTAGCTAATTATACAACTATAAGTAACACGAATGTACTAAGTAAAATTAATGTTTAAAATAAACTATGATTCTATAATATATATACCTATAATAATATAATGAGTAACTATAATCAGGATGACAGTGCAAAAAACACGACCACCTAGAATTTTGATTGTTTTCGCATATTTTGGTAGTACTTAGTAAACAACTACCGTATGCCGAATCTTAGCCCCCAGGACCGACCATGATGGTGATGGGAGGCACGGGTATGCACGGGTATCCCCGCAGAGAGTCAAGCCACCGACATTGACGGTTTGCTAATATGGAAAAATGTAATGCGATGTACTTGGTGCTAAATTTAGTGCTCTATTCGATGCAAAAAACCGCTTGTGAATCGGACTTCCCGTTTCGGAGATCTGCTCAAAACAGTTTTGAACTTTGGATATTTTGTAAGTGAGAATTATAAGTATTATTTGGAGTTTAAAACTGTTTTGAGCAGATCTCTGAAACGGGAAGTCCGATTCACAAGCGGTTTTTTGCATCGAATAGAGCACTAAATTTAGCACCAAGTACATTGCATTACACCTTTCCATATTAGCAAACCGTCAATGTCGGATGCTTGACTCTCTGCGGGGATACCCGTGCATACCCGTGCCTCCCATCACCATCATGGTCGGTCCTGGGGGCTAAGATTCGGCATACGGTAGTTGTTTACTAAGTACTACCAAAATATGCGAAAACAATCAAAATTCTAGGTGGTCGTGTTTTTTGCACTGTCATCCTGATTATAGTTACTCAATTTGAGTTGATTATTATGTAAATCCTTCAAATTCCAAATCAAATACATTCTTTGTTGGCTTGGGATGAATTGAGATTGCTACTAGAATCCATCGCAGTAATGATCGAAAATACATATACATTTTATGCTTTTGCACATTGAATTGGCGGAGTATTTCACTTGAAAGATGTGCCAATATTTCATTTGTCCATAAAATAACTCTATGGCCAAATGAGTCGTAATATTTTGTACATGATTTCGGAATAAACATATCAATGATAAATTGGCAATATTTATAAACGAGAAATTATATGCCTATATAAAAACCTTACACAGGAACCTACTAGGAAGCGTGCCTCAGAATGCACGTCTATAACTAAAATTATCATGTGACTCTCGCCCTTACGCCTACATTGCTTCAAAATCTCAATTTTCGCTCCGGAACGCCGGAACAATGTTCCTGCCATATCTCACAGTACGGCTTCCCAATTGTCAGAAGCGAGCATCCTGGAAACTTAAGTGTACAAATAGGATGGGTGGTACAAAGTATTCGTGGAAGATTTTATGATCCATGGTAGACTAGTTTCCGTGAAATAGATTTGAAATTTTCAGAGTTGATACCCACCATGTACAGAAACGATATGCGCCAAAATCACAGTGGAGATTTTCAAAAGTTCAAATCACATTAATTTACAAAATATTTTGTTAAATAAAGAATTCATTAATTAATTTACATTAAAACACTTTATGACTCTATGAAAAATTTACTTTCTGCATCACCGAGAAAAAACACCCATTATAATCGGTAAGATATATGTATTCTTAACCTTGAACATTTAGTTTGTAAATATTAGGTAGAATTATTTGGTTAAATTTGAACTAATTTGTTTTGTTAATTTAGATTATTTATATATTTTTTAATTTTGCAACTGTAAGATGCACATTATTTGAGTTATCTTACGTACAATCTTGATTCAAGCTTTTTGCTTCAATTGATTTTTAAATATTTTGATACTTTCACTTTGCTGCATATCAGACAATACTCTGAATGCAGCAAAATGGGAGCTTAATGTTATGTTACCGTATTGAGTTTTTACACGAACATTTGTGAATATATTCGCACAATTTCTTGTAGCACCCGAATGCACATCGGCAGAGAGGTTTAAATAATTATGGAAAAACGGAATGTCATTCAGATATTTCATACGGTATAAAAATACCAAAGTCTATTTCTTTACGCACATCTCTTAGTAGAAAACGCACGGCTCTTCGAATACATTTGTTTAATATCTGCAGATTTTGTTTTGAGGCACATCCCCAAATGATGGACATGTAATTAAATATTGGCATAATGAAGGCGAGCTACTATTCGTGTAATCGGCAGGCTCCGTCAAAATTTTTTGGAAAGTGAAAAATTGGTGTCAGGTAACAAAGAATACGCTAATTCTCATTCAATGGTACAAGTTTCCGGGCCACAACCTTAATTTTGGTTGAATTGTGGTGTCGAAAATCATTAAAAAAATCGTGGTGCGGTTTCGCCTGTAAATCACACAATTTTAAAGATAACGGCAAAATCTCTTCTGCACTACAAGTACGATGCAAATATCGTTGGTGGGAAGATGAAAAACTGTACGGTGCAGTACCAGTGCTTATTTCGGATCGCCAAGTCGACATTTGCATTGATTCCGGAATCGTGGTAACAGTACTGATGATCCCCTGTTCCATTGCAAGTGTAGATATATAATAAGATATTTATGTGGCTAGCACGCAAAAGTATGAATTGCTCCAGCCAGGCTCGAACTGGCATCTCCGAAGAACATGTCGGGTGTGCTACCGATTACACCACAGAACGCAACTCTTGATTGCTAGCCACTTTATATCTGTTTTAATCTGTCGCGAGTGCTTAACTACCTATTTGTGTGATCAGAGCGGATCTTGATCATCATCTTTGTTTCATGAGAAGCTCTAACAGCTTTGGTTTCTCACGATATGATTAACGGAATTTTAGTATTTGGTAAGTCGACATTTTAGAAGTTTACAAGTTGGATGAGACAATCAGAGAAAGGATTTACATTTTGGGCCAGTCCAGAGTAGTTTGAAGTTGTGCATTTCCTATAGACTGATGCACCAAGGAAACCAATATGTAGAATTGAATGGACGTCATTTTAATGCTGCCGAGAAAATCAACTTTACTTCAGTAGTCGCTGTGGCTATAGAGCAATATACAGTGTAGCAAATGAAAAATTGAAGTGCTGAAAGCAGCATAAAACTAAAAGCTTCAAATACTTTCGAATGTAATATAGACAATTTGTTCGTTAAGTAATAACTGCTCACAATCGCCCTTAAGTTGTCAGGTTTTTTGACAGCAAAGTGTTATTATTGTTTATAATTCTCATCACATTCCGTATATTCGATTGCGGTTACGTAATTCAACTTGAGTCTTTATGAGTAACCATTGTGAAATCAAATTTGCGCATCTTCAACTCAATTTCAGTCTTCAGATTAATTGAGCAGTAGAAACTTTAGAATTTACAACACATAATGAATTCGCAAATCACAACTGCGAGCTGATTTTGAGCACCAGATTTTGTGTCCGATTAAAATTGAATAAAAGGGAGATAAAATGCTAAAGTTTCTTGGATTTGTTCACACATAACCTCCCATTCTTAAATCGGGAGCAGATAAGTAATTAACTGTCACATTTTATAGCAAGAAAGTACAAATTTGTTCAGATATCCACTAGAAATTAGCGCCAGTTCCTTAATTTTAAAATGCATATTGCAAAGCAAGTCAAACATTAATGGTTAAAACATGTATTCATCGCCACATTGAATTCTTGTAGTGGCATCGGGTATATAGTATATATTTATTAAGCCTACCGGTTTGCAAATAAATGTACATAGACATTAAACAGTTCCTAGTAGAAGTCGACAAATAATACGTCCTTCTGAATGCTGAATCACTTGACCTGTTTGCCGAAATTAGTTCCGTGGTGCTGCGAAAGTGTTGAAGGGCTAGTAAGTACGGCAGTCTGCAACGCAACACACAATCAAGGAAGGAACTTCATTTTCTCATGGAAACCATCGTACATGTACAAAATAAGGAAATTATTCCATTGTTCCAAGGAACTTTTTTAAATTGACTACCTATGTAGAAAGTTGTTACTCTGGAACATATTTTATGTATACATAAGAGACAAAAATTTCGGATTCCATGCATATTGATACCATCTTATTATAAACCAAGTGAATCTGGTGAGGTCGCGTTCTTGTTTTCCATTTTGCTCCATGCTTCATTGATGTCGAAAGAAGAAAACCTGCTGCAGAGTAAACGATTTATTGTCAGGGTTAATGCATGCAGAATTGGTTGGAATAGACAATTGCACTGTTTTGTCAGCAGTGAATATTGATGTAAGCAGAAGTTGCGGGAATGTTATTGATCAGATTGCTGGTGCTGCATGCCACCCAGGGAGAATGTCATCGTTTTGATTGAAGTATTTTACAAATATTAGATGTAGAAGTGTCCTATCGTTTGTTTGCTGCGCATGAACTCACGGGAGCGTGTGCCCCAAAATTGAATTGACCTTTCACTAAACTTTTAAAATAACATGAAACTTTAAAAAAAAGCTAATGCAACCTTTTTAGCCTTCCTTCCATATATTCAAGTTTGACGATTTGGGACATAAAAAATAACATCCCGAGGCAATTTGTTTCGTAAGCTCTCTTGAACGTTTGCAACACTCCCGCTGTACGCAATACTGAATACAGAACTCGCATAATAGCACCACAACACCGCAACAACCCATTATAACATAAGCAATCATGGCAAAAGAAAGTTGTTCCAAGTTGATTGGTTCCGTTGGCTCGGCAGCTTGAATGTCCCTCCAGTACTCTCCAGTGATTACTTTCCATGCAAATGCGTACCAGTTCCAAGCTCTGCTAAAATTTCCAATTTGATTCACTTCCACAATTACATCTACTTGACTCAAGTCAAGCTTGTCCTGCATTCGTTCCAACTGTCCCGATTCGACGAAAGCTGCAACAAACCGCTCGAATTTGTCTCGAACTATAGAATTGTCATAAACAAACCAGTAAATGCTCGTCGGTAGGTATGGTGAGTCAATGTTTTCAACAACTCGACGTTGACCAAATAAGTCAAAGAGTGGTGTTGTGAATCGCAAGGACGTGAAATTTTTTGATGAAATGGAGTTGTGATATAAAACAGCAAATCGTTCCTCGGAAGGGCAAATACTCACGATTTCCAAATCAGGATATGTTGTGCATTCAATAATACCGCCCCGAGACATATTTGCAACGATTTCCGTTGAATTTTCGTCTTTTATCAAGTATGATTTGTTGGAAATGCTCTTTTCAATGTTATGCTTAAGACTGGCAAACACTATTCCACTGACTAAGGACATCTTTTCAAATATGGAATGCACCGTCATTTGTATAATCGCAGTTTTGTCCGCGAAAATTGGTAAATTCGATTCGACTAGATCATATTTAGTTTCCGGTACGTTCTCCGGTTCCGGAGCCTTCGTTACTAGAGAGAACATTGCAGACGTGAAATAATTTCTCAATATTATTGCTGCAATCATATATGACAATATGAGTAGAAAGTTGCTTCGGTTTCTCCATTTACTAACATTTCCCACGTCTTGTTCCAACAAAACAGCTAGTAGCCAAAGGACCCAGTATGGCTTATTTGAATTGCTGATTCGAAGGACGAATATGATAGTCAATAGAACAATTGCCAGGAATACCCAAGCTGCAGCTGTAAAAGCGTTTATTATTGCATCTACTCCGATCACTCCCTGTCCCAATCCGAATTTCTCATTTCTCCCGAGAATGACGGCAAAATTAATCCCGTCAATCTGAACGCCGTAACTTATAAAATTCGCTCCTTCATTAATTATATCCATCAAGCTCGATGTCTGGAGACTTTTGCCGAGGAATTTCTGCAGAAGCTTTATACTACAATTCTCATGGTTTGAAAACTTGGTTACGAGACAATTGTTGGCATCGGTGTCTTGAAATATGTCACATGTGCAGTCGGACTCTGTTTGCGGCGTCGAAAATGGCGTTCCATAATTGTTTATTTTTTGCATCATGTCAACGACTTGTAAGAAAGGCCCTAGTATGGTTGATACAAGTACCGGAACAAAGCGCACTATCCTATAGTATAATCTTGATCTTTCTTTATACCCCACGCGAACAAGTAAGCCCCATTTCTCACAAAAGTTGCAGCTTATGAGTAACGTTGTTTGATTTCGGCTATCCAGATTTTGAACGTTCCTAAAGAATAAAATTATTGGTGTACTTGCCAACACCTTCGGGAGTACTTTATAAAGCTGTAGTCGGGAAGAATCAAAATTCTCATAAGAAGCCGTTAGTTCTATAAATGTCAAAACATATTTTGGTCCCACCAGCTTATCACCGTTTAGAGCTTTGTGATTCCACAAGAAGGTAGGGAGGTTAATTGGGATGGCATAGGGATGATGCGTTTTACTCCTATGAAATTTGTTCAAAAAATGGCTCCACACTTGGTCCTCTTTCAAACCAAATATATTAACAGAACAGACGGGATTAAATTTGACCGGAGTATACAGCTTGTAATACGTTGACGCGTAAGTAAACTGCTTAGATGATTGGCCGCTGCTATGTATCGACGGATATGTTAAGAATTTGGAAATGAATAGATCACGACTCATCGACGTATTGAAAATGTTACCATTCTTCAAATGAGATAATCCATTGGCAATATGCACAACGCAGGAAATACTTTCAAATTCTCGACATATTCTGTAGATACTGTCATCAGAAATTGGATTGACTCCGGAGTCAACAGTAAGGACATGTGGCGATACTATTACCATATGTAAAAGTTTGACTGTAAAATCATATAATATAGACATTGAAATTAACGTTTTCGAAACAAATTTTGTTTTTTCAATTTTGCGAAATCTTCAAAAACAATATTCTTGAAGAATGCGCAAGTGATACTTTATGATCTCTAAAAAACATTATATCAAACGAGTTGAAAGTTGTCATCTACCTACCTGCATAAGCCCACTGTTCATGATGCAAGCACAATTTATCTAATTGCGTTGTGATCATCATACGAACATGAACATTTAGAATATCGAATAGTAAGCAAAGCGTAAGTAAACAATGACTTGTTGATACTATAATAATATCCCTCACGTAGGCGTTATACTGACGAGTGTATGTTTGTGTACCAACGCGGAGTTAACAACAACTATAAATGGATTGAACTGAAAGCACCTGTCAAGTGTAGCCGATTTTCTTAATCCATTTCAATAATTTAGTACATTTAGAAATTTGCTAAATTGAAAATGATGTTAGATCTATATACTGCCAAAAAACCGACTAAGGTGTTTTAGTAACAAATATTATTTAACTTTGTTCATGAGTGCGTAATGGTATTTTTTGACTCCGAAACATGGTATGGATTTTGTCGTTACCGGCCCGGACCCCGCGGATCCATTTTCCCGCCTGGCTAAAAGTCCCCGCGGGCCCAACTACCCGCGGGACCAACTCCCCGCAACATATCTTCCTGGGATTTCATTTTAAGAATTTGTTTTGAAATTTGATGCATTAATATTCATACTAACAAGCTACAAGATTTTAGACTTTAGAAAGTTTGCCGAATCCATAAAAGCAGCATAATGGGATTAATAATAATGCAAACCTTAATCAAAAAAATGTTTACGAAAAGTCCAAATAAAATCTCAAATTTCTAAGATAAAATAAATTTCTCAAATAAAATATCAAATTTCTCAGATCTTTGTTTTTTCAATAAAATCCCAAATTCTAAAACGAAATCCCAAACTCTAAAATAAAATTCTACATTGCACCATGAAATCCCAAATGCTTCAACAATATCCGAAACTCATATTATCTTCCAAATTTTACTTTTGAATTGGAAATGGTATTGACAAGGGGCCTTCATACTTAATGTCAATGGTAACGGCATTCAGGAAGATAACGAAACCTGGTTGAAAATTAAACCTTCAATTCTCCTACCTTATGCCGGACGCATTATGTTATTCATAAGAATGAAGGAATGAACGGGCTTACATAATCATATTTCAGGTTCAGGCGCCATGAGGGCATTCACTAGAATTTTACTGCGAAATCTGATTAAGGTTAGATCATCATTACTGGTCACCAAGCTCATTTATTCCCTTTAATTACATTCATGCGTGTATGCAATCGATTGAGAACTGGTTAGCTGATCCGAGCAGTATTATCGACACCTTTAGCAGTTATGATGAGCAGCCAATAGTTTAGGGGCACTTTATACGTTTGAACGGATTTAGTTAGTTATGTTGGATACTATCAATCTCTGCTGTCAATAGGTTTGCTCGGTGGATTGGAATGAGAAATCACAAAGGAAAATGCAATGAAATATGAAATGTTTGAGTTTATCCATAATTTTAATGTAGACCTCTCAGAGACCTACAAGAAGTTATAATTATTTGACAAGTTAATTTGGATATTAATTATATTTTAAAATATTACTCCTCTAACAAAACCCTTATTGAAAAGAAAGAATTGGCTTTATTATATGTAAAGTAATATTGAATAAATATTCACTTACAGCTGTCAATAATCACAAGCAGGTTTCTCTTCTGTAAATAAAAATATTTGCGTATACGAAGCATTTACACGCATACAGGTTAAATTTCTGTGTACATGTTGTTTGCAATTATTGGGAGATGGTTTCCAGTTAGCTGAAGAACGGTTAGATGCGATTCGTGTACTCAGCGGACTTTCAATTTTTCTTGAAATATGCAAATTTCGTGTTAGGGTATGTTGAATGCACTATTGTCATTGCGAATTCGAAGGTACCAATTATCAGCTACTATTAATCGTTTGGGTGGGGTTATGGTGTTGAAAAGTACTGAAAACACGTCACACGGTTTCGCCTAAAAATCACACAATATTAAATATTCTTTCCTTCTGGGTTCCAAATATAATTATGAAAGATATTCTCTGTTGCAATGAAGAAAAAATGTAGTGACCACACATTGCCAGTGCGACTAAAGTATATATCATTTCATAAGTAAGCATAGATGGATACTGTTACACAGAAAACTGTTCACTTTGCTGACGTTCCATCCTATCTCCTGTAGGAACTATCGTAGCGAGGATGTTGCTGCCATATTCCATGCAAAACTATTCAGTGTATTGAGATTTTGCACTTGATATCGACGCTTTTGTTGGTTGTGTAAATCTTAAATTAACTACCTGGAAAAGGTAACAGCATCTCTGCAGAAGGAAGCGCGCAAATGCTAGGCTGTAAGCCCCAACTTGAATACACTGCTATCAAACAAATATGTACGGCGTCCTAGAAATTCGGGGAGATTATAGCTCTACTCGATGTCGTGCCAGAAATTGATTTAGATCCATCCTGTACCCCCGCGGCGATTGTAATACAAGACACATTAAATGTTAGTCAAAAATATATAAGGTGACGACTCTCGTTTGTGTTGCACTGCTACTGGAGATATCAGTTACACAGAAATTGCATAAAGCAATATGATACATATATAGTTTGTGATGTATGATATAGTGACTTGCAGCAACAAAACAATTGAACGCATGCGAAGAAAAAATATATATATACACATTTCAGATAAAACATTTAATGCTGTATGCTAACGTCGCCTAAAAGAAGTGTTACGAATATGACGAAACACTGATGCTCATAGATACGGTATAGGTGAGTTCTCCAGTTTGTTTGACGAATGTTATTGATTGGGTTGCCTTAAAATATATCATATGAGTTTCCAGTATCCAGAGATACGTTTATACTTATGCATTGATAAGTATCAAATCTTTGAACCGAATAATATGCATTGAATTAGGAAAGTTGAGGGATTACTTTTTAAGAGATGAAAACAAAATCAGCCGCATATAAGGGACCTACTTCCACTAACACTTTGTCACTCCACCTACGCAATTTTGAATAATCAGTTAATTTGTGAACTGGTTTTGACATTGGTTATGGGGTCCTTCACTACATAAGTATGTATGTTCTTGTTCTTTAATCGAAGACGAGTGGTAATTATAGCGACAATGTAGCTCAAAGAAAAAGTCTGTTTTAAGCAAACTTATTCAAAATGGTAAAGCTTATGTTACAGCTTATACAAAAAGCAATCATAAATATTGATATAGATATACATGTCAGCAATTTGTATGCATACATATTTCACAATATTAATGTCTTCGCTTACCCAGTAAACAATTATCGCTCAAATCCTAGTAATATCGCAGCTAGGTCTCGCAGTGCGAATCGCATGGAATCGCATTGAATTAGTACGCGAATTCAACTCCAAGTGTCCGGGAGGTCCTTGCTATATCGGTGCAATTCGCAGCGATAATCAACGTTACGAAATCTATGCGAAATCGTTGCGATTTCGAGCAAAATAACGTAACATACTAAACCTATGTTTTAGTATACATTCTTTAGTAAACAGTGCCCGTACTGTTAAGAAAATGTCAATTGTATAACAGACCTTTTAACATTTATTTATAAAGTTAAGCTAATAATGAACCAACATCTTATCATCATCATTCCTCGCTATCATCATTGTCCATATCCTGTGCCTCCTTTCTATAGATTAATGCAGCACAACTATATAACGCCCTAAAGTTAGTGCAACGTACTATTTGCTAATGACTGATACCTTTGCACGCATTCTGCTGAAAATTGATGCAAGCTAGCATAATAATAACATTATGCCAGATTGCTATATAGGGTTATGTTCAATATTACGCGTTACAATGTTAATAAAATATTGACAATAGCAGATAATTTAAAATTTAACGAAGATGTCAGCAACAAAACTCGGACTATTCACCTTGCCGCCGAATGATTCGATGCAATATATCACCAGGATATCGTAGTGATTTTGCATACATACGCACCTTGTTGTGCCAAGGATATAGGGAATGCTAACGGTCCCGTCGATTTCTATACGAGAACTCAGGGATTTTCGCTTTCAATAATTTGAGCTCGGCTACCAAACTATTTCTTCCCTATATCAATGCGATTTAGCCTCTAGAAACTATTATTCGAGTTTTTCTTGATTTTAGCTGCTAGTTTGCACTGCGAGAATGGGCAAAATGTTTCCTGGGAATCTAGTTGGTAAAATCGATTTCCGATTTTGCCGAAGGGGATACATGCTTAATGTGCTTATCGCAGACGTGCATAACATTACACTGAATATTATCGATAAATTGCAAAAGAAAGAATTTTCGGCGCTGGACAGAAGCAGAAGAGGACAGTTTGTGATTCCTAAGATATATTACGACAAGTACGACAAATTAAGATACGCAAATCGATCCGGATTCCTCTATACTTCCGTTCAGAATAAACTGCTATTCTATTGTCTGGACTTTTCAGAGCCAAAAGCTGATCAGGGCTTTGATATTGCCGTTTGGTTGGAGTCTTTTCCTGGCAATATATGGCTATTACTGGCAATTACGATTGCAGCAATTCTGGTAGTTGAGTCTAGGTAACTTATGCTCACGGGACACTTGGCAATTAAAAAATATTTGGATTTGCTTGGTGTGATTCCGGGAAATTCTGCACCTTCCAATTTGAGTAAAATCAAGTGTTTCGTCCTTATACAGCTATATGGAATGCTAATTTGCTGTTTCTACTCCAATGGCACCGTGAGTACACTGACGGTTTCTACCCCTCCTATACCATATAACACATTGGATGAATTGCTGCGAGGCGGTTTCAAAATTCTTTGGGATAATATATTTATAAAGAGCCACTGGCACCAATTCTATTTTGCGTTTGAAAGCAGAAAAATGCTGAGCATTCTCAACGAGAGTTTTCTAGACTTCAGTAAAATGAACGTATTATATCTGGAAAATACGAAGCGTATGTTGTTCAAAAATATGCAGTTCACTCTGATTCCGATCATGTAAACAATTATTTATTATCTGTACAAAGCACTACTAGGAAAAAATATCCAGAAAAAGATGTGCAATGCTTTGTACTTCCCGACTACCTACAACAGTGTGTTATTTTAGCGCAAGTGTATACGTAAACAGATATTGGTTACTAGCCACTACTTCACGAATACTCGAGAGTGGCATTTATAGCAAGTGGCGTTTTTGGAGAAACCTACCTAACCGACACTACTTCAAATTGCCAAAGAATGATCCAAAGTCAACTCCAAATACGGTGTATGGTGATCACATTGGTCTAAATGGATTTATAGGCATCATTGCTATCATTCTCGCATTGTATGTTTTGAGTTTTGCTCTATTTTTGGCGGAATTAAATGTTCGCTGTTTGGTGCAGAAAGCTATTGGAAAACTATATGTTGTTAAAGTGCGCATTCAAAGCAAGATAATCGACACTTACAAATTAGTGAAACGTTTCGCTGGTTGTATTCAATTTCATTCAAGTTAAATGATTGCAGTTTTTAAGAGGCGAACAAATAACATTGAAATATATATATTCTTCGGTTTGGAGATTGGAAACAACACCTTTCCGGTTATATTTATACTGCGTTGAACAAAATTATGTCGTTTTTCTTAGAAAAATTCCAGTTGTTTTTACACGTGCATTATTTCCCAATTTCCGTTAAGAGGATTTGAGCGAGGACGAATGGCAAATGAATGGTTCGCAAGTTACGTACAAGTTTTCCCAAAATTAAGGGTTTAAGCATTTTAATGCCGAAGGCGAGTTGCAATAATTGAGTAAATTTATGTAAGCTCACGTTATTATTATTATGTTATTCCTTTAATACACCATACATGCAGGTTGTGGAAACATATGCGAAGTATGTAAATAAAATCCATACTCCAATTTCTAACTTAGATTTAGAAATGCTTCAGCAAGTTTGCTATGCCCTGTGATGGACGAGTTGCAGACTACCCGTGTAGAGGGAACCGATATTTTGTTGACGACGTACCGCCCGATATTCACATAATAAGCTTCTAATTAACTTGGACGGACACTATCCAAACTACAAATCATTTCCTGTTACAAAAATTCACTTCACGAATTTGA
>CM023199.3:3948571-3967500 GCA_004115045.4 Sinella curviseta | reverse complement strand
GCACACAAATATTATAGTATGGATCATGCTAATCACTTCATGGTTAGTATTTACAAAAGTTTCATTTTTCTTTTCCTGCTCAATATCGATATAATAATTGTTGGGATGCTCAGTTAAGATATGACCGATGATACGAGAGGGTGGTTAACTTTTTTTAAACTTTAACTTCAATTAAAATAATAGGGGTTCAGCAAGAGGTTCGTACTTTTTCACAAACGCTTTTATTCTCACTTGAACAATACAAATTGAAGTGCATTTACAATAATTTTACAATACAAAGGGGTGGCGAACTTGGCATCGCCGACAGATCACAATTCAGTGACAACAAGAAAATTACTAACTAAAAAATTACGACTGACGCAGCTCCTTATATACTCCCGTGATTTTCCTTCCGGTCCGATCTGACTCCACCGCGCAGCCCGAATAACAAATAAACAACTAATTTTCCTTGGCGACTACCCTAAGTTACAACAAATACCTTATCCTATGGTAGTTGCTATGCATAATACCTACTTGATCTTTGACCCTAATTTTGGCATGTGCGACTGTACCAATCTTTCTAATATTTAGTATACATGTTTAACTATGCATTAACTATCATTATACAAATTATGAAATATCGATCGCATAAAATACAATAATTACGGTTAATTAACTTATACATTTTTTCTTACAAATAACATCTTTTCTTTATAAATACATAAGCTATGCTACATATTACATTTTATTGCGCCCTACGCTACACAGCTAATATCTACCTTCATTCCAACGGTTGACAAGTCATACGACGCTCCAACATACCCCTCCTCGTGATTAAACTTGCTTGAATCACTGCTCAGTGGCGTCGTCCCATCCATCCCTAGTTCCACCGTTGTCCATGCGCGTTTATCCTGTTTAGTGCTGGTATCCTCAGATCTCCAGTCCAAAACGTTGTGGTTGCCCCTCCTAGTGACATGAGACGTCTTGATCCCAGGAACGAACACCGTTTTCAAAGTCCAACAATTCTTTTCTTCATCCATCCTCGGTGGTCCTGGACACCCGACTTCCAGGTGATCAGCAATCTTGGACCTCTGTTCAGCTTCGGTTTCTTTTGCTGGGTCCCAAGCCTTAGCGGTTGACATCGAGGCCTGTCCAGTCTTCTCATTGTTGAATCTTCTCAACGAAGTCACGATTTCATAAGCGCCTTCAGTCTTCACCGGGATGTCTCCTTTTTTCACTACTTCTTCTGTTGTGTCCTCCGACTTTCCTCCGATGACGCGATGGTCTTCCGCTTCTCGTGGAGTCCCATTCGTGGATTTCAAACTTGTTTCCTCTTCTTGGATGACATCTTCGCTTTTTCCTTGTTCGATGTCCAACCAGTTATTTTCAGCCGTCTTCGTTTCAGTATCCTCTGCTGACGTCTCCACGTGTCCGGTAGACTTCTTGTCCATTGATCCTGGCATTTCTCCGGAGTCCTCAGCAGCAGGCCTGTTCTTCTCAACGCTTGTTGTCACGTCCGTGATCTGCACAGTGAGCTCTTCGCACGTCTTCACAGTGTCTTCCGATCCTTCAGCGACTTCCATCTCCTTCACTTCAGCAGTTTTCTTTTGTGAGGGTCCGGCCTGTTCCGGAAGTTCCTCCGTGTTCTTCATTTCTTCTGGGCATCTGAGGCGCGTTGTGTCCGCCAGCAGATTTCCAATCTTCTTTTCTTCTGTGTGTCTGAGGCGCGTTGTGTCCGCCAGCATATTTCCAATCTCCTTTTCTTCTTTCTCATCTTCATCCTCTACTGCGGCCTGAAGTTCAATCAGCCTTCTCCGATCTTCTATCCGCTCCATTGCTGCACGATCTTCTGCGATTTGCTTCTCTTGCCTCAGTCGCACTTGTCTCTCTTCTTCTCTTAGCGCCGCCAATTTTTCTTCTGTTTCCATCTTGCGATGCCTTGCCGATTTCGATAACGCGAGGGACCTTGACTTTTGGGACATGTTACTACCGTTGTTACGTGATGTTGGACGCTCATTATCATCGGCGACATTGATACTTCCCCTCCCGGTGCGAGCTTCGTGTTGATCAGAAGCTTGCACGATTTCCGTTGACTGTCGGCGATTTCCTTGCTGCGTTTGTCCTGCTTCATCCATCACGGCATTCGTGTCCATCACTTGACTCGATCGATTTCTTCTCCTTGATGGTCCATTGGCCAATAAAGGTTACGCAATTATCTGGATTCTGATTGACGTAAGGTTCACTCCAAGACGCTAGATTCTGCTGCTGCTGAGGTTCCTCTCGTGACAACCGGCATACCCTGAACACTAATTCACTGAACTGTTATCCGTAGGACCGATTCTGTTGTAGCTCGAAGGACCACTTGTTGGGATGCTCAGTTAAGATATGACCGATGTTACGAGAGGGTGGTTAACTTTTTTTAACTTTAACTTCAATTAAAATAATGGTGGTTCTGCAAGAGGTTCGTACTTTTTCACAAACGCTTTTATTCTCACATGAACAATACAAATTGAAGTGCATTTATAATAATTTTACATACAAAGGGTGGCGAACTTGGCATCGCCGACAGATCACAATTCAGTGACAAACAAGAAAATTACTACTAAAATTACGACTGACGCAGCTCCTTATATACTCCCGTGATTTTCCTTCCGGTCCGATCTGACTCCACCGCGCAGCCCGAATAACAAATAAACAACTAATTTTCCTTGGCGACTACCCTAAGTTACAACAAATACTTATCCTATGGTAGTTGCTATGCATAATACCTACTTGACCTTTGACCCTAATTTTGGCATGTGCGACTGTACCAATCTTTCTAATATTTAGTATACATGTTTAACTATGCATTAACTATCATTATACAAATTATGAAATATCGATCGCATAAAATACAATAATTACGGTTAATTAACTTATACATTTTTTCTTACAAATAACATCTTTTCTTCATAAATACATAAGCTATGCTACATATTACATTTTATTGCGCCCTACGCTACACAGCTAATATCTACCTTCATTCCAACGGTTGACAAGTCATACGACGCTCCAACAATAATATTGGATATTTAATGTAGTTGGAAAAGTTTCTATCAACCAGTAACTGTCATCAAGTCATCATTAAAAGCCCTGATGTAATAAACATTAAAATAAAACATAAAATTAACTGTACTTTTTACAAGAAACTGTTCATTAATAGCTTCTCGGGACACCTTTTAAAAACGACTATTATCCGGCTGGAACATTTTGTTGTTAATTTAATGTAAATGTAAAGTCGACAAAATGATCGAGGCTACGTATTTTGTGTAAAAATTTAACTAATCGATTAAGAAAGATACCGAAATAAAAAGCTTCATGAAGACTTATAAAACTGATTTTGGAAAGTGTGATTTGATGTGTCACGAGTTATTCTGAATGTATCAAAATGAAACGTCCGTGTGATTTCTCTCTCACCAACTAACCAAGTCAAGAGACGCATCTTTATTGTGTCATTCCAATTTTGAATTTCCAGTTGTTACTCCAATGCAGTAGTGTATGTACAGCATCACCAATGGCATGCAACCAAACAACGAAGAGCTAAAAATTAATTTACTGTACCATCACCCACATGTTACCATCAATCCATGCATCAATCTCGTTTCATCTATTCATCCTGAAAACCCACAACCATACGTATGTGGGCGTTTTTCCAAAAATGGAAAGGTTATTAAGTCTGTTGGCTGTTGGAAGTATAGCTGTTTCTCAGCGTGTCCGCTTGATACTTGAAATATGTGTGTATAAAAAGGACAACGGGAAAGTATTGAAAGTTTTTTTTGTGTTGTGTTGAATAGATAAATTTCTCTTTCAGCAAGCAAAAAAACTTGTCATCATGCACTTATTTATCAACTTTATTTCTGTGAATGTGTTTGGTCAAATAAGGCCATGCATAAATTGAGGAATTATCATCGTCATGCTTTTATATCATCTTTTTTTATTTAGCAATTTGGCATACAAGCAATTTCTTAATGTTTCCACTTCACTACACTTTAAAAATTCATCCCCTTTAATAACTACCACAAAAATTACTTTATTATTATAAACTCGAATTCCAGTATCATCAACACTATCACTTTGTATGACACATGCATAAAGATGATATTTTTTGTGCATTGGTTCAGTATTACTATTTATATGGCATGCAGTGTCAGATCATCATGCTGTATTGTATGTGTTTGCATTCCCTTATTTTCATTCTATATTTTTAAAGGTCATATTATCATCATAATATAGTGACATGCAGAAAAATTAATTAGGAATTAGGGTAAAAGTAGAATCCATTTTGTGTGCCGGTTGGACTTCTACAACAGTTTTCACTTGCACGAATTCAATGATTTGGGGATTACGGGAGCGGAGCAGGGGGTGTACTAAAAATGAACAAACTATATGGCAGCAGCGTTTTGTTTTGTTTGCCTTTGCATAGTTTGCATTACTACAAGTGGTTGTTAAAACTTTCATTTGGCCAACATGACTGGCACTAGCAGACTAGTAGTGTGGTTAATTGGTGAAAGTGCAAAAGAGATAGAGGGAAAGTGTAGAGGTATGTATATCAAATACATTCTTCGATCAAACTTTTTCGATATATGAAACAGTTAATTGTAACCATATTTTGGTGTGTAATGTAAGTACGGAAAATCTGTAGTATTTTCTAAGCTTATATTGTTATATGCTGCGTTCTGTTTGGTATTTTGGCATCGGGGAACTTTCGCATATATTTCATAGCAGAGTTGTTGCTGTTATTATTATTATTATTGTTAATAACAATAATTGCATTATCTAAAAAATGTGAACTTTTATATAAACTACATTGAGTGTTTCAATTTTATGTAACTTGTTTGTATCGTGTAAAAGGACGTCATTTACCATGTTTTGCAATATAGTATTTCGATAAGTTTCAAAGCCTCGCGTTGACAGTAAATCAACCATACATTATCATTTTCCATTTTTTAAGTTATATATTATTATGTTTAAAAAGCTTTTCGTTTCTGTCAGAAGCAAATATTTTATAGATATTTTCTGAAAAGTTTCGTCGAGAATATTTTTTTGATTTTAGAGTTGCGTTATCTCATCTGGACATGAGCGAATACTGTCAGAAGTGTCGACTACAACCTCAAAGGAGGTCAGGGTTGATTTATTCGGAGAGCTGGTTAGGATGGTTTGGGCATTACAGTAACTACGAGATGATGCCCTTCTTGGTGTTTTCAAAGGGGTCATCAACGTTAAGGTGGATGTTGAAGGGAGAGCAGTACTGACTGTTGTATAAGTCGGTTGAGAACGGCTGTATGGCCAACGGTCATACGAATCCCTGTTCTTACCACATGACAATGTTCGCCCGAAAGCTCGTCGGAATTTCACTGACATCGCATTGTAGAGGATCGGGTTGATAGCACTGAAAAGAAAATAAGAGAAAAATTGGACATAGGCATATTAACCATGTGAATGGGGCATTGTGGAACTTTCACCATTATGCAGAAATTTTTTTGTTTCAAAGTCCTAATTGGGAGAGAACTAGAATCGTACAATTCGTAGTGATGCGTAAACTTCTTTACTACAAACTACAAAATAATTGCAGTGGTCTTGAATTGTTGTTGAGGTTCGTCATTCGTCATTGTCTTAACGAACAAACTTTATCTGTTCTTGAAAAGTACATGTCTAATGTACACACACAAAAAAGTACTGCAAACAACCAGTTCACTTTTTTCGCTAACGTCAGTATTTTGGAAGCTGTCCATACAATACAGCCTACGGCTAGCCATGCATAAATATTCTGAAATTCAATTATTGTTTTATTTTAGATTTACAAACTATGTATAGGCCCTGTGGAAATACGAACATAGAAATGATATTGTATATTATGCAGTGGGCAGATTGGCACATGACGAGGTCATATGGGATTCTCTTAAGGCCAACAAAATAATAATAATAAATTGCTTATGAAGCATCGTCTGCGAACATCAAAGTTTGAATGATCTCCAGAGACAATTCTAGGGATGCTCGCTCACCAACCATATGTATATTATTATTTTTATGATTTATATCTTTTGGCTCGTGGAATAGTTTGTCTGCTGCAGATATTCATAATTTGATTACAAGTCGACATTCCAAAAGTTAATATGCCACAAGTTCTTATAGCAAACAAGCACATAATATTATGTAAATGTAGAATACTTATATACACTCACAGTGGAACAGTTGTTAGCTCATTGTCGGATCTTAATGTATTCTTAGCTGAATTAATTTAGGCTTAGCGTCAAGATAAGATCAGAGACAGATTGGATGCACGTCTTCCTACACGAAATCTTAATTAGCCATTAATAAACAATTCATTGAAGAAGTTTTAATCCTAAGCCAAGCGTGGAAGTTTAGGCCTCTTGCTTGATACCGTGTCATAAAGTACCTACGACATTCACTTTATGTAGCAGGAAACTCAATGGATAACGTAACGATGTTGAAAAACTTTCCACGTGATGCTTTCACCTTTTTGTTCCAAATCATTCGGCATTACGCAAAAGTTTTTTCTTCTTCTTTTGATACATCTTTGTTGAAAGCATAGAATCCGATGAAATGATTTGTTAGAGTAGTTAGTAATGACATTGCGTTTTAGCATTATTATAATAAGTATATACCTACATTCACATAAATCATACTAGCATATCATTAATCAAGGTAGGTGGATGCTGTCTAAGACATGCATAATATTCAATGCGCTTGTTTGTCAAAGGGGAGGCCTTCCTGGTGCTTGTATAATATATACATAGGTACCTATGTAATTAAGTCAAACAAGCAAATATGAAAAGATGGTATATAATATTGTCGGAAAGCCTATGCCCTCTGTCCGACGACAACAGTAATTCCTTTAATATTCTTATTACGGCTGCAGCGGCATGCTGCAGCCATTTTCGTTTCTTGCTGTTTCCCTATTTTGATGTACATTAAATGTACGTGCCACCTCATCCTCCTCTCCCTTTCCTACATACGCACACAACAGTAGATCCTCGTCTTTTGGGAGACTAGTTGCGGTGATTTGGAGGAGGACGACTCACTCTCTTCTGGACTCTCTTTCTGGCATCGTCTTGGGATAGACGACTCTCTTCTTTTCGTCTTGGATAAGACACAACTTTAATCTTTCCTGGAAGGAGCTGCTGTGGATTCAGCAGCTCAGTATTTTTTCTCCTTTTCGTTTTCCATTACTTTTTAAAATAATCTTTTATTTTGTTCCCGAGAGTTGGAACGTTTCTATTAAATATTACTATTCACATTAAATAAAGTTTCCATTCATTCACGTTAGAGTCAACGAATAAAATCAAGTAGTGTTTCCTAATTAAATATTACTGTCGTTATTCTACGAGTCATTTATTAATCCACCGTCTATCGTGTTTATTCATCTTTTCTCCTTCTTCTCCTTGTGGGAATCTTGGGCATCAAAGACAGTTAACTAAATAACTAGCATCATCATCACCCATCACGCCCAGTTTCCCGACAAGAAAAGGCGCCGGGTAAAATCCCGTAATGTTTTCCGGTAAGTGTAATAATAATTATTTAAAAAACTAATGTCTGTCTTTCTTTTTCTTTTACTGGTTTGTTTTTATTGGATTGAAGTGAAAGTCCACGTATTTTATTACTATAAATAGTATTTTCATTCCTTTTTTTAATTCCAAGAGTTTAATTAGTTGTGACAAGTGAGGATAGTCTTGTCAGTGAATCTTTAATGGTTAGTCGTTGAATTGATGATAATAATTTTTAGCTGTTGTCCGCCTGTGAAGAACAGCGTTCTTTGTTATTTGTCATCGAGCAGAAATTAGTAATTTCATAAAGTTAGCAACAATTGTAGTCACTACAGAATTTCGCCATTCTAATGCGTAGTTCTGTAGTTTTCTCAGTTACGTTTTAAAACTAATTCTATTTTATGGTGGATGGCCCGGAAAGTCCTGATTCCTCCGCCGCCATTCGAGTAGCCCCTAATAATTTCTTTTTCTATTCTTTCTTCACATAATAATTCTAATTGATTAAAAAATAAATGTATAAATCTTGTGTTAAAGTTCATGAACTAATTGTGATTCTGTTTGTATATTCATTAGTAGATCATTCCGTTATTGGGTCCAGGTGGTAAAAAGCATCATTATTTTTTTAATAAATTCATTCAGTAGAATCAAGGTGACTTTTGAGATAAAAGTTAATAGTGTGATTGTTTGAGTTTTCAGCTCCTGTATATTCCATCTCCCCACCGACTAACAACCAAGTCTTGCTCCACCTCAGAACCATGAACCTTATCATCATCATCATGGCGCATGGAGATAACGATGTTGGTAATTTGAATAATGCAGGCATTAACGGTGTTGATAATGACATGGTAGGGAATGATAAGCCCCTTCTTTCTTTAATTCATTCTCTGGTTCATTTCCCTGATACTTTAAGATTAGTCAGAAAGAACAGTAGACAAAATGCAAATTTTTTAAGTCCATGCAAATGTGTGGTCGTGCCCCACGATCGTTCTTTAGTAGCAAGCAGACCATTTATAAGTAAAACAATTTCATTTGCATTTTTTACTAGTTTTATGAGTTCAGGTGGTTTGGGTAGTAGAAAACGTCGTTCATACCAACCATTTTATTTCTCCTCTTTTTTTATAATCCCTTTTATGCAAATACATTCGTGATACAGATACTTGTTATGAACCCACCTCCCAACATTTTTTTTACCGAGGTACACGACCTCGAGGAAATTATGATGAGTATACCCCTGTTAAAATGCAAATAAGAATTTATTCAGAATCTTTGACACTTTTGACCAAGAACCTTTAGTTAATGGTACGTGAAATGAGTAAGCAGGACAAGTAAAGTTCCATTCTTTTTTAAACTATTCTTTTTCTTTCCTTTCATGTTGCTTCGGCGAAGCGTTATTCTATTATATATTATTTTATTCAAAGTATTCCTTGACCTCGAGTTTTAGTAATATCTTAAAAAATTGAACATTCTATTGAAGCTTGTGGAATCATTCCTTTCTACCTTATAAATAATCCTCTTTAATTGCTCCTTTGCCTATACATTGTTCTTTGGACAATCGTTCTAATGTAGCTGCTAGTAGTCACATAGTGTGCCCCTAAAGTTATGGTAAATCTTTCTGTCCTTCACAGAAGTTTATCGCCCTTTTCGATACAAGTGCTACTATAGCCCTATGTGTCCGTCCTATCTTTTACAAATGCCCTTGTCAGTTATCGTAGATCTCGAATTGCTCCTTTAGTGTCAGTCACTTCTTCGATGATGCTAATCAGTTTGGGATTGAAGAAACTGAAGCAACCGTTTATGTATTTTTTGGTCTAGTAATTGATATGGTAGCGGACCTCCATGAGAGTGTTAGGCATATGATATGCTGCAACATTTAGTCTTGACCAGTAGATCAATTTTTGACCATATTTCTTTAATGTAATTAGCAGTGTAGGTACTAAACCTCTGCTAGTTCGTTTTCCCTGTGTTTGGGCTATTGCAGCAGCGTTAGAGTTGATTGTACCTTCAGTTAATGTTAAGGCTAATCCTATATTCCTTTGAAAACTGTCCTTTCTATGACAGGTTCCACTAGTGAACGTTCAGCTATTTTTGCTATACTCTCCTAAAAAAAATCTTAAGTATTTGAAACGCATGTGTACGATATTTAGTCATTTTTCAAACCCGATGATTTGTACCACTATGGTACGTTCGTATATTTCCGTAGCCCCTTTGAAAATCATTTTTACGTGATAGTTGATTTTTTCTTACTCATTTATTTTTTAATCCCCTGTTGCAATTCCCCCAGTACCACCTTAGCTCTAGCTGGTAATGATGAAAAGTCGGATCCTTTATCTGTGACATCAATTCTAGTTGGTAACCCTTTAGTCTTACTCTTCTGGACTGAAAAAGGTTGAAGTCGGTGGTAGGAGGATGGACAACAGGAGCGGGATCACGTAACATATAATAGTCATTATTTTTTAAAGTTATTTGTTGTTTAAATTAAAAATGGGTTAAAAAAATAATGTATTGGCTGGGTTTTAATGCTTGTCGTTCTATTTAGTTTTTTATCGTAGTTTGTCAGCCGTGTTTCTAGATATCAGTGGACGTTGGTGAAGCGGTCAGTGTCAGTCGGAGGACGCAAAGCAGATGGAGTTACCACGGTGGAAGAAAACAACATTATTTTTTAAATCCATCCTCCCTCCGAACAACCACGTATTAAAATGACTGGCCGTGGCAATAAAAACATTTGTCGGAGTCCCTCAGACTCGTGTTCATCCCTTTTTTAGACACCCTGATAGTTAAAAGTCGAATCCTTTATCGAGCATTATAACCGAAGCCCCTAGTAATGTACACATTCCCTTTCAGATTTCAATATCCGTTGAAGCGTTGAAGAAGTCAACGTCTTTTTCTTTTTTTTTGTTTTTTCTTTTTAAAACAAAGGTGTCGTGTCGGAAAGCCTATGCCCTCTGTCCGACGACAACAGTAATTCCTTTAATATTCTTATTACGGCTGCAGCGGCATGCTGCAGCCATTTTCGTTTCTTGCTGTTTCCCTATTTTGATGTACATTAAATGTACGTGCCACCTCATCCTCCTCTCCCTTTCCTACATACGCACACAACAGTAGATCCTCGTCTTTTGGGAGACTAGTTGCGGTGATTTGGAGGAGGACGACTCACTCTCTTCTGGACTCTCTTTCTGGCATCGTCTTGGGATAGACGACTCTCTTCTTTTCGTCTTGGATAAGACACAACTTTAATCTTTCCTGGAAGGAGCTGCTGTGGATTCAGCAGCTCAGTATTTTTTCTCCTTTTCGTTTTCCATTACTTTTTAAAATAATCTTTTATTTTGTTCCCGAGAGTTGGAACGTTTCTATTAAATATTACTATTCACATTAAATAAAGTTTCCATTCATTCACGTTAGAGTCAACGAATAAAATCAAGTAGTGTTTCCTAATTAAATATTACTGTCGTTATTCTACGAGTCATTTATTAATCCACCGTCTATCGTGTTTATTCATCTTTTCTCCTTCTTCTCCTTGTGGGAATCTTGGGCATCAAAGACAGTTAACTAAATAACTAGCATCATCATCACCCATCACGCCCAGTTTCCCGACAATATAAGGCTTATATTTATTCGAAACAAGGATGATAACAAAGTTGCTAGATAGAAGATGATAGTAACCATTAAAACTGTAACAGCAACAGCAGTAACAATGTTCCTTTGTCTGTTGCCGAACACAACGATATAAACAATCTTTGGCGGAGCCAAAACGCACAACCTTTTAAAGCACATCTCTGTTTTCTAAACATAATTTTTTTTCTCTCTCTCTCTCTCTCTGTCGATTGCTGGGTTGTCGGAAGTAGTTTAATTATCTAAAGAAACCAAATCCCGTCAAAAGATTATAAGCACAAAAGAAGTATACATGGTATGATATATTCCATAATATTTTAAGGGCCATATAATTTACCGTTATATATGTATGTAACTTTTTTACACTCCATATTATTAAGTGCATTTTAGGCTTCTTTGTATTGTTATTGTTGTGACTCACACACAGCGCTAGGACGCTTATTACGTCGTCTACTATCATCGGTATACCTAACAAGAGTACCTATTACATAAAACATGCGTGTTTTATGGGATCACATACCGGATTTACTGCTTTACGCTTCACGAATGTCAAAAACTTTGTTGGCATTTGGCATGCATGCAAAGGGAACTTTGTTGCTAGAAAATGAGCAGTTCTTAAGGGTATTTGTATCACTTTCTCTTCATTTCCCCAACTTTTGCATACGTTCCTACATGCTTCCTTTCTTCTTATATATTGCTCTAAAAGTTGTAAAAAAATCATACTGTATGGAGTACGCTTTGTGTCTTGTGTACACACTCGGTCGACACTCATTCAAGCCTTTTTGGCTTCTTTAATCAAGAATCGTAAATCCTTACATGGACACTTCCAGCAGCAACTCTCGAGTTTATTTTTTTTACCCTCTTTGCACCAGCTGAATGCATTCAGAGGGGAGTTCAAGAGTTAGTACATGTGCTACTTTCTATACTGGCCAGAGAAAGTATCTTCTAGAGCATAATGGGATTTTTCATTTGTTCCAAGTACATATATTTGTGTGTGGGATGCGAGTACATGCAAGCGAAGTTGCTAGTTTCACTTTTAATTTACTAATCTCTCCTGGTAAACAATAGAGACTACATTGTCGTAATGAAAACTCAATTTTCTTGTGCTGGCGGACAACAATGCGGACGTGTAGAGTATATTTGCTAACTTTTACGTAGTTTTACTTTTAAAGAATCAAGATTTGGGTGACACAAATCTGGAAGCATGAAAGATAATGCAATTAAATCTAGGAGATGATAACAAACTTTTAGTGGGAGTGTGAACCAGGTACAAAAGTAAACACAAATACCATTAAATTTGCCTCAAATTTTCTCAACTTTTCAAGTCATGTATATATGTAAATACACCATTCCTGGCTTTTAGCTTGAAGTAGAAGTAATAAGTCATATTTATGTACTGATTATAATCTCGCCACACCGCGTACATATAAATTTATTTGATGCCCTTGCAAGACTATATACAATATAATTGCTATTTTAGAACCCGTTACCTTGAACCATTATATTATGCTTAAAATACAATATGGAATTTCATTCATAGGATACAGTAAAATATAAATAAAAAATTCTAAATGTGTGGTGTTGAATGGTGAATTCGAAGTTCATTTTTGTAATCATGGTGGGCACTGTGAAATGTGTTCACAAAAGGGAATGCATACGCGAGCGAGCAATAAATGTTTTATTTCTGGCAAATGACAGTGTGGACGACCACGAACGAGGAGCGTTTAGCCATAAGGGCTTGTAACTGAGAGAAGTGTACGTACACTAAAATTCAGCACATTCCTCCGCGCTTTCACTACATATCTACCATTATCTTTGTTATCTGAGAAACACGTATTCTCAAACTAACAACCACAAAAATGCAGGCCGTGTCATGTGTCGTGTCTTTGGATATGCTTGTGGTTGGTAATCAGTACAAGGACAATACTATGGCATAAATATATGCCTATGGATATTTATGTCATGTCGCATGTCGCGAGGTAGCTATTATTTTAGCCTACCGCAAAAATTAGTAACATGAAAAGAATTAGAGAGAAAGCGTGCATGAATTTTTAATAACTTTCTTGTCACCTGCTCAATTCTCTTGAGATATTAAAAGGACATATTTGAAGTTAAAGTAGCCCTTTAGGGTACCGGACTACCATAAAGAAGTACTTTTTTAAATCCTACACATGGCACAAGCTCATTTTACGTTTTAATTTTGGTTAATTCCTCCTACACTGGTATTACCAGGGCTTTGTATTTCATTTACGCAAATGAGAGGCATAGAAAAATGCCGCGGCCTAGTGACTCGTGCTAAAGCTGAACAGTGAAACTTCAAGTCAAACGAATCTAGTAGCCACACTTTCATTTCACATTCACACTCTCAATCCTATTATTATTTTAGACTATAAATAGAACAGAGCACTATAATCATCCCGATGAGCAGAAAATATCATGATGTAGTACATTTAGCGCATGACTCATGAGAATGGAGTTAAGCATTAAACTTTCATCCCACAGGAAAAATGCTAGCAAGGTTTGTCTACTCCAAAAGCATTAGTAAAAATGATTATTACCCTTGTTTGAAAGTCTTTGATCGATCCGAGGCACGTACGTTTTAATACGATACTACAGACGGATGGACTTTTTGGGATTTGCATTTGCACGTTACGTTTAGTCTTTCTACTTACTATAGTCTCTAGATACCTACAGCCAGCTCATTGAAAGCTTATTCTACCATCTTTTGTAACATTACTACATGTAATTTCAAAGTTGGTGATAATGCTGACTGTAGTAGTAGTGTGATGAAAAGTGACCGTATATAAGCTGAAATAAGTATGGCCGGTAGAAATAACCATCAGATAATCTCTGGTAATGAAATAGAGGTTTGGAAGTTTGAGTTAATGAGTAGGTGCGAGCCATTCCCAGAATTAATGTTCGTAAATGTACACTTTTTTGTTCTACTACCATCATGAATCAAGAGTATTATGGAGCATGCCTTTTCCGTCGAAAATAACAACGTAACCGCTACACTACGGTGTACAATATTATGCAAAATGTGGGTACGAAAATGGGGATATGCTCGATGGAACATTCTCAGCTCGCTAATAATGAGACACCGTTGAGTGCTGCGCAGAAAAAGTAGAGAACGTTTGTATCTCAATTTATTTGAAATATCCTTAGAAATTAAATATATTTCCTACCGAAGTTTTTAAAGTCGTTAGAATTTTAACGAGAGCGTAGACTACAAATATATATGCTTCTGCAGAGTTTATAATCATAGTCATTACCAAGTTTATAAAATTTCGAGTTGTCTTCACATGTTCGGATATTTTCATTAATTACATACATTGCAGTCAAAAGCCGAATATCTATGTAATTTCCTGAATGCTCAACTTCTCAACTCGTACTTACTTACTTCTTAACTTGTGAAATTGCCGTTATCTTTCCCGTACTGCACAAAACGAGTAATACACGTGGATTTTTAGGGGATCTCGGGTTCCTTTCGTGTTCGTGTTTCCAATACTAAAATGACACCTAAAATACACCTTGCATTTTCCACCAAATATAACGGTGGTATAAAACCCGTGTTATACACCAAATATTCCCGTATCCAAAAACATGTCAACGATCGCATTTTTCACGGTTTGGCCTATCATAAGGGATAATGCCATTATATTCCATTCATGATAGCCATCGAGTACTAAACAAAACGTGGCAACAATGTTATCTCATGTCATCTTGCGTTTGGTCTCTACTCCCAGTCAATAAAAGTCATAATAAACAGTAGACATGTTTTACAGTCTGGAATTAATTTATTGAAAATGAGTAAACTCAGGAGCAAAAAGTATTTAAGAGAAGTGAAAAAACATTATCTAGAATCAATACAGATAATCAGTGACAATCAAGAAGACCCCTCGATCACAAATAACTCGCCCAACGTTAAAGAAACCCCGATTTTAACACACGAGACCACCGGCTTTCAAAACGACCATATTTCAACCTCAGATCATAGTGAAGCTTTAAGTGAACCATCTTGTCAATCATTTGATTACATTTCCTCAGAAGTTAGCACTACATCAAATGTGGAAGACGAAGTGTTGTCATTAAAATCATCTCTTGCATCGTGGTCATTAAAACATAACATCACTCACGCAGCTACTACAGAGCTGTTAAAAATTTTAAGCAGTCATCAGTGTTTGAAATCTCTGCCTAAAGATTCTAGAACGTTGTTAAATACTCCCCGATATTCAACCGTTAGTGAAGTGAACCCAGGACAGTACATTTCATTTGACTGGATTGCCAAGATAAATAAATATTTACAAACTATTTCCAAAAGTGAGATTAAACTTCATATAAACGTAGATGGGATCCCATTATTTAGAAGCTCTAACTACCAATTGTGGCCTATTTTAGGGAACATTTTGAATTCAGATTTCACTTTTACAATCGGACTATATTATGGACCCAAAAAGCCGTCATCTGTTAATCAATATTTACGATTTTTTGTTGACGAAGTTAAAAATAATCAAACACTCAAAACAAGGAATGGTGACATTCCGTTACGAGTGGCTGGTTTCATATGTGACGCCCCAGCAAGAGCATACATTACAGGGATAAAAAATCATACTGGCTATTACGGGTGTGCTAAGTGTGTAACAAAAGGTGATTATCTTGAAAATCGAGTTGTTTTCCCCCAGATAAATGCCAGGCTTCGAACAGATGAGTCATTCAGACGCCAACTAGATATAAATCATCATAACGAAAAAACATCTTTGCAGGAATTGCAAATTGACTTAGTTAATGATATTCCCTATGAATATATGCATCTCGTTTGCTTGGGGGTTGTTCGGAAATTGTTATATCTCTGGACAAGTGCAAAAAAAATCCCCTGCACGACTACAAAGACACCAATTAAATTTACTCAACGAACGTATTTGTAAAGTAAGAAATTTTACCCCAGCTGAATTCTGCAGAAAGCCAAGAAGCGTTACAGAACTTGATCATTGGAAAGCCACGGAACTGAGACAGTTTTTACTTTACTATGGGCCAGTTGTGTTAAAAGGAATTCTCAGCTCAGATGCATATTATCATTTTTTATCCCTCGCTGTGGCTATATCTATTTTGATTAAGCGGGAAACACATAAGCTTTACAATCAATACGCACACGAGCTGCTGGTGTATTTTGTGGAAGGATTCTCCCGTTTATATGGTGCCAAGTATTTATCGTATAACGTACATGGTCTGACTCATTTAGCGGCTGATTGTTTACATCATGGACCGCTGGATTCATTCTCCGCATTTAGATTCGAGAATCATCTACAAAAAATTAAGCGCTTAGTTCGCTCGCCATTTAATGCTTTGCAGCAAGTTCATAAACGTATTTGTGAATTGGAGTTATCTAACGAAAACACTACAACAGATATAAAATTTGGATGTTCATCAGCAGCAGCAGAAGCTACTTGTGATTTATTTCCCGCTGGTGCAAATTACTATAATCGTTACAGAACCCGAAACTTCATTCTTAAAACTACAAAAGGAAACAACTGTGTTTTACTAACTTGTGGAAGGATAGGCTTGATTCGAAAACTTGCTGAGCACGATCATCAGTGCTAGCTTTGAAAAACCCTGTAATTCCAGATTCATTAGTGTGAATGCGGTTTGTAATCAGTTTTGTGTTGAGGAGGTGGTCAACATAACGTCGATAAAATCAAAAGTGTATTTGGCTCCGTATCAAAATAATTACGTCGCAGTGCCTTTGAGCCATCACGATTAAATTATGTACTGTGTAGTGGAGTTCACAAAGACAAGTGAGGTGGAGCCGGCACCAAGTGCCTGGCTGACGGATGGAGAAACTATGTGCTGGTGGCCTAATTATCGTTCTCAAAACAAAGTTAGAAATCTGGCAATGAATTCTGCTGTGCCGGATCCATCACGGTTTATTAAATATGAAGCGAAGGTCCTCAAGTATTACAGTAAGTTTATGTACAACAAACTATCATTAAGAAGTAGAATTGATATTATTAACGTTGTTCATAATAAATAATTAATAATAAATAACGAAGTGCACAACATCATTTTATTTTAGGTACATATCAAATCGCCCAGCAACATGCAAATGAGGCACAGTACCAAACTGATTTAAACAGCGAGCCGGAGCCTGAGACACAAAAGGGTCGTAGCGGAAGATGTCGAGTTCGGAAGACATTGGCTTTTGGAAATGAATCATCTGAAGAGGATGAGTCACGAGCAATACCATTAGGAACTCCGCGTCTTCAACTTGTGATGCCGACTTTGCCTCCTCCTCTCCCTCCTCCACCTCCGAACACTATTTCTTTTCCTGGTGCATTCCAACCACCAAAAACATCAAACCCCATGTCAAATCAACATGACGGGGAAATGCCATCTACATCGGTATCTAGTCGGGCAAAAACTTCGATTGGAAGTGCACTTCAAGGGAGTGATTCAATTTCCGAAGGTGTGGACAAACCAGACGTTGTGACGCCATCAAGTAAACTTTCATTAAAATACTGCATTTCATTATATACAAGTGCCCTTAATTTATTAATTGTTTACTTTACATTCTTTTTTATTTTCACTAGATTTCCAAACGTGGGTTGTTAGAAACATCGGGATCATGAAGGCTCAAATAAAGCAAAACATAAAGCAAGTACAGGAAACATTAGATGCCATTTTACTGAAGGATGGTCTGTCGAGAAATGAGAAAGAAGAGACCGAGACTGTGGAAAACACTGGAAACCTCTTCAGCCAGTTGCCAGTACACGATCAGCAATCACTTGAGTCACTGGAGGCCAGTTTGTCAGACAATAAGCTAAAAAATAGACTGGTAAGATGATTTGATTGGCTAATTGACAAAACATTATTGTTGTAATATAATTACATTATCTTCGTGTGGATCGTGTAATCATATAGTCTGGTTTCATTTAATTTAGGTTAACCGGCTTTCCCTTGGAGGAGGAAGTACGGTTGCTAACGTCACCAGGCGTATTTTGGCGTCAACTCTATCAGATGAGATAGCAGTAACACTGAGTTGGAAGGGGACTCGTGGAGGGAAGCAAGCGTTCACCGGGACAAAATTAAAAACTGTTATAATTGGTATGATATAATTCCTTCCATTTTCTATCTATTTTGTGTACCTATTAATGTGCAATGCATTTGAATAAATAATATGTTAATTTCTTGACGCAGAATCGGTTCGAAAGACAAAACGAATGGGGTCTGCTGAGGACAATCAAGTCGAAAATGCCATAAAGGAGTGGCTAAAAAATTCTAGAAAACGGATCGAATCTAAGGACAAAAAGTAAATATCGCCAGAGCTTATGTAGTTATCAATATTCTTATCGGTAGTAAGCATCACATATTTAATTTTACAATCTTTTTTTGTTTCGTTTGCTTTTAGATCCCGACCTCCAATTGACAGGAACGCTGGTGTAGAAGACGCTGACACGCATTAATTTAATTGTTAATTGTTCATCTAATTACTGTAGACAATAAATATATTAGACTGTTAAAGTGAGCAGAATTATTCTAGTGTTTTTTATTTAATATTTTGGCGGCATAATTAATAATATTTCCTGTAGAATTATCATGTATATTAGGTGGTACGAAAGGGATTTTCACGTTTCATTCTCGTGACGTGACACGTGTTATCCACGAAATATTCACGATGACATTTGGGACAATTACCCCCTTTACGCTAGCATATATCCACCAAATCGCAACGTGTATTACTCCGGGTACAGGGAATATGAGAACGTGTATAACTCGTGGATAACCCGGCTTTTGGTTGTTCGG
>CM023199.3:3915140-3948471 GCA_004115045.4 Sinella curviseta | reverse complement strand
GATATGTCTTACAAGGGAAGGTATCGATGTTATGGCGTCTGGATGGGCTGACAATTGTGTCACGTACGTAATCGGCGATGCTGAAAACGTTGAAAAAGTTAGATTTTGCGGAATACAAGGTGGTCAGCCCCTACACTCAAATCAACGGAGAAAAGCTGTGTTCTCGGGATTGATTGAAAGCACCAAATATACTATTGCGAACTCCATCCCTGAATTTTTCATTGACTCTACTAAAATTCAAGACATGAAATGATCTTTTGTCTACAATTAGTTTAAATATGAAATATTTAGTGGCAACGCGTAGGACAACTTGAAAGCAGTATGCAAAAGTTATCATTTCTGGCGAGCTTGACAAAACACATTTATTGTCGTGGAGTGACAATATACTTAACCTTTGGAAACTATTTCAAGAGATGATATAAAATATAACTCTACTAAATTATTTTAGAATTTCGTAACATCGATATGCAAACACACATCAAATCAAGCCATTTGTAATACATCAATCAATCCCGAGAACACTGCTTTTCTCCGTTGATTTGCGTGTAGAGGCTTACGACTTTGTATTCCGCAAAAACTAACTTTTCCATCGTTTTCGGCATCGCCGATTACGTACGTGACACAATTGTCAGCCCATCCGGACGCCCTAACATCGATACCTTCCCTTGTTAGATATGAGTTTTTGATGCTGATTACGATGGTCATAACCGTTTTCCCAAATGGAGTCAAATATTCCCGTCACGAGCATCAATTGTATTTGAGCCTTATTTTCCCTCAAATCAAATGCCGATTAGCATGGGAAATTGACAGTGACATACATAAGGTCCATTGCCTGTTCAACTTTTCAAAAAAATATTCAACTGATAGTCGTCATTTTGGGTCATTCAGATAAATTATGTTATGACTGTCTTGGAAGAATGACTAAATTACATTGGAACACCAATTAGAGTAGGAAGATGAATCAAAAGAAGTAAACCTCTAAATGGAATAATAAACTCCGATTAGAAAGTGTGTTATAAGGTAGTCCAAATTCTCATATCCTGTTACCTTCCCATACCATACCAGACGAAAAGATCCAAGTTTCCTTGGAAACCTAACTGAACCAACGAAATTGCATTTATGTACAAATTATTTTTAATGTCTGGCAATTGGAAGAAAATGCTTTTTATATGTATATCAAAACAATTCATCTACGAGGAAACAACGCAATATCAAATGTTTTGTTGACATTTATTTTAAAAGTAAACTACATTCTACATTGGTGATGAACTACACTGTTTGAAAATTTTTAGTTTCTCTTTTCCAAGATATTTACATTTTCATGTTGGTCCCTATCGTTGACGTTGATCGAATTATTGACAATTCATCATCACACGACAAATACACGTCAGAAACCTAAAGTAGCGAATAACAATTGGTTGAGCAAAATTTATGCCAAACGGCGTTTTCATAATATTCAGATGACACGTCATTAAGGATATTTCTGAAGAAAATCAAAAATGTCACACTTTGCAACCTGAAAGTTCAGGACGGGATATATCTAGATGGACCAATTATGAGTAGTGCATATTTGGGTGTGTAGAAACAAACAGTTTTAAGTCATTCTTTCGGAGTTTGCACCTTTTCTTTACTAAAAAATATTAAGCAAAAATTGCTAAGGTTTTTATTTATCCTCTTCTAGCCACATCTCCCGTTACTGTCATTGTTGCGACTGCTATCAGAATGAAAGCAGGAGTCAATTTTTTTCTAAATCGTACATTAGTTTGATTCTACAATCCATAATGTTGAAGTTTTAGAATGTAAACACCGTCTACCACTCAAGGGTTTGCCTTTGCAGAAAGCTGATAAATTAATTTATGATTGTTTTGGCTCTGATTTACAAACAACTCGTCCTAATTTCTAATTGGTAACTATTTAAAAAATAGGGTCAGCCATGAATTTAGAGCGGTATACCAATTTATGAGTGATGTGGACGCCTGACTTCTATGAGTCTACTACGCAACGAAATTTTTTGTGAGTAGGTCATAACGTCAGAGTTCTCCTAATTGGTTTGTTGGTGTCCATTAATTATTAAGTGGCGGAGCCGCTTTATAAGATCGAGATGTCCGTCCGTCTGTCCGTCCGTCTGTCCGTCTGTCCGTCCGTCTGTGCGCGCTCTAACTCAAAAACGGGTTGACTTTTTTGAAATATGTTTTCAGCAATCGATAACTGGTCACATGAGAAGGGTGCAGCGTGATTTTGAAATACGTAGGTCAACTGTAACCGTTAGAAACCGTTACGAGGTCAAATTTTTTAAAGGCTAACATATGGCAAGTAACATATCATTCGACTCATCTATGACCATAACACACAGATATGAGGTCATTTCGGGGTTGACGGTTACTGTTTAACGGTTACAGCGATTTCAAATAATTTTACACCTTATGCTCTCCTGCTTAAGTGGTTTGGAGTTCTCCACTTCTGTTTTGGGCAAACGACTTGTCATCACATGGGCTATACCTGACATGCTCAC
The DNA here is from genome assembly GCA_004115045.4 of Sinella curviseta. Lineage (NCBI taxonomy): Eukaryota > Metazoa > Arthropoda > Collembola > Entomobryomorpha > Entomobryidae > Sinella > Sinella curviseta. Next base: position 3,945,959 of record CM023199.3, on the reverse strand, counting down.
CAGCTCCAAAGGTCAACGGCGACGGTTAGAAACCGTTAAGAGGTCAACATGTTTAAATAACAACATATGGCAAGTGACATATCATTCGACTCGTCTAACAACATAATATACAGATCTACGGTCATTTTGAAGGTGACGGTTACGGTTTAACGGTTACGACGATTTCAAATGGTCCTGTTTAAATGGTCTTGAAGTTTGGACTTCAGTTTTTGATAAATGGCTTCACACCACAAGCGTTTTATGTGAAAAGCTTGGCAGCCATAACGGCCACCGGTAACCGTTAGAAACCGTTACGATTTCGAAATTTTTAAAAGTCACTTAGGGCAAGTGGCATATCATTCGACTCCCCAGAGTGTTCTTTATGCAAATCCGAATGCATTTTAATTGTAACGGTTACCGTTAAACGGAAATACCTGATTTTTGGTTTTTGTATTCTAACTTGATAATGGATTGGAAAATATGCATTCTGTGTTTAACAAATGATTCCTTATAGTGGTCTATTTTGTATGATGCATGTTAAGGGTATCCCTGCTCCGCCACTTTGCTACGTGTTAGCTTGCTGAGTTTATTAACCGATAATTTTCTCAATATAATGAATACAAACTTATCAGCATTGATCACAATTTATGCCACTTTGCTTCATGAAAGGGAATTTTTGTAACACATTTGTGCGTGGAATTATTTAAAGAATAGGGAAAGCCAATAACCTGCTTTAATTAAATGGTGTATGGCTCCGTACAAACATTTCTCGTCGCATTTTTGAACCAAACAAGTAAATACAATCATTGGAAACATTTGAATATAAAGTTTTATCAAATCAACTTGATCAAAAGGTTTTACTAATTGCATATCTTAAAAAAGAGTTTTTTTTCTGAGCGACACGCGTTAATCCGTGCAATTTTCCCTTGCCATTTCTCCGACTTGACTAATCGGCTTGAAGATAGGTGGTTTAACTCCAAGTTTTACTAATTGTAATTAAGGTGTTCCAATTAACGTCCAGGTTGAAGTTTAAAAAATAGTATTAAAGGGGGTGTGTTTTGTAACGTTTGTGTTAATTTTGAGGTCTGTATTGTATTTGTGCTGTTCACCTCTTGTTAACATTTCATTTGGAGGGTTCAAAAATCGACTTTTAATCTGCAGAGTTTATTTTTCGAATTTCGGAAAAGCTCAAAAATCCATGACGCGCTTTGTAAATGGCAAAACAAACTCGAATGCTTCATTCTTTTATCTGGAAACCCCTTGGAATAAAGTGTCTCAACCCGTAATTTCGTATTCTGCCCCATGAAGTTCATATTTGATTTTTTGTGAATTGTGTTATCTTAGTTATCAAACGTGTAGAATCCGAGTATGCGTGCTTTAGTTTGGTAAAAATAGTAGTTTTTAGAGGGGATCTTATATAAGTAATGAATGAATGAGTCCCACAGAAAGAATTTTGGGTGGTTTATGCATCTTCTTTTTTACACTGTAAAATACACTTCAGTTGAGACATCGTCCAACCTTGGACCAACGCTCGTACCAACCTTGATAAATATTTCAGTCACGTTCCGCCGCACGTTTTGCGCAAATATTTTTCTGCATTCGACATATCGCGCGTGTGTAAATGCGGTCCACGCACAGTACTTTTCAACAACTAAAAGCTTCCATTGTAGCTTTTATCAAGCAACAGAAAGTTTGTATTGAATCCTATGTTGATGTGGCTCCCCACGCTGATTTCAATATTGTGACATATTTGAAATCCTTTGCTATCTCTCCATTTTATCTTGAGGAAATTGATGATGAAAATCTAATCTATGGTAACTCGGCAAATGAAATATGTATACTTTCTCCTCCATTTTATAATTGCAGTTTCTCTATTTCAACATTTCTTGGAGCACATCTAAATATTTTACTATTATTCAAGTTGCTGCTCAATTTAAAATCCTTTTTGCTATTCATATATTTTGTTGCAAACCAATTATGCATATGATGACGTCGATTTTAAGAACTGCGCTTCATTTTTGTAATCAATGCGGCAGGTTCTGTGTCTGTTGATGAATAATTTGGAAATTGCGTTGATCAATAAATTGGGCTTACTATAAACTTATAACCTGTGTACATTAAGCTAAAATGATCTAGATTTAACGCAACTCGAACTCAATCTTTTCAAAATAGAGTATCGAAAACCGGAAAGGTATTATGTGACAGCTATCTATGACATCAATATTTTACCAAGTACAGAACATTACTATGGCGACGTTGGACTAAATCATCAAGTTGGCGGTAAAGTAATAACGATTTGATACTCTGGGGTCGGACGTCAGAATATTATTCTAGGGTAAATAATGTTGTGACTACTCTTAACTTTAACCAGTCACAAAATTAAATGCCTAAAAATATTTGCAAATTAGAGAACCATTATTTTAATGTAGAATACAGAAAACTTCGAAAAATGGAGAATTCTGTACAAATTAGTCCGTTGAATGTCTTTATTGATGCAGGTTACTGTAGCAAACTTTGATGCCATATGTTAATCTTTCGCCCAAGCCAAGAATTTTTCAATATTAGATGCGTATGTCATTGTCTGCACTCATATCAACGTGTAAAGAAGCGCGTGGATGGCGCATGTACAAATTGCTTTTCCGCCACAATTTCTACAATCGTCATAAATCTAGAGACCGCACCGGCAACTACCAGTTAGCTTTAAACAGATTTACACCAACTGGCTCAAAAGTTGACGCTTGTCAATCTGAAATACGTCAAGTCATTTCATAAAATTGTATTTATAATCAACAAGGAATACATGACGCAATTGAATGCAATTATTGCGTTGCACGTATAAAACTGTTACCTGCTACGTTTTAACTTGGAAAAGGGTAATATATTCCTGTTTCTACTCTGGTCTTTGCACTCGGATCTTGCCCCCGTCGTACCTATCGGAGATACAGTCCTTTTTTCCATGTCCCAAATATGTTTTAATGTTTCGGAAGGGACATCAAAGAAATTTCTGCTCCGTGCAACCTGCTGAATTACGGAAAAGGAGGCATTTAGTACAAAGATTACTATCACCAGTACCAAAACATGTGCTTTATTAAACGAATGAAATGTTTATGTGCTGTAATTATATGATCCAATGTTTGCAGAGAAACGTTCGATATTCAAAATGTTGTCCAATGTCTTCATATCATATCGCTGGAATTAACATGTTTGCTAATGTACGATCCATCGATCCCCCAATTCATTTGTAATAACTCAATAATATTGCCGAGCCGTGTAATATTAAAGTAGCCGCATCCAAGTGCGTAATCTGCGGTGAAGCATGACAATGAAATCAGCTTGAACAAGACAAACGAAGGACTCCCAATACTACCTTTTAGATTTTCAACACAATCTAGCCAACCTGACATTGTAGGATATCGGTGTTATGGCGGCCCTGGGTTAAATTGATAGCCCCTCCGTAATAAACGATGTTGTAAACGCTGGAAATGTCATATGTTCAGAAATACAATACCGAGAGTTGTTAATCGTAAATATGTGAGAAGGATATTAGAAAAACTCTTTGTATAAAATAAATTATCTTATCATATCGTGAAATTTAAATACATTTTAACCCAATTCATGAAAATTAAACATTAAATTGGAGTACGACAAACTAACCATGGGCGTAACAACCGGGGGGGCAGGGGGGTATATTGTCCCCCCCTGGAATTTGGAGGAAGGACAAATAATTTTACAATGCGGTATCAAACGAGAATTTTTATATACAATTTTCTCAAAATTTATAACTAGAATTTCAAAATCTAGACTCGCTTCGCTCGCCAACACCAGTATATAATCATGATTCGCAAAAGAGCGAAAAAGTTTTAACATTCTTCTTCCGCTTGTCAATACTTAAACTTGGGTAATCCCGATACTTGAGTGCTACTATTTGCCAACTCGACACGCTTCGTCAGAAAGATACAAAAACTATACATGAAAGTCATATTTTTAACTTAAGACACGTTCCGTTTATTTTTTTCAAAATTGACCGAAGGTAGCAAATATATGATTTTACTGCATAGTTTCTGCATCTTAACGCCAAATTAGAAAATATCAACCTTGAAAATAGTTTTTTCGGTGATAATAATTAAACTCATGGTTTCAATTTTTGGTAAATTTTAAGGTTAGTTTTTAGAGTTATGGCTACGAATTTCGAAAAAGCGAGAACGCCCTACCTAGATATATTAGTGATGTTTCCAATGCCGAAAAGATCACGTTCCTATCTACAATAGTTTTTGTTGGAGAGCGTAGACGCGGAAGCAGATTTTTGACATACATTTTGCCAAAAATCCAAATTAATTCAAATTTCAAGCCAAAATGGGTATGTAGTCAATTTATAGTAACATTTAATCGACATTCATTCATAAATAGTTCAGTTTCCAGACAATTATGACGAAGCGTGTCCAGTTGGCTAATAGTAGCACTTGAGTGATATTTTATTTGAAAAGTGAAAATATTCGTTAGCTAGGTAAACATTTTACCGCCCCGTGGACAAACCCAACCGAAAAATATATTTGTCTTGATAAGTAAATTTTGATGCTTATTATCATCATCAGGATATTTATTGCAGATCAGTTTTATATTTGACAATCCATATAAGTTAGAATGTGTAAAATGAATTTATGATCTTCATATTCCAATGCAGGCACTGTAGCCTGGTTTTCGATAATGATAATTTATGTAAATTGATCTGCTGATCACCTTTAAAACTTCGCTTTTATTGACAATAAATAAATACAACAACCACAATAATAATGCTGGGAAACGTAAACCGGCTTGCTGAAGATATTTAACTTATTGCTAGTTTTCAGTCACAAACTTCGTGCAAACATAATGTATGTACCTAAGAAATATGCTGTCAACTATTATCATTGTTCTTAATTCAGTTATTTTCAGAATATTAAACTAATGACAAACGTGTTGAGATTGACCATTTTTGGAAATTATATTTTACAGAGCGTTTGCGATTTTATTTCATGAATAACGTTATCGAGTATCCAAACATGCTGGTTGCGGAAAAACAAGCTTTTCAGCAGTTTTCTGGAATACTTATAATAATTTATAATACGTACATGTAGTTACAGCTTCTATAACCGCAGGCATGCCAATTCAGTCATTTTCAGGAAATATCCGAACATTTTAGGTAGATAATTCGACACCTATACCAGCAACTTTGAATCATTATCAAACAAATATTCGAAACACATACAAACACTTCATTCTACAAAGGAATCACATTTCTCTTAGCGAAGCTTCAATAATTCCGAATTAAACAACTGGAGGACCATTGTTTAGTGCTTTGTAAATAGTTCGGAATTTCAGTCAAATACTTTTACTAGAAGTGTTAAAAATATTTATCTTACTATTCCAATACTTTTCTGACATTGCAAAACATTTATGTACATTTCAATATTATCCTTCCTTCATTCAGCCAACTCCGAGAAAAATGACTGCTTTCATCATAGAATCTTTTTTCTATATCCTGTTACTTTACATCCCCCGTTGAGGTATCTCATACTCGCCGCCAGTCGCTTAGCGCGTGACAGATGGACTCGCAAATGATAATGGTATTTAGCGTGGATTTTTTCGATAGAACTTTATAGAAGATATAGTACTATTTTTGGTTGTCAAGCAGAAATGGTTTTAGTTCCATCTAAATATACGTTGCTGCATATAACCCTTTTATGTTTCAATATTCGTTGGTTAATTGTTGAAGAAATATTCAAGAAACATATCGTCATGCTGCCAAGGATGAAGACATGTTGACGCCACCAGGTACATCTCTGTGTCGAATTTTCTGAACAAGAAACGGCTTGAACGAAATGACTTGTGTTGTTATAAATTGTATCTATTTATGTGTGTGGTATGTAATACATATTTTCTATGCGAATTCTGCAGCTATCCGCAAATCCGGAACATTCCGCCAATGTTGTTTGGAAAACGAAAGCTTTTCATTTTTCTTTAATGAATATGCTTATAAACGAATCGGTTCATCAATTTGGCCACAAATATTTATTAAACTAGAATTACAGGTCAAAGTATGTTGACAATACGTTCCAGCAGATCGCCTGTTGAGAACGACGTATTTGAGATATAATCAAGATCGATCTCTTGAAATCTAAAAGAGAGAGAGAGTTATGTAACTCTGTTCCCGCATCACCCATCCAAATTACATCACAAAAGATATTTACAGGTGTATAATTTCAAGTTTTACGTTAACATGAGAACAATTTTCTACAAAGGTATATCATAAATTGTATTAATCATTACTAACAAATCAAAAATATTCGAAAAAAGGAATTCAGTATACATCTTTCCTGCATATCTTTAGCATGTTAACGCCAAGATTTAAACCATACACCTTAATTTCTTTGGTTTAAAATTTGATTGGCGACATCCAATTTTCAAAACAGTTGAAGGGTATCTTTGAAGTTGTTTTTAGGAGTTCGGACAAACTATGCAAAACGTAGTTAGATAATTGTCGGCTCTTTCGATTGGATAGGAGGTTGCTGCTCAAATACATTGTTCTTTACAGGCGATCTGCTGCATGTTATCAACATGTTTTCAACATATTTTGACACATGATTCCGGCTTTATAAAAATTGGTCGCCAAATCGTTTGTAAGCAATCGATCAATGGGTTTATAAGCATCTGTGTTCTAGAAAAATGAAAAGCTTTTGTTTTCCAAAAAAAACATTGCCGGAAAATATCGAATATGTGGAGAGCTCCAGTATTATTGGTTAAATGACATTTCGGTTATATAATGCAAACGACATCCTGGCGAAAATAAGTGTACCTAGTTAGTTAGTGCGTTCTTTGAGTAAAAAATAGCAAACAATTGCTTTCAAGAAACAAAAGTTTTGTCCAATATAGCTGTTTGTATAGTGTGGATAAATATTTTTGGACGTTACAGATATTCAATTTAGGCCTAAACCTCGAGTTATCAGCATCAATGTGACGTTGTATTGAATGTTATTGAAATGAGTAGTTACAAATTCAAACACACAATTGCTCATGATTTTTCTTTTGACACATTCAATTCTTACGTCTAATTGACTATTTAATTAGAAATCTAAAAATACAATTACTTTGAATAAACAATGTCGAATAGATTCCAAATGGCATCGTTAGAAGGGATAGCGAGCATCAAATGATTTAGTGTGTTTGTCGACAGTAAAGAATTGTTTGTTTGTCAAAAAGAAAAGCCCGACTATTTATATGAACGCCACAAGTCACATTTGTCCATAGCGGCAGCCGGTGCTAGGTAGTGTGGCGCATCACCCTCCAACATGCAAAAAAAATAATAATTTCGTTATAAATCGTAAAAAACGTCATCCACAGCCACAAATAAAACCCCGGAGCTTTCTGTATTCCGAGCTCTTACTTTAAGGAAACTAGTTAAGTGTTTGCCTGAGTTACTCTTAGGTGTCCCATTCTAATTCATATATGCTTATAATCTTTAAATTCCGAAATAATGCAAACGAAATCCTATTCCAATGCAGTAAATTTAAAAAATTGAACCAATTTAGCAGAAGTATAATCACACAATCCAGGTTATAGCATTATACTTACGATTTAGATCTAGAGATCGTTTTCAGATCTAGAGAATTTATTTTGCAAATTCACACAAATGAAACTTTTATATTCGACAAGTATTTCACTACCTGAAAAATATTGTGGAAGATCTGCTTTAAAAAAGTTTTATCTAGTTTAAATTCACTAATTTATAAAACGCTGGACTAATTACAATCGTCTTAATTTTCGGATGCGAAACTCCAATGATAAACCTACCAATGTTATAGCATAGAATATATCTAGTTTGTTGAAATCCGATATTTTTGAAACAAGAAATGGATTCGACAATCTTCAATCGACAATCTAATATAGGATATGATATTTGAAAATTTCATCCAAGGGGATAATATGAAGAATGTGATATTTTACAGGGGACAAGTTTACTTGATTTCCTCAATAATGCTGTTGCGGGGGCCCTGTTGAGAAATGTTCAAATTTTGAGACTGAAGCATAATTGTGCGACTTTGAAATAATGAACATCGACAGCAATTTTGTAGCTCCTTGAAACTGACTCGTTTTAAGATCCCGGAACCTGTCCCATTCCTCTCCAGTCTCGAAATTTGAACGTTTTTCATCTGAACCCCGGGACGTCATTCATTACCGGTGAACCGATACCAATTTTCAGGTGAATTCATTAATATTGTGTCGGAAGGCTTATGCCCTCTGTCCGACCAAGCCCTAATCAAATCCATATTCTTTGCTCGGCTGCAGCGGCATGCTGCAGCCATTTTCATTTTCTGTCAGTTCTTTACTTTTGGTACATTGAATGTACTTGCCACCTCATTCTCCTCTCCCTTCCCACCAACACACGCACAGCAACGGATCCTCATTTTTGGATACTAGTGGCAGCGGACAAGAGGAGGACGAGACACTATCTTCCTGATCTTGGCGTGGACAAGACCTCTCTTCTTTTCTTATCGTCAAACGAGCTGCTGTGGATTCAGCAGCCCATTCTTTTTTTAAACAAGTCTTTCTTTCTTTTTGTTCCCAGTTGGGAAGTTTCTTAAATATTATTCTCAGTCATAATTAAATAAAGTTTCCGTTTTCTATTCATGATTTGGTCTACGAATAAAAGTCAAGTTAGTGTTTCTAATTAAATATAAAAGTTTCCTGTCCACTAATCATCATTATTTATCCACCGTCTATCATCGTGTTCATCATTTTCTCCCTCTTCTCCTTGTGGGAATCTTGTGGCATACGACAGTTAACTTGTTAACTCGCATCATCATCACCCATCACGCCCAGTTTCCCGACAAGAAAAGGCGCCGGGTAAAATCCCGTCAAGTTTTTCCGGTAAGTTGATGAAAAATTAATTTAAAAAGTAATGTATTTCCTTTCTTTTTTCCTATTGTTTTCTTTTGAATATAAGTGAAAGTCTACGTATTTTATTACCTTAAAAAGTAGTCTCATTTATTTTTTAATTCTAAAAGTTCACATAGTCCTGACAAGTGCTGTCAGTGAGTCATTTATGGTTATTCGTTGAATTGATGAAAATAATTTTTTGCTGTTGTCCGCCTGTGAAGAACAGCGTTCTTTTTTATTTATCATCTAGCAGTAATACGTGAATTACAGAAAGTTCGTAATCGAAGAATTGTAGTCACTACGGGATTTCGTGATTGTAGTCAGTAGTTCTGTAGTTTAGTCAATTATTTTTTAAATTAATCATCTTTTCTGGTGGATGGCCCGGAAAGTCCTGATTCCTCCGCAGTCATTCGAGTAGCCCCTCCTCATTAATTTTCATTTTCCTTTCCTCTCATTATATAGTAATTACGAATATTAGGATTGTTTAAAAAATAAATGCATACATCATTATTTCTGGTTTTGTGTTAACAGTTCATGTACTAATTGTGATTCTGTTTTGTGTGGTTATTAGTAGGTCCTTCCAATATTGGGTCCAGGGTGGTAAAAGCCGCGCATTATTTTTTAAATCAATTTAGTATAAAAATAAGGTGACTGTTTGGGCAAATATTTAAAAGTGTGGTTTTTTGAGTTTTCAGCTCCTGTATTCCACCTCCCCTCCGACTATCAACCTGTAGGCGTGTTCCACCCCACAACCTTGAAACAGGTCACCATCATCATGGCGGCGCATGGAGATAACGATGTTGGTAATTTGAATAATGCAGAAATTAATGCCATTGAAGGTGACATGGTAGAGTATGATAAGCCCCCTCTTTCTTTCACACATTCTCTTGTTCATTTCCCTGAAACTTTAAAATTAGTCAGTAGTAGAACAAATGTAAATGAGTGGCTGCTCAAATTCCAAGCCGACCTCTTAACCTTTTTAATTCCATGTAAATGTGTGGTCGTGCCCATCGATCGTTTTTTAGTAGAAAGACGGCCACTTCTAAGAAAAGCAATCTCATTTCCATTTTTTACTAGTGTTATGAGTTCGGGTGGTGGTGGTAGTGGAATAGGTTGTTCATACCAGTCATTTACATTCCCCTCTTTTTACAATAGTCCCTTTATTGAAAATCCATTCGTGATACATTTGCTTTTTATGTGTCCACCTCCCAATAACTTTTACCGAGGTACTCAACCTCGAGGAAATTACGATGAATATATCCCTGTCGAAAATGCAAATGAGAAGTTATTCAGATTCTTTAACCTTTATTTACTACGAGCCCTCAGCTAATGGTTACAGTAATGAGTAAGTGGAACCGGATTGAAGTTCCATTCTTTTTTAAACAACTAATCTCCCTTTTCTTTCATGTTGCTTTGTTGAAGCGTTATTCTTTTATATATTATTTTATTCAAAGTATTTCTCTTATGGACCTTGAGTTTTAGTAAGTAGATAAGACTGAACTTTTCTAGTGAAGCTTATGGAATCGTTCCTTTCTACCTTATAATTAATTCTCCTTAAGTTTTCCTTTGCCTATACATTGTTCTGAGGACAGTCGTTCTGATATAGCTGCTAGTAGTCAGATAGAGTACCCTTAACGTTATGATAAACCTTGCTGTCCTTTACAGAAGTTTATCGTCCTTTTTGATGCACGTGCTACTATAGCCCTGTGTATCCGTCCTATCTTTTACAAATGCCCTTGTCAGTTATCGTAGATCTCGAATTGCTCCTTTAGTGTCAGTCACTTCTTCGACGATACTAATAAGTTTGGGGTTGAAGAAGCTGAAGCAACCGTATTTATTTTATTTTATGGCCGATTAGTTGATATGGTAGCGGACCTCCATGAGAGTGTTAGGCATATGCTATGCTGCAACATTTAGTCTTGACCAGTAGATCAATTTTTGGCTATATTTTAATGCAATTAGCAGTGTAGGTACTAAGCCTCTGCTAGTTCGTTTTCCCAGTGTGTGAGCTATAGCGGCGTTGGAGTTGTTTGTACCTTCAGAAAATGTTAAGGCTTATCCTATATTCCCTTGAAAACTATCCTTTTCTAAGACAGGTTCCACTAGTGAACGTTCAGTTATTTTTACTATACCCTCTTAAAAATGTATGCAAAACGGATGTGTGCGATAAGTAGTTGGTTCAATATTTCCGTAGCCCCTTTGAAAATCTTATGTACGTGATATTCGATTTTTATTCCTCATTTATTTTTTAATCCCCTGTTGTAATTCCACCAATACCACCTTAGCTCTAGCTGGTAATGATGAAAAGTCGGATCCTTTATCTGTGACATCAATTCTAGTTGGTAACCTTTTAGTCTTACTCTTCTGGATGGAGGAAGGTTAAGTCGGTGGTCGGAGGATGGACGACAGGAGCGGGATCACGTAAAAACTAATAGTCAACCATTATTTTTTAAAGTTATCTGTTTTCTTTTTAAAAATATTTGGATTGTTTAAAAAATGAATGTAAGTATATGGGTTTTAATGCTTGTTGTTCTATTTAGTTTTTTATCGTAGTTTGTCAGCCGTGTTTCTAGATAGCAGTGGACGACGTTGGTGAACCGGTCAGTGTCAGTGGGAGTTATCACGGTGGAAGAAAACAACATTATTTTTTTAATCCATCCTCCTTCCGAATAACCACGTAGTAAAATGACTGGCCGATTTGCCGACCCCGTAAAAACTTTTGTCGGAGTCCCTCAGACTCTTGTTCGTCCATTTGTTTTTAGAGACCCTGATAGTGAAAAGTCGAATTCATTTTCGAGCATTGGAACCGAAGCCCCTAGTGGTGTACACATTCCCGTTAAGATTTCAAAATCCGTTCAAGCGTTGAAGAAGTCAACGTCTTTTTCTTTTTTATTGTTTTTTCTTTTTAAAAACAAAGGTGTCGTGTCGGAAGGCTTATGCCCTCTGTCCGACCAAGCCCTAATCAAATCCATATTCTTTGCTCGGCTGCAGCGGCATGCTGCAGCCATTTTCATTTTCTGTCAGTTCTTTACTTTTGGTACATTGAATGTACTTGCCACCTCATTCTCCTCTCCCTTCCCACCAACACACGCACAGCAACGGATCCTCATTTTTGGATACTAGTGGCAGCGGACAAGAGGAGGACGAGACACTATCTTCCTGATCTTGGCGTGGACAAGACCTCTCTTCTTTTCTTATCGTCAAACGAGCTGCTGTGGATTCAGCAGCCCATTCTTTTTTTAAACAAGTCTTTCTTTCTTTTTGTTCCCAGTTGGGAAGTTTCTTAAATATTATTCTCAGTCATAATTAAATAAAGTTTCCGTTTTCTATTCATGATTTGGTCTACGAATAAAAGTCAAGTTAGTGTTTCTAATTAAATATAAAAGTTTCCTGTCCACTAATCATCATTATTTATCCACCGTCTATCATCGTGTTCATCATTTTCTCCCTCTTCTCCTTGTGGGAATCTTGTGGCATACGACAGTTAACTTGTTAACTCGCATCATCATCACCCATCACGCCCAGTTTCCCGACAATTGGTAGAAATATACTTGTCCCCTATGCAATATCGCGCTTTCTCAGATTAACAATTTAAATCCCACTTAAATCTCAAAATTATAAGATTTTAGCAAGAAAAAATCCAATGGAAATATCAATCAACAATGAACTTACTTTTGCTCCATTTGTACACCCGCTCAAACGTGCGACGAAAGCTAGCCATTATTCAGTAAAGTGTACCTGCACAGTGTGTAATACACCGTTCACTTTCCACTGTCCATTTCGCACCGTCCAACACAATGTGGGGTTGACACGGAATTTAAGATTTTCTGATTGGTAAGCAAAGAAAAACTTTTAAGAACCGTAGAAACTATTCCCCAAAACATGTTGGTTTATTAAATACATAGGTTTTATTAACGCATCGTGACATTTTACACATCACCGCCCGGCCAGTTCGGTATAAATAGCCTACATCAGAGTAGCTTCTACGGCTCTAGCAGAAGCAGTGACAATTTCAAAATTCTACTGTATTCCTGAGCATACCGATCCAGCTATGCGCCGACCAGCCTTTGTAGGGCTATAAGACCCAGAGAGGCGAAAGACTGCGTACGCCGCTCTTCAATAATGTTTCTATACAGCTAATATATAGTTATTTTGAAGTGTTCTGTATTTTCATAGCTAACAATGCCATTCTAATTACACTTATTGTGGAGTGGATACAGGATGTCAAATATGGCCAATAGAAATGCAACTTTAATTGTGTATGTGAGTTAGCTTCGATCTGTGTACCCCCCAGAAATTTGCACGTTGTTACGCCCATGATGTTCATTTTGTATTCAACCAATATGATACAAAGTCAAAGACGACAGACAGAGAGAAAGGTTTGTAAAATGTCAAAATATTCTGAACTTTAACGACACAGAAGGAAGGAGAAAGATTAACTGAACTACTTGTTTATTTGCGTAAGAAAACAACGCAGGAAATATCTGCGTTGAAATATGACGAATGTATACACTAAATCCGTAGCCTTAAAGTTACATCGCACCACGGTAGTCTTTGTAGCGACTGATTGCGAAATGTTATCTTTATGACAACTACGGAAAATGTAGACGGGAATTGATGAAGTCATGCAGTAAAGTAAGCCAGCAAGTCATGTGTTGACTATACAAGGTTAGCATCAAGACCTAATGTACCATTAAATCTAAAAAAGGTATCCAAATAATGTGCGCATATCCAAATACTAATGCCGAAGTGTTTACTCGAGCGTCATTGGACAGTTTTCCTGGCCCTTGGGATATATTTATAGACTTAGGTTGAACTCATGTTGGTTAGGCTTGTTAGACTTGGCAAGTGCAAAGGTTTGCTAATAACTCGAACCTAGATGAAGAAATAGTGGAATACTCGCATTTCAATTTGCCCATTAATCTCTCAGAATCTAAACATAATCAATAATAACTACATTTCATTCCATGCTATTGGATAATTTAGAATGTCTTTAAAGTGGATTGACACCCCTAATTTTCATTTTCTCATATTTTGGTATCTTATATGGGACGAGGAGAAACTGCAAAATGTACAGTTTGAGCTACCAAATCCGAGCATAGTGGCCGCCAGCACCACAAGTCTCACATCGGGGTACCAATTCCTTCGTTAAATTGGCTCGTGCGCCATGTCTACGGTTTTTAGAATTTTCCATATATCCAGAGATCAAACTTTACTAAGGTTGAATTCAGCTGATATACCGTTTTTTGCCGTTTGAGATATGTCTTCTATATGAGTTTTTGATGCTGATTACGATGGCCGTAACCGTTTTCCCAAATGGAGCCAAATATTCCCACCACGAGCATAAATTGTATTTGAGCCCTATTTTCCCTCCAATCACATACCGACCAGCATGGGAAAATGACAGTGACATAATGTGCCTTATCTGTGCAACTTTTCGAAAAAATTATTCAACTGATAGTCGTCATATTGGGCCATTCAGAGTATGTTAATATTGCCTTGAACTGAATTGCATTGGAACATCAATTAGAGTAGGAAGATGAATCAAGAGAAGTAAACCTCGAAATGGAGTAATGAACTCCAAATAGAAAGTGTATTATAAGGAAGTCCAAATTCTCATATCCTGTTACCTTCCCATACCTGACGAAACGATTCGAGTTTCCTTAGAAACCTAACTGAACCAACGAAATTGCATTTACGTACAAATTATTTTGAATGTCAGGCAATTGGAAGCAAATGATATATATATATATATATATATATCAATCAACGGGAAACAACACAATGTGAAATGTTTTGTTGATGTTTATTTTAAAAGAGTAAACTACATTCTACATTGGTGATGAACTACACTGTTCACAAATTTTTAGTTTCTATTTTCCACGATATTTACATTTTCATGCTGGTCACTATCGTTGACATTGATCGAATTATTGCCAACCCAACATCATGCGATAATTCCATGCCACAAACCTATACTACTGAATAAAGATTGTTTGAGCAAAATTTATGTCAAACGGCGTTGTTCATAATATTCGACTATATGTGACCTAACTATGAAAACAATATGTATATGTAACATGTTATAGCAAAGTCACACTAATAAAATCTGCAATTCAATTCAATTCAATTCAGATGAAACGTCATTCAGATTATTTCTGAAGAAAATAAAAATATTCGCACTGTGCAAACTGCAGTTATGGACGGAACATATCAAGTTGAAGCAATTATGAGAGTGTATATTTATTTGGGTGCTCAAAAACAAACCGTTTTAAGTCATTCTTTCGGAGTTTGCACATTTTCTTTGCTAAAAAATTATTCAGGTAAGAATTGCTAGGGTTCTTATTTACCTTCTTCCAGCCACATCTCCCGCTATTTTCATTGTTGCGACTGCTATCCGAATGAAAGCAGGAGTCAATTTTTATTTTCTAAATTTTAGTTTGATGCTACCATCCAGCCATGATCTTGAAGTTTTAGAATACTTTCTACCACTCAAGAGTTTGCATTTTCAGAAAGCTGATATTTTAATTTATGATTCTTTTTGAGAAACTTTGGTCTTATTTACAAAGAATTTGTTCTATTTTCTAATTGGTAAGTATTTAAAAAATAAGGCCAGCCATGAATTTAGAGTGGTATACCAATTTATGAGTGATGTGGACGTCTGACGACTATGATTCTACTCCGCATCCAAATCTTCAAATTTTCAAATCATCAGTTCATGGTTCTTTGGAGGATTGGGAGGATTGACATGACGGCGTATATTCTTATCAAAAAGTGTTTACTCAGCTAAAATGTATATTTGTAACTTATATTTTTTGCAAATTTTGGCTCAATCAGAACATTATTCTGTAGAAATTAAACAATCAGGAAAGACTCCATAGTCTTCCTCTTCCGCAAAAAGTCCAGCTTTGGCATTTATGCAAATGCTCTTATTATATCGATAAAACCTTGGCTTTCTATCACGTTGCACTTGTATACAAGTAAATCTACGAACAAAACATAGGGCGCTGAAAAGAGCATTAATAATCAAAATCCGGTAGTAGAAGTTCAAAACCAATTAATAAGGCTCCGTGTTAGCAGCTATGACGGCGAACGATTGTAACATGTATGACAGCATGACGTTATATAACCAATTGATAATTCATTTCGGGAAGCCGTACTAACATCCTGGAAATCAACATGGAAGGGTATTCTATCTTTAAAATCTAAACCACACGTGCGACAAACAATATTTCAAACACAGCTTTTTGCAAGGCCATTATTTGTAAGTGATATAAACATGTCGCTTCTATGTATTATCAGGATGTGCCAATGTGAATTCCTATAAAATAGTTATACGACAGTTGAAAATGGCATTGAAAATTAAATGAAATTCAGCTCACGGAAATGTGCTATTTTGTCAAACTGCCACTCCATTTATAACCGTTAAATCCACCAAAGCCGTAACTAAAACTTTTGCGTCAACCATTAGAGGGGACCCGTCCATTGCGGTGTATAAACTAGCCTTGAAAGAAAAGGTTAATCTAAAGTAAAACATCTAACGTCACACAAAATGAAGGTTTCCTCGGAAACAGAGTTCTCCAGTTTCACAAGCGCCACAGCTTCACTTGTAAAATCCTGTGCCATACCTGGCTCAATCCCATTGAAATGGAACAGACAAACACAAGCAATGGACCTTAAATCATCATCTCTACTTAGACTCAAAATTATTTCTGGTTTTGGACTCTTGTGCTTTGTCCTGTCATGCGCACAGATTGTTTGGACTTGGAAAGAAGCAGACCTTTTTATGAATGCTTTCGGAGTGACGGTAATTTCGTGCATTGCTGCATGCTTTGGATCAACCTACGTTTGTACCACAAAGTACGAGAATATGTCATCACTTTTCAAGATGATGCAGAATTTTGCATCTCGGCACAAGAAACGTAAGTATGTAAGATTTTCCCCTAAGCCTAATCGTATAAACTGCACGTATGTAATCAGATAAGCAAAAATTAAACTGTCGATTATTCCAGTCTCAGCCACGTATCGCCGACGTAACACGTCAGCTTTGGGATCCCTCATAAAAGTATTCTGTCTGGCGCTGTCGCTGCAACCAGCGGTAAATTTTCTTGCAGCTCTGAATCCACTAGTACAGCCTTGCATTTCAGCATTTCCTGGATATTGGCTGGCACCTCAATGTAGCAGAATTGTCGGGTTCGCCCAAGTCAACGTTTGGAGCATCCAGGAATGTTTGGCCAGACTTGCAATTTCATTCATAATCTACGTCTATTTGACAGCCTTCACGAGTAAAGGCATCTTGTGCGTAATGCTGGCAACCATAAATGCGTTTTGCATCCGGTGGTATGTCAACACTTGCACTTTTCTGATTCAGAAGCGGCAATTTGGAACCGCATGCAAATTGCACAGGGAACTCCAGCTTTTGCTATTACTCTATCGGGAAACTTATTTAAATGAAGCAGTATCCAGATATGCATTTGGAACTGTAATGTCCCACATCATAATTACTTTTGCATGTTTTCAGAGCACCGCAATTACATGGTATTTGTATTTCAATTACAAATTACAAAATACATTTCGAAATAAAAAGTATTTCAATTACAAAATACAAAATACTTTCTGAAATAAAAAGTATTTCAATTACAAAATACAAAATACTTTTTAAAATACAAAGTATTTCAATTACAAATACAAAATACTTTCATGTATAGTTGAACTTTCGTCTAATTGAGAATTTCGATGTTAAAACGGTGAAAACATAGGCAAAAGAGAAGATAGCATTCAAATTAATTATCTGAAAACGATGTAGACCATTAAAATTGGATTTCAAACGATAATTTCGAGAAAAAATGCAATAAAATACAATATCAACATGAAATAAAAAAGTATTTCAATTACAAATTACAAAATACTTTTTAAAATAAAAAGTATTTCAATTACAAATTACAAAATACATTTTGAAATAAAAAGTATTTGAAATACAAAATACTCAATTACAAAAAGTAATTGAAATACGTATTTAATTACAATTGTATTTTGTAATTGCGGTGCTCTGCATGTTTTGATATGTACAGAAGTGGAAAGGCGTCGGAAATGCCACAGTTTTGCGTCCCACTTGCGTGGATGGGTCTCATTGTTGCTATTGCAATGTTTACTGTGTTTACAATCCTGGGTGGAGTGTTTGAAGAAGGAGTTAGTTTAATGCAGGCTCTTCGTGAATCGAAATCGGTTGCTAGGAATAAGCGGTTCTCGAAATTTGCGACGAGCTGCCCAATTCTTCAAATTGTTTGGCCGGACAAATGAGAGTGAGTGGAATTACTCCTGTGGCTGTTGAGGATTTCTCATGGCAACAAATCATTAGCCTAGTTATTATGGAATAGTATAATATGGGTGTAGGGTATAATTTCAAACATTTAAAAAGTGCAAACTTGGGAATATTGTTCATGTCTTGTGTAGAATTTATGTACGAAATATCTCCTTCAGAACACTGCGTGTTGGAGATCGTAATATTAGGTCATATTACACATGAGTGTGGTTTTAAAGAGTCATGCTCTCCATACAAAGCTTCAATCATAATTAATCACCTTACAGCATTACCTTCGCTGTATCTCTTTTGATCCAACTTGCGGATTTATTAACGAATAGGCCACGATTAAAAGCACAGTAATTTTTTTGACATCATATCACCAGAAGGATACATTTGAATCCTGCAAGATACCTTCCGGATTAGGACTAAAAGTCATAACATTTACTGTCATGAGTCGGGATTTAAAATGTTCAATTTCTTATAAGTACAGAGGTTTACAGCTAATGCATTATTCCAAGGAAGCGTCACATGGAAATTTAGTTAAAATTCCAAATTTAAAGTTGTAAACTAAGACGGCACTAGCAAGTAATGCAGTATATCTGAAATGGTTTATATCTGGTATCTTACTGCGGTACTGAATAAAAGTAAAGGGAAAAATCCCAGAACGTTGTACATGAGACCTGACCATGCACACATACAAGTAAAACATAAATTCGTTTCTTACAATTTATGCGGTAACATGCGCCAAATTTTTGCTCAGTTGTTGAGATCAAATGTTCAACAATATTTGCAGCAGCGCGTGGCGTACTATTATGGAAACAAACATTATTACATGTGTAAACCAGTACGCAGTCAGTGAATACATTTGATCTGATTAACCTGTCAATTAACCAGAATCTGAGGCCCATGCACTGCACTTTTTCAGATTTTAGTCTATCGGGCCGGCAACACGGATTTGAATTTTCAGGATTAACGACGTATCTGCGGTCGAATTTGAAAACGGAAATTAAGGATCCGTGTTTAATGACTAAACCCAAATCATGAGTCGAACTGCTTTGTGTAAGTCACCCTAAGTCAACTAAGCTTCTATAAATGGCATCAAAAAAGTTATACAAAATCGGAAAAGAATTTGACATCGGTATTAGCAGAAAATTGCCACCGATAATAAGGGGAAGAATATGAAGTTCTGAGCAACATCGCGATTGAACGCATACATGTGCTGGGCTCTCAAACCATCAAACATTAAGTGGATATTACAAATAGGAAAGCCTCCAGTGTCAAAGTGACTAAAAAATTTGGCGCATGTGACCGCATGAATTGTAAGAAACGAATTTATTTTTTACTTGTATGTGTGCATGGTTAGGTCTCATGTACAACGTTCTGGGATTTTTCCCTTTACTTTTATTTTTTACTTTTTTATAACTTTACAGCTAAATGAAATCTAGGTGCATAACGAGTGTCGCGAAAATATGTAACGGTCTTGGTGGGTGAAGGGAGTCTCACGTTCCCCCGATTTCCAGGCGCTGGAATTGGGCACGGCATGGACGCACCATGCGGAACGCATTTGTCTAACATGAGAATGTGTGCTGGACACGAGGTCCAGCACACCAAATTCTATGTAGTTATGAGCTCCGCCACCACCAAAACCAAACACTCTCTTCCCAGATCTTGCCGTGAGCAGAAGCAAAAGCTACTTGCTGCTGCGGCAGCAGTACAGTAAAAGTATATGTTTGTTTGTCATTGGCCAAGTGGCCCTTGTAATTAAAGTGTAAATAAAATGAGCATTTTATTTAACTATCTTGTGTGTGTGTCGGTCATTGTTTTTATGTCAGCGTCGTTGGTCCTGTGATCCGAACCTCTCTGAGATGTAGTTAGTTGTGGAAGTGGGCGTTAGTTAGGTGGCATCGGGGCATTCGGATTCCCCACCGCATCATTCACCTGACCTTGCTCACCGTTTCCCAACATTTATGGCGAACCTGCCAGGATCAGCGACGTGACCTCTGACCTGCTCAACCAGTTTTTTGTGTTTTTGAGTGAAACGCCCCTCCATGTGTGATTGGAGGGGGCGGTAAAGCCACGACACAGAGAGAGTCTCCTCATCATCAGCACCACCACCACAACAACAAAAGAAGAGGAGCACCACAAAAAATGATAATGTGGGGGCATTTTCTTCTCAGTGGAGGTGGATACAGTGAGGTGGGGATTAGGCGCCATCGTCATCGAGTGCTGAGGGAGCCCAGCCATTCGGTCAAGAGCATCAAGTGGGGGGTAGCCAACTCCTGTCAGCGGCGGTGGTCAGCATCAGAGAAGAAGGCGGTTGTGGAGGAAAGTGCTCCACCGTGTTCACCGTCACCAACTCCATCAGAGAGTCCCAGTTTTGGTGTCCAGAGAGGCACCCCAGCATCATCCTCACCAGTACCACCATCAGCAGAAGCAGCAGGAAAGGAGCACCACCTAAAAACGATAAAGGTGGGGGCAACAATCCTCCCAGTGAAGGTGGTAGCAACAAGGAAGTGGGGAAAGCAGCGCCATCGTCCCAAGTGGCTGAAGGAGCCCAGCCATGCGGTCATCAGAGTCAAGTGGGGGGTAGCCAATTCCTGTCAGTGGCGGTGGTAGCAGCAACAAAAGTTGGCGGCTGTAGAGTAGGAGTCCTTCACCGAGTTCACCGTCATGTGCCTATCCCGGGCACCAACGATAACGCTCCAGGAGGAGCACGGTTTTCGTGTTAGCCGAAACACGGCTGCACCTCACCAACAGTAGTCCAGAGGACAGCGCGGTGTGAGTGGGGGAAGGGTTGAGGCCACCTCCACCAGGTGCACGGGTGCACAGGCACCACTACCAAGTTAGCTTCGTGTAGGAGCACAGTATGTGGACAGCAGGCTCACCACCGACGACGAGCTCCATAATGGGATCGTCCCATTTGTGATCTGCAGGGTCACTCCAGACATCCAGCTAGAAGGGGAGCACGGTTTCCGTGTTAGCCGAAACGCGGCTGCACCTCATCAACGGAGTCGTCCCGGAAGATGACCACAGACCGAGATGTGTGTGGAGGAAGGGTTGCGGCCACCTCCATCAGGTGCACGGATGCACAGGCACATCACCAAAAGTTACCTCCAAAGAGGAGCACAGTTTTGTGGGCACCAGGCTCACCATCATGACGACCTCCAGGAGGAGTCGTCTCATTTGTGGCCAGTAGGGTCACATTCTCCAGCTCACATAGAGCACGGTTTTCGCGTCAGCCGAAACGCGGCTGCACCTCATCAACGAGGTCGTCGAGAGGATGACCAGACCAAGATGTGAGTGGAGGGAAGGGTTGCGGCCACCTCCATCAGGTGCACGGGTGCACAGGCACCACAAAAGTTAAGCTCCAAAGAGGAGCCCTGATAAGCCCACCAGGGGCAACAGCAACAAGAGTAGCGGGGTGAGGAGAGCGTCTCTATCACCATGACGACCGCCAAAGAAGAGTAGAGTGGGGGAAGTTGCGGCTTCACCGCCACCATTATCAAGTTCCTGCTCCACGGAATTCCCGCCAACACCTCGCCCAAGAAGCTGTCGTCCTCAGGGAACAGCGACGCGTGCGTGGAGATCAAGTTGTGGCTCCTCCACCAGGTGTAGCAGCGTTGGAATCCAGTGAGCAGCCGAATCCGAGAGGGGGACGAGGTCCTCCATAACCAAGATGACGGAGGTGTACACCTCCATGAAAGGAAAGCTCCGTGGGAGCGCCGTGTCCAGCAGAGGCACCGACAACAACAGTAGCAGCGGGGTGAGAAGTCACCATGTCAACCGCCGAAAAAGAAATAGTGTGGGGGAGGCAGAGGCTTCACCACCAACAGCAAGTTCCTGTCCAGGAGGGATGAGCGCGAGCACCTCGCCCAAGTAGCTGTAGTCCAGAAGAACAGCAACGCGAGTGTGGAGACCAGGTCGAGGCCCCTTCACCAGGTGTAGCAGCGCTCCGGTCCAATGGTCAGCCAATTCGAGAAGTGGGGGATGCGGTCCTTCACGACTACGGGGGTGCAGTCCTCCACAAAGCCCACCAGCAGGGTGGCCAAGTAAATGCTCTCCCATCAGGGGATTCGAGCCAACGGGGGATGCGGAGTCCAAAGAGCGTGCCGAGGAAGACGTCCTTTTGTGAGCAGCCCGGGATCCGATCCTGCAAAATTAAAACATTAAAATAAAATTATGAAAAATTATTTTGTAAAAAAAATGTATGAAAAAAAAATATGGACTTACCTGTTTGTCGTAGAACCCCCACAGAGGAGCCTGGAACCGTCCAGACTTCTCGTTACCATTTCGCTCAATGGTTTCCAATCAGTTCCCGAGGGGTACTGATTGGAAAGTGGGGGTATGTCGCGAAAATATGTAACGGTCTTGGTGGGTGAAGGGAGTCTCACGTTCCCCCGATTTCCAGGCGCTGGAATTGGGCACGGCATGGACGCACCATGCGGAACGCATTTGTCTAACATGAGAATGTGTGCTGGACACGAGGTCCAGCACACCAAATTCTATGTAGTTATGAGCTCCGCCACCACCAAAACCAAACACTCTCTTCCCAGATCTTGCCGTGAGCAGAAGCAAAAGCTACTTGCTGCTGCGGCAGCAGTACAGTAAAAGTATATGTTTGTTTGTCATTGGCCAAGTGGCCCTTGTAATTAAAGTGTAAATAAAATGAGCATTTTATTTAACTATCTTGTGTGTGTGTCGGTCATTGTTTTTATGTCAGCGTCGTTGGTCCTGTGATCCGAACCTCTCTGAGATGTAGTTAGTTGTGGAAGTGGGCGTTAGTTAGGTGGCATCGGGGCATTCGGATTCCCCACCGCATCATTCACCTGACCTTGCTCACCGTTTCCCAACAACGAGGTCCTTGTAACGGCAATGGGATGGTAGAACTCAAAGGACGGCACTATATGAGTCGAATGACTAACAACTTGGCAGGTGGTACTGCGGTACTATGACCATTCATTGCCTTGAATTCGTAACGGTCACTAATGGCCATGGCTTAAAGTCGTCAAAAAGGATCGCTGGTTAATCACGACCGCATCTATATATTATATCAATCAGTGAAACATAATGTAGAAATACACACTCGTTCTAATGATGGAAACAAAATGCTGATATTTCTACGGTTCCTAAGGATTGTTTTTGTCTTTTAATGTTCGAAAGGAAGCCAAGGAAAGCGTTTGTGAGTAGAAGCTGTTTGCCGGAAACAAATACCATTGTTAGTAACACTTAACTGTTTAAGCATATCATAATACCTCAAATTAATTAAAATCGTTTTTGCGGCTGTATGGTAAGTCAACTCAAAGATTACCGTACGTCTTTGGATATTTTCCATAGACGGGTCGAATGGTATGTCACTTGCCATATGTTGCTAGTGAAAACACTTTCATATGCCCAAAAATGCACTATTTTTGCGTATTTTCCGTAAAAAGTACATCAAATTCTCGATTTTTAGAATTTTCTCGATACACCAACCTGTGTCACCTTTCGCCAATGTCAGATTTTTAATTCAACTAAATCGACCTAGCAGATTGTTCACAACTGCTGGCTAAATTTTTTAGGCTAATGAATGGATGTACATGTAAAGGGTTCCGCATGGAAACATACTTCCATTGAGATAATTGCTTCAAAAACATTGACCGCTTCGCTCCGCACGGTCCCATGTACAAAAATAGACGCTCAGTTACCCAAATTTTCTATAATAGATTACATTCTTCGTTTCAACAATTTTAGCAGTCAACCAACCTACTACAAGCTTCTGTAATGTTAGATTATCATGACAACCGGATTTAAATGACAACCTGATAACCATGAGAACCTGGTTGACATGTCAATCTGGTAAAACTGTAGCAATGTGGTCAAAATACCAATTTGGTTACGACGGAAATCAATTTACTATGACAACTAGGTTACCATGGTTTTACTAACGTTATTTCTAGCTTAAAGTCCTACTTGTTTCATGCTTAAATATCGATTATGTGCGTATGTCAGCCAAAATCCCCTCCTCAAAATGCATTTTCTGTACAAATCAGATCACCTTGGCGACTTTTTAAAATTTTCTTTATCATCCACACTACTTCGACCTCCGAGAATGTCAGATTTTTTTGTTTCACCGAAATCGGCCTAGTAGATCGTTCACAACTGCTGGCTAAAGTTTTTCAGGTGCTACTGAATGCATAATACATGTAAAGGATTGCGCATGGTAATATACTTCCATTGTGCGAATCGCTTGCTTCGCAAGCGATAAGAATCCTAGTGCTCCGCTTCGCTCCGCACGGTCCCATGTACAAAAACGCAGTCGAATGAACCTATCAATAGTCATGATTTTCCCTATGTATTGCCTTTATTGATATGGTAGGTCGTTAAGAAAATTACAGAGGTACGATATAATTGGAAGGTACTATTCCGGTAAAATATTTTTCAAATGCTCTATATCTCATACGCTAAAGATATTAAAAATAAAACATAAACTTTACTTTCATTTCTCATGTATTCGCGATGGTTTGCATAAGCATCCAGGTGCCAAAATTCGTATGGGCCACGAATCGTATCATCATTGCTTTAGTTTTCGGAAATCATGAATTCGAATTAATTGGTGAATAAAAGAATGCAAATTTGTGACCAACTACATATTGTGTTTGCAATAAAGTAATGCATTTAAAAATGACGAAAATATTTATCAGCCACGTAAGAATGGTGAGCCACACAGTAAACAATTCAAAGTAGCATCCACCACAAATATATTGAATGTGCGTTTTTCAGTGTGACCAAGGCAATTATTTATTAAATTTGTCCTGGATATGCTGAGGCTGTACAGTAATGACTAACCCATTCCCCTGATCGTTTTGCGATAATCCTCTGCTACAAACCGTTTTGGTGACCATGGTGAATGACTTCATCCAGTTGATAAGTATCGCTAGACATCGCCTGGACCGAATGCATTTATGTTCAATTTCTTCACATAAGAAATTTCCGCTTAATTCTATAAGACATTGAGCGAAACTTATCAAATGCAGAGCAGCTACAATCATAAGAATGCCCAAGTAGCCGGAAAGACCAATTTGGTCCCCTGCTTTAACAACTGGGTTTGACGTTGGATCCTTCAATGGTAAATTCTCATAAAATCTGTATGATAACTGATGCCATTTGTCCCACACGGCAGCAAGCCCACTTTGGTGAATTCGAGACAGAGTCTGCAGCAGCCAGCATTTGTTGACAGTGTTGATTTCAGCAAAGTAATAACTGTTCACTAAATAATCCCGTGACAGTGGAAAACATTTCACGTTCTGCTTTCCGGTTTGATTCACAAAACTTTTCTCAAACAACAAAATGTCGTTGTAAACATATTCAGATTGCACTGATTTGGCGTATTTGCTCCTGAGATATTTTGTGTAGTCAATCTTCAACCCACTTTCGTTTTTCATGTTATAAAACGTGCTGTTAAAAACATCTGCCATATTTCGGCTTTTGAAAATTTCAAAGTATTGCTCCCGTGGATCCTCTAAGAACGGATTATTCCAGAGTATCTTGTAGTCATCTCTGAGCAAGCTTCTCAACGAATCATATGGAATCGGAGGCACAGACACAATCAAGTCACTAACGATTCCATTGGAGTAAAACTCGCAAACAAAAAGCCCAAATAAATCAATAGTCAGAAGAAATTTAATTTTTCGCCAATAGGCCGGCGTTGAGTTCCCTAAGAATCCTCCAAGCAAATCCAATATCCAAGTTACATCAAATTTCCTGATCGTAAATCGTCTAGCCATAACAGCAAGTACGGCAATCGTGAAGACCACCAAAAGCCATAGTTCAGTTGAAAAGGATTCAGTCCAAAGATTCAAATCAATCGACTCACCATCGCTCAGCTCCACCCTATTTTGGCAATAAACTAAGACCTGTTTGTTGTTGTTCGTGTAGTAGAAACTTGTATAAAATTGGTGGTAATCTGAAAAGGGTAAATTGTGAATATTGACGTACATTAAATCAACTGCGATATACTGTCTATAGTATTCGACTGTATCCAGAAACACCGCCTCGTTAGCTATATCGTCTAGTCGCAAGGAAATATTGTGTGTTGTTGAAAGCATAGTTACAAACATTACTTGTCTGGTGCAAAATCTGAATTCGATGGACCTGAGAAGATTTCGGCTGCAGAAAAAGGGATCCCGGCGGTAATCTTTTTGTTGAAGGTTTGGCATGTCAATCAGAGTGCTAATTCGGCGATTGTTTGAATTTTCTGTGGAGGAGCTTTGGATTCAAAAGCAGCTTCATAAAGTGGTTATTAAACACTCCCTCTGACTTATCACTTTCACAGTAATAATTACAAACAACAGAAAACTTTGCAAATGTCTTTGCTTCAGAATCCTGGAATACCACAATTATTTTCAACGTAGGCCAGTATCGGTAATGTTTAGTAATTCGTTTGCTTGAAGTCTTCAACCATTTTGAATTTGATGCATATCGGCTTGCAATATTTAGAAACGTTGTTGCGGGCTGCATTAGAAATTTCGAAATTGTAGACACTACATCATCAACCCTTCTATAATTTTCGCTGAGCGGGTATATGATCACATGGTATGGTTGAGTGTGCTTGAAAGGAAACTGCCTATGGAGTTTCTTGCTGTAGTTCCTGAATATTATACACCGAACGTTTGCACATACGGGAATTATTTCATACGTTTCAAATGAATGAAAGGATACTTCGAATCTATTAAAACGAGTACTTATAGTATAGAGAAAAGTGGTTTCAAGGCAACTGACAAAGACTGCTTTTCTAACAGAAACATAGCGGAAGCATTGGCCTCATTAATGTTCAAACACAAAACTATGGTTAGAAGGACCAATAATACAACATAAAATATAAGAAAACGGGCCATTTTCTTACCTCTTTGAGGTTTCTTTACTTACTGCTTTCACGATTACTACGGCAAAGTGGATATTTCTTTAAAACTAGTCGGTTCCTATCTAAATCTGATTACGACTAGTTGTATTCACATACAAGGTAGACGAAACTTTGGAAAATCTATACACAAAAAGTTCTGACGGTGTGATACGTATATGAAAATTGTCTCACAATGTACATCTGAATTTAAAGCTAATGGTCACTTGAAAGCACTATTTGATTTTCACGAATACATGGCAGTGTATACCCAGTCAAACTTTTGTCAAAATCAATAAAATACCATTGCCGTCATGTAGAGCGAGCTTTGTGAACAAGCTATACTGCGATGTAGAGAGAACATTCTCGTTGTATTACCAGGATTCCTGGTCCAGGAAACGATTTTAATTAGGATCGATTGACCGATCAATCTTTCGTTTAATTGCTTCTCATGTCGACGCGTGTCAATATCGATTTTAGATGGGATAGTATGTTTACCTGATCAATCTGCAAGGAAGCTTGTGCAAATCCATGCCACATTTAACATATGTACATTCTAACATTTTTAAATGCGTTTAACGCGCAAAGTTGAAAGCGCAGGCCCGTAGCGGACTTTTGGACGGCCTGGAGCGAGGTAAAAGGTACGGCCTTATATCCTAAATGTATATCCATACCATAAATACAATTGCTTCGTAGGGTAATTGACTTTCGGATTAACCTTTTATTCCTTTCTGCGATCCTGAACATGCTGCCTTTACCTGGTGTTAATGTAATGCTTTAAAGATTACTTATTATGAAAATATGAATATTTTTGTACAGCCACAAATTATGGCTATAAAATTCCAACGGAGTGATTTCTCCCTAGAGTATGGCAATGTGAAACATTATGGTCCAAGAAAAAGTTTGTTTTCTCTGAACTGGGTCGAGTAAATTAATGAATTGTTCATGTTGGCAACGACAGTCATTCTAAAAATGTAGGTACAATTGACCGCAAAAATTACAGCGCAGAGTAAACAACCAGCTTCCCGGATCAACTTTTTATTTTCCATCATTGATTTATTCCAATATAATTAAATATTTAAAATATGAAATGGTACCAAGTCAAAGATCTATATTTATGTACAAGTGCCTTTAATCTAACTTTGCCGCTACTCTATGGAATTGTGACTATTTAAATTGTATATGTATCATTGTATTCTTTCCGTTACGCTGGTCGGAGCAGTCTTGCTGGCACTTATAAATCAGCATGATTTCCATTATTATATTTTACATTTATAATAACGCATTGTGACATTTTTGCTGCTCTTTAAATATATTGTGAGCGGATGTCGTTCTAAAATACAAATACGATGTTCGATTGCGTTGGATATCCACCCAACCACAAAAAGGACAAATTAGTTACGACTTTCTAAATTAATCTCGAAAAACAAATAATGTACAATTACTCATTGAAACATCAAAGCGCTTTCGACAATGTCTCCATAGCGTACAACTTGTAAAGATCACCCGTGCACTTCGAAACCACAACTCCAAGAAAATTTGTTCACTACACTTTCCTTTGCGTCCATTGTCGCTCCAGCCATTTTGTTGGCGAAGCGTGAACTTTCCCCCAAGAAATTTAGCAAATATGTTGGTTAATCAAAATTAAGTCCGATAAGATCAGATACGATAAGTCCGATATATTAACCGCGGAATATCTACCCTAGTTTGTAGGATGAACATATATGAGTATGTTGTGTCCTGAATATAATTGTAGTCCAATTTCGTAAAAATATATTTTAAGATGTTGTATGCATTTCAGGACGTAAAAAGCTCAAATGTAAGGTGAAAATAAACTGTACGTTAAAAATTAGCTGCTGAGTTTTTTCTACCCTTAGTCTACTGGAATGCTGAAATGAGCTTTAGTCCAGTACATTGTACCAAATATTTAATCTAATCTAAGCAATATTATATAAAAATGCTAAACAAAAGCTATCATTAGATTTATACCGACATGAAAATTTTAATTCAGTTACACATGTGACAAATGCACTCGTTCTCTTCTCAATGGATAGAATAGGACGGTCCGTGTTGAAAAAATCTCTTCTGTCCGTACTTCAGCGATGAACGCCACCGAATTTGAGCAAAGAATTATCTCTACTTTAATAAGCAAATAAATATTAAACCATTTTGTCGGCAATGAGATGCTCGGCGTTTTTCGGCGTCCCTAGATTCAATTCAAATGATATGTATTTAGGTCGTACATACGGCCCTACCATTCTGTTAGTAATGAATCACATACGAATCACACATTTTGCTAATGGTACTATATATAATGGTGATATACATAACGGCATGTCATTTACGTCACAATGACGTAAGATGCCAATGCGCCATACCCCTGCGAACATTATAGCTGGTACAGTACAGATACTTACAGGCCGTACACCACAGAATGCTATAAGCAGTGCTTCAAAGCATTTTATATGTCGTACTCCACAGAATTTTATACGCCCTACTGAGCACGTTGCAATAAAATCCGCCGTACGCCATATTTCTCAGGTCATAGACTCATATGTTTATAAACCGTACTCCACAGAATTCTATAGGCCGTACCACACAGAATTCTATAGACAGTACTCCACAGAATTCTATAGACAGTACTCCACAGAATTCTATAGACAGTACTCCACAGAATTCTATAGACAGTACTCCACAGAATTCTATAGACAGTACTCCACAGAATTCTATAGACAGTACTCCACAGAATTCTATAGACAGTACTCCACAGAATTCTATATGCCGTACTCCAAAGCAGTTTATATGCGGCACTACAAATCGTTTCATAAGTCGTGCTCCGCAGCAACTCATGAGCCGTACTACAAGTGGTTTAAGTTCAGCAGTGTGTGCATATATTTTTTCTTTCAGGGCAAAACTATTTTTCACCAAATGTACGGCCTTCCAACCCGGACGGCCTGGAGCGGTCGCTCCACCTCGCTCCACCGTTGCTACGGCCCTGTGAAAGCGTACTTTTGAAAAAAAAAACATCCATAAACATAAACATCTACTGTTTTTAACCCACCTAGACGTCCACTCGGACAGCTTTACAGAAATGTTTGTTATTATTTTAAAAGTAGGGAGAAACATGATAGTTTCTGCCATTACATGTAATAAACTACTATTTAGTTCCATATTTATTTCCATATTTGCGCCACCATTCCAGCTGGTGGTAATGTTACAGGAGAATCCATTTAGTTTTGCATTGAGCTCGTTATTCGATCGATTCGAATCCCTACCCATGCTACCCTGTTTGTGATTTCGTTCTTTTCATTAGGATATCAGCAGATTCATTGTATATCTAATATTCGCACTACGGTATTCAAAAACTACAAACAGGCGATGACAAATGACGCTAAATTATTATATACTGAGAAAATAAATAACATTTATATTAGAATCATTGATCTTTAATTAAACAAAAGTCAATTGCTGATGTACGTTATTCGTCCTTTTATTCACGATGCATGCAAGTTGCGGAAACAATGTGTGCGGTAAATAAAATCAATACTCCCATTTCCATCTAGATTCAGAATGCTTGAGCAAGTTTGATATGCAATGTGCAGTACGAGTTGTAGAAATCAATACTACACGTACATAAGTGACCGATATTTTGTCGACGACGAATTGCCGAATATTCAGATTCTAATTAACTTGTCGGACACTATCCAATCTAAATACCATTCCCTATTACAAAAATTCACTTCAGGAA
>CM023199.3:3853347-3915040 GCA_004115045.4 Sinella curviseta | reverse complement strand
GAATCATTTTGAACCAGAATTTAACATGTTCACTCAGTCACTATTTACTTTGTAATGGTTCATACAAATGAGCAAGGATACCTGTAGAATGCGAAGTAAAATAAAAAATGAACTTATTTTTGTTTGCACTTGTCAATCAGCTAAAATTTTACTTTCGTCCTAACCGTTTATCGTCCAAAAAGACGTTTAAATCTAATACAAATACTTAAACTGCCAATATCAAAATTGGCCTAAGAAATTTTCAATAACTGTTACCAATGTTTCTAGAAACAATGGCTACCTAATAGTAAGATGTTTATATTGTTAAGTTATTTCAATGCATTTCAGCTATATCAGTGTGGAAAGAATATTACTAAAGCGGCTTTACGGCACAGTAAAAATAAGTATATTTAAATATGTACTAAATGCACCATAAGGGCGAATTTGTACGATAATACATATATCTCTAAATGTGTCCTCTATGCTACTAGACAGCGTTAACGTTAACTTTTTCATTATCGTCAATAATATTAATAATATCTACTAAATATTTCACTAAAGTACTAAAAAACAATCATAAATTTGAAATGAAAATACCCAAGCTTAGCTTATAACCCGTTACCTATATTTCAGTTTGGTTTTAACAGAGCTCGAAGGTAATCCAAATCTGCAGGAATTGACACCCCTTCTGACAGTAAGAGAAATGGTGTCCGTCCCATCGCATCTTTAGTTTCAAGAGCACTGGGATCCTTTGCTTTTATGAACTCTATGAAACTTGACACGTCTTGTTCCGGGGGTACCCGCTCGACTTCAGATAGACCCATGATTGCCCAATGTAAAATTCCAAACATTTTCTCGTCATAACGTTGCAGCATATACCAATTCGTGGGTTTTAAATTACTTGAGTTTTCGATGAGAAATTTTGCGCACTGGAAATCCTGGCATAGAAGTGCATTAACAAACAAGTCAAGCAATCTCCTCTGCGAATTGACAACCAATGCCAGGATACCCTTATGACCGTCCTTAGCCAAAAGATAGAAAATAGGATGTCTTGAAAATACCTGCGCAGTGCAAAACCTATCCTTGTCCAGCGTGAGACCTTTCTGGTTACTCAAGGATATTAGATTATTATTACAATCCACAATCTTTTCTAATGCCAAGTCATTCAAGAAATGACAAAGGGTTGAATACTTAAATTCACAATCCATTGGATTGTCATTCTCAGACACCGTTGTTACTGCCAGAACGTCGCTCCACAAAAAGTCTAGAAATACTTGGTCGCTCTTGGAAATGTGGAGATATTCCCCGTTCAAAACACGACAGCAGAACAGAGCCACAATAAAATCGGCAAAGGTCCGGTGAATGAAACGTGGAGGGTTTATGCTCTCTATAATCCCGTGTTGCAAAATGCAACCATCAAGCGCACTAGCGTTTTTGTAGTGGATGACACAGTTATTGTAGAACATTTTTGCGATGCTGTCAGAGAAAATTAATTTTATGGCAAAGTAGCTCAGCATTAGATAGGTTTGATCGCGAAACGTATTGAGGACTGGATCGTCAAGGTCAATTGACTTAGGAAATTCCTTCTTTTCTCTAAAGAACACTTGGAATTTTCCTTCCATCATCTTTTCGTAGAGATCTGACAAGGACAACTGAGTTCCCACAACAAAATTAAAGTCATTGGAAAGAACGTTGCTGGCAAACATGTCCCCTAGTAATTGGCACTGAAGTGGAATACCTGCAATTCCACACTTCGTGTTTTTTATAGAAATTTTAACGCACTTTTTAGCCAGATCTCCTAATTTCTTATATTTCGGCCGATTTTGAGATTGATTGGATTTATTCGAACAGAAAAACCAATACTTTTCCAGAAATGAGATTTGATCTTGTTCTGAAAAAGGTTCCAGTTTGTAAATAAGATGATTAAAATCGAACCTTGTGTGGACACAGTCCAATGTACTATCTCTTGTTGTTATCCAAACCCGAACTGATGGAATATTTTCGCTGATTACCTTAAGCGCCTTCAAGGCCATGCCCATATTTTCTTTTGGAACTTCATCCAATGCATCCAGCATTATCTCGAATGATAATTTTCTTGGACTAAATTTCGTGTCTGTCAACCAGAATTTCACAAGACTTCGTTCAAAATCATTAGATCCGAAAACATGTACCAGTGTTTTTAGAATTACGTCTAGAGTACAAAAGTCGTTACCCAACCTTTCCATGAAGTCTTTAAAAGCGATGACCGAAATTACCTTTTCTTTAAACTTGCGTGCCAATTTTCCTGCTAAACTGTTGAGCAGTAAAGATTTTCCGACTCCTGCCTTATCGGATATGAAAACTATTCGTTCAGTTAGCGTTTCGTCCCTTACAAGCTCCAGCTCTGTTAGCTTCTTCATAGAAAGTTTGTCGCTACCCTCAGGAATTTCCTGGCTAACTATATTGCGCCTGGACAACAATCGTTCAACATAGTAAACCGGATTTTGTGGGATTTTCCCCCAATCGAATAGTACTCCCAAATTATCGCCTAACAAATGGTTCAACAAATCACCTTTTAAATGAGAAAGTAAGCCTTTTCGCACTATTGCAGATCTGGGCAAAATGTCGTTCAACCCGACGATATTGTTTTTTAGTTCAAAATGGGCCCACTTTTCTAACTTGTCTCGTGTAACTTTTCTAAGTTCATCCCACTGTACAGGAATGTGCTCCTATGTAAATATAGAAGATTTTGACATAACATGTGTAACGTTACTTAGAAAGTTTTCTGATTCGTTGCGGCCTACGTGACAATTCGTAACAAATATGAAGCGCTTAGCGCACTGGCTAAAGTCACTATAGCACATTATAGATTTCGTACGTGGCAGCGTGCCTGATATGTCATTTGATATGAATAGGATGCCCTCGAATGTCTCTCCCGCGACATTTTTGGGCTTAAAAAGTATTTCTCGTTTGCACATCAGATCCAGTGGCCTTTCTCTGTTGTAGCAGTGACTCAAAATTTTATCGGACGTTACATGGATTTCAAGAATGCAACTACTCTGCAATACTGGTAGGTCCAACAATGAAAGGAATTCCAGAGTGATTTTTCGGGCGTCATCGCCAAGTGAGTAGCGTAGATCTGACAGACCTACATATTTTGAGAATCAATACATTTCATCAAAATGAAAATCTTACAAGCCTAATAATAACTACGCAATTTTTCAGATTAATTTACTACATACCATTCTCCAAGTGGTCTCTCAATGCCAAGAACAATCGATCCGGAAACTCTATCAATTCGGTGAGGTTACCGTGACTGAAGAAGGGCGTCCGATTATGAAAAAATTTCATTAGCGAACGTGACTTCCTAAATTTTTGAAATTTGAGCCACAGGAATGGAAGTAGTTTCGGGAGGCTGTTCTCCCAGAACTCCGTATAACGGTTTTCATCAAATTCCCAGATTCCGTTGTTATCCCGAAACCAGTTAGAGTCTTCCTTGGTTTTATCATCCAGTGCTTCAATGTGACTTAATTTGTTACGTATTTCACGGAGTAGGTGAACAACTGATGTGTTGTCAATTTTTATTGGATCGTTGTTCTGTTTTCCACTTGCATTTTTTGCCACAAAAGTTTTCATGATATTAAAGTGTTTTGTCCCTATAATGTCCTCCCAATTTCCTCTGGAATCCCATAAATCGCTCAATCTTGCATCTTCGTTCATGGCATTCTTAAAATTGAAACAATCCCGACCTCGTTTCTCTTTGATGAATTCGTGCGCCTCACTGAGAAACTGGCAGGCTGTTGCTGGCGTCCAACAGAAAGGTGATGCAAGCAACACTGCCAGAGGAAATTTGCCTAAAAGAAAATGTTTAGCAAAAATATGTAGTGAACATAATTTACACACTTGTTGTTAAAACGACATGCAGAATTTGTGACGTATAAAGATCTTAAGTTACGAAGATTTTTGAAAATAATACCCTTACTTTAACTGGTTTCATTTTGGACCTGGGCCATTCTAACGACAGCCTACAGATCGCTTACGATTAGTGGCGGTACTACAACTGAAAAATTTGTAATATTTTCACAAACTTGTAAATGAAATTCTATTCAGTCAGTTTAAAACCCACATTTTAATTTCTGCTCGGTAATTGTTTTCAACGTGTGTACCCAATTTAAATACTTCGTAGACGTTGCCAATTCACCGACGCCGCTGTGTGTGTACAGGCTCGGTGTTCACAAGATAATGAACGATAAAAAATCTCAGCAAAACCAGCGTACACCAGCAACCCGAAAGTTAAAACAAAAATAAAATTGTTAATCTTCTGTGCTGTTCCTGTGCTCCCGTCATACCGTTGAAGGCGAGCATTGATGCAGAACGTTATTATATATTGTTATTTGCCTCTCTAAACAGCAAGCTTTCAAGCTGCCTATTTTGAGCGACGTTTGCATTTAAAACGGTTCGGCTCCGATCCAGTCAGTATGTCAGTCAATCCAGGTGGTGCCAACAGTCTATATACAACACAATGGGCTTATTATGTACTCCAAATACTAAGAGAAAAATGTATTCATGTACTCATAATCCAGGTGAAGGACTGACAATAGTGGCTCGCAGAGAGGTTTTCTACATTGTTCACTTATGCATGTGTCGGTACGAATAAAACACTTGTAAATCCGTAACAGGTACCATGAGTACCTGCAAGTGCTTGTTGTCGCGCATGGGTACTTAAAATTACAAAGTAAATGTTAAAACGATAAATAACATCTTGTTCTACACCAGCTTGCCCGAGACAATATACATAGATTAGAAAGGTATTCACGAACAAAGTTGAGTAAAAATAGCTGTCCGTCCAAAGGGCAGCCAATTCATTTGTATGTTTGGTGTAATTCGTTGAAATCTCCGAACGATATGAGAATCGAGTTGATGAAGTGCTCTTACCTCTAGCGTACATGTGTGCATTGATAAGACCTTAACCCCAAAATACATCAAATGATTTTGGATGTTCGTCTGGCCATAAAACACTATTTGTTTTTTCTCTCATAAATCCTTTCGAAAGGTGGAAATATATCGGTTCAACGTGGATGTTGCTGTTCGTTCAAACTGACCTTCCATGAAATTACCAAATGCAAGATTAAATGGAATTATTATAGTCGAACGTTTTGACTTAATTTAAGCCTCTAGTCTTTCGTGTCCATGCGATGATGATGATGGTGATGATGGAGGTATAGAAGGCGGAGCCCACTAACACCATCTTATAAATATGCGCTTATTCCGATGCCCGACCGTCCGAGATCACTTTGAGGACGGCATCTGGCGGTGGGATCATGTACTACATGATGAACTGTGGTTTCGCATCACAATTTCAACTAAACCCGAGCAGGGCCACCCTTAACATGCATCTTTCAAATTAGTCAACTGATTGCCACTTTAAGGAATCGTTTGTTAAAACAGGATTCATATACTCCAATCCATTATCAAGTTAGAGCATAAAAACCACAAATCAGGTATTGCCGTTAAACGGTAAGCGTTACGATTAAAATGCCTTCGGATTTGCATAAAGACCACTCCGGGGAGTCGAATGATATGCCACTTGCTCTAAGTGACTTTTAAAAATATCGAAATCGTAACGGTTTCTAACGGTTACCGTTGTCCGTTATAGCTTCCAAGCTTCTCACATAATACACTTGTGGCGAGAAACCGTTTATCAAAAGCTGAAGTCCAAAATTTAAGACCATTTAAACAGGACCATTTGAAATCGTCCTAACCGTTAAACCGTGACCTTCGAAATGACCGCAGATCTGTGTATTATGTTGTTAGACGAGTCGAATGATGTGTAACTTTCCATATGTTGTCATTTAAACAAGTTGATGTAACGGTTTCTAATGTAGTTTGAGATTTTATTTTAATTCTGAATTTAATTTGACACTTGACATTTAACTTCCATATGCTGTAAATGGTCATTTTTATTCCACATTTTGAGGTGGGGCCATGTGCTACTTGATAAATTCTACTTGCTCACTGTGTCACTACTAATGATTTGCTACAATGGCTTCATTGAAATTAATTGTCATTCTTATTCCAATTTTATTCTAATTTTATTCCGATTACTCATCAGTTGTTCTCTTGCATTACATTTAAATTCGTATTATTCTTTAAGTGTATCTATAGGTTAGTGTGCATTTGTTTAAAAATTTAATTTAATTTAATTCCTTTATTCAAAATTAACACACCTCGTCCAATACATCATACAATGAATCCCTGCCTAGCAAGATATTATTACATAGTCTTAACATCAAAAATTTTAACAATTAAACTAATATTCTGTTAAACTAACAATTAAACATTTTTTCTATCATATTTCTACATGCTGTAAATGCTCAGCGGTAGATGTTATTTCACCAACTTTACTTTGTATTCTGATATGGAATGATGCAGACGTTCATATATGGTAGTCATAGCTGGCTGGCATATCTAGTCTTATTCATACAACCTGACTCTCGCACAACAACCATAATTTTAAACCCTATTTTTAAGCAGTTCCTGTAAGTTTTTCTAAAATAACTTTTCAACCGTTTATAGAACAGAATTCAGTGATTCTGCCAGTGTATTTAGTTCTGGTGTACAGTGAGTGTACGATTCAAAATTAGTGATTTTAGCATATCACTACTATCAATGTAAACAAGTGCAAATCCGGCATCCACACTAACCCACTCACTAAAATCACTAATTTTGAATCGTACACTCACTGTTCAGCAGAACTAAATACACTGGCAGAATCACTGAATTCTGCTCTATAAACGGTTGAAAAGTTATTTTAGAAAAACTTACAGGAACTGCTTAAAAAATAGGGTTTAAAATTATGGTGCGAGAGTCAGGTTGTATGAAGATATGAGTGAGAGAGCCAATAGTGTTGAA
Organism: Sinella curviseta; assembly: GCA_004115045.4. NCBI lineage: Eukaryota > Metazoa > Arthropoda > Collembola > Entomobryomorpha > Entomobryidae > Sinella > Sinella curviseta. The sequence continues at coordinate 3,908,170 of CM023199.3, read as the reverse complement.
GTATGAATGCTCTCAGCCACGCCGCGGGCAGTTCAACTGGTGTTCTATTGCCATTAAATTCATAGGCGTTAACGATGCCATTTGATGGTATTTATATTTCGCTTCCATTTGTGTTTGCAACCAAATTTAAAGATAAAAAATATACCACATGCATATGTCTCCACCATAAATTCTCAAATTGTAATCACTTCCCGTAACAAAATATTAGGCAGTTTGAACCACGCAAGTTTTAATTTCTCACTTAACTAACTTTCCAAATTTAAATTATGATCTGCTTAATTTATTATAACCTTTACATGAAAAAAGAATGTCCAAAAACATTGTGAACAATATTTCGTTAGCAAATCACGGCGACAATCAGAAAACAAGTTCAACCTCATGAGTATAATTTGAGCGGGAAGAGTAGTAAACACGCATTGGCGCGGAGACAATAAAATAGTCCATACAAAACTAAAACGACGATTGTTACTTAGGAATCCGGAATTACCAGTTTTAATTTACCACATGACGGTAATTAATGGGACGAGTAGGTTTTAGTGATCTAGTTGGATTAAGTATATAAGCAACATTTTTCTCTTCAGTATTCAAATGACGTGTAAAGCTCATGCAGCCAAGGAAGTCTTATTCACACCAATCCTTCAACTTCAATCCTTATGAAAAACATTGTTCTTGTTCCAATGGTCATGCTTATTCATTGATTACAATTTCATGAGTTTCACGCGATTACACTTACACTATTGTGTGTTTTCAAAAGCAGATCATTAATTTGCTGTACTTCAAGTTTTGCCTAATTACTAAGGTTTATATGGTTGCTAGAAACTGCTGATCATCAAAGATATTGCTGAAGCAAAAAAGTACTGTTGCCTTTACTCGCCATATTCAACCCATGCATTCATTTGATATGATATGTGTTTTTAACTAGGACGGGTGTAAACCCGAATTAAAAAACTACCGGAAACGTGTTGTGTATGAAGTTGAGACATTTGACACTCAGTTCACCTTCCCAAACACTAATCTTGAATTAGTAGATGAATTTCCGAAAAAGTATACTTTGACCCTTTCGTGACCCTGTGACCCGTATGGGTCATGGAGCCAACACTCAGACAGTTGGTCAAATGGACCCATGGTGTCGTGACGAAAAATGATCACCATAAAATTCTCTATCAGATGAGCGAATAAAATTTTTTGCCCATAAGGAAGCATGGAGGACCTTACCCCCCACCATTCCCCCGGGGGTGGAGCCTGGAACCCCAAAATCAATACCGAATTTTTGAATGACCTGAGGTACCTCTATGCCAAGTTTGAACCAAATCGGTCAACGTGGAGGAAAGTTATAGTGTTTACAGACACACAGATTAACAGACACACAGACAGACAAACAGAACAATCGCAATAACTACCTATATAAGCATTTCATGCTTCCGGTAGTTAATAATTTTTGTATTGTTTCCAATATTGGAGCAACTATTCGGGTATTCGACATGCTTCGTCATTTTATTCTGGAATTAGGACACCATCCACTTGGCGATGTAGGATGGGTTATAAGAAACTTATTGACACCATTGGTTTGACCCTGTGACCCCGTATATGGAAATGCGGGGTCAACATATATTGAAAACTGATCGCGGGGGTTCCAAGATAAATCACTCCATTTTAACGATAAAACCGTAATTCCTTCGGCATAGTAATCACAAGTACATTATCCCGGTAGGCATTTCAGGGTTTTTCGTAATTCGGTCAAATACGTCCAAAAAAATTAAGTTAAACTTTTGTTGAATTCGGGTCACCACGTTGAAATATGCATCGAATAGGTTCACTTGGATATTGTTTGAAAGTCTGTTGTTATGGTTCATGGCGGCTGTGTGACACATAATTGAGGTCGGACAATTTATAAAATACTGTTATAATTTCAATTAAATTGTTAACCTGTATCATAAACATAATTCTTAGGTAATAAACGCCTAAGTTACGTGACACAAAGCCGCCACAAATCATAATAATGACAAATTTTCAAACATTTTTCAAACACACCTATTCAATGCATATTTAACAAAAGTTTAACTTAATTTTTTTGAACGTATTTGACCGAATTACGAAAAACCCTGAAATACGTACCGAGATAATTTAGTTGTGATTACGATTCCGAAGCGATTTTGGTTTTATCTTTAAGAATGCTCGGACCCCCCGCGACCAGTTTTCAAAATATTTTGACCCCGCATTTCCATGTATGAGGTCACAGGGTCAAACCAAAGGTGCCAATATGTTTCTTATAAGCTATTCTGCATCACCAAATGGAAGACGTCCGAATTCCAGAAAAAAATGACGAAGCATGTCAACTACCCGAATAGTAGCTCAGCATTAAATAATTAAATTCGGGATGAATGGAATTAATTTTCCTGGCAGAATGTATAAATATCCAAAACTTGTACACTATTAATGTATAATAATTAAAGCAATTTCTGTATACTCAATTTTTAGGTTAGTTATTTGGACCTAGTCATTATTCAATCATATGTATTGTATATTGTAAAAATGGTCTGTAAATAAAATATAAAATAAATAAATAAAAAATAAATATTTAACAAATTTTACTTTCCATCTTATTTGATTCAATAATAAAAGATACCATTTGAACTTCTTATTAAATGTTTTTATCCTTTCTGTTACTAACACTAACAACTTCGACATATCTTTAAAAGTAATTTTCATCAATGTGGCAGCTTGCCGTGTCGGCGTCGTCTAATTTACGCTAAAATGCAGCTCCTCAATTTTTTTATTTCCTGTTTCATCTGATCGATCGGATCATAACATCTCTTTGGCAAGTTGAAATTATTATGCAAGCCACTTGTCGATACTATCAATTTGAAATTTAATATTTATTAAATTTATAAATATTTATCATCAACTACTTCATCGTTGCTCGTATGTTTTAATAGCAGAATTAGATTTAGGCTTTCACCATGTACTCGGTTCAGTATGTTAGCAAAATATACTGGCAGCTGTCTACTCACTAACTCTGTGGAAACGTCTATTAATAGTAACTATAAACTATAAGCGAAGCAGCTTTCAGATTGCTAACAGGGCGAATGGAACGGCGCAAAGCATCAATTTATAGATGTAGCATTATAAACGACTTTTGTTTGCTTGTTTTCCTAACTTTGCTCAAGCTTTCGGTTCAAAGTCGAATACAAATTATTATCAAATGGAGTTTGATAATATTTGCTATTTGATTCATTGTGCATTGTAAGGCGGCCAAGAATTGATGAGTGTCATTATCTAAAGCCATTACGTATTTCCTTGAAAACCATTCTACATTCAACCTTACACGTTGCCGGACCGTTTCCGTCAGTCGGTTATTATAACCGCCTATGGCAATTGTTATGGTTTTCAGTGAAGACAAAGCCCGGCATCTTCGTTATACTTCATTCTACAGGGAGGAAAAAGCGGGAAGGAAAAAATATATTGTCAGTACACATGTGTGCATTTTAAAAGCTCTTAAATCACTGTATTGAACGAAGACATTTGTCAATATTGTTGTTCCATTTTTAATCTCTCGGTCTCATCCGTCATAACAAATGAGTCTTAATATATTTTGCAGCCCGTTGTAAATAACTTGCGATTTGTCTTGTTGTTTCTAGTAGCATTTCCAAAATATAACACGAATGTGTTTTCCATTCACAGGGATAACGCCTAAAAGCGCATGTTCAATCATCATATGTATGTACATGTTTTCCGCCTTTCATCTATAATCTGTTTGTACATAATCATCAGAAGCGATCCAGCAAAAAATGATGTTCGGTCAGAAAATCCCCCGAGTACTTTAGACGTCCACAGCTCCGGTTATAGAAAGAAAATAAAAAATCAGAAGAAACACATTTTGCGTTGTTCCAAAAGCTACCAGAAACGCGTCCAACCATGTAAATATGCCATCGTATGTAGGAGCCCAGCCCATCGTATATACTTGAGTGGGCCCAGCCAACTTGTATGTGCCTAAAAATGTTGCTTACACTGTTTTATTGTTTACTGTTGATTTTCACTCACTGGTAACTAGTACATTCCTATTTCTTAATTTCTGCGCTGACATGTATTCCTATTTTCAATGAACTTAGGATTTTCATTGAAAATGTTTTAATCCGAACGAAACGACAACGGAAGCTTCAGTCAAAATTAAATTTATTTTTACGCCAACAGCGACTATTACAAGAATTAAACGAACAAAACACTTCCTACCTAGTTACCTACCTACCTTCTTAGTAAGTACAACGAAGTTTTAGAAACCAGCGTCTTCATAATGCACCAATGATTAATATATTTTATTTAGTCTATAATCTTAACATTTAAAAAATCAATTCATTTGTGAATATTGTACAGACATGTCAATACTGTTTCAGACTACATATCCGATTAATTTTCAGTATAATCTTAAACACAAAATTTATATTTGTTCAACCACACAAACCACACGTGACATACCTGCTTTCTTTACCGATCAAACGGTGCACTAGATTTTTAGAATCGCGTCCATATGGTACAACAATATGGGTGAAGATAACCTACCATTCGGCAATAATTGAAATTAGTTCATTTCCAACTCTTTTTTAATTTTATTAACCAGCTTTCAATTTTGACTGTAACAATTGCAGCGACAATTGATTTAGTAATATGTAAAAATACAACTGGGGTGGGAAATAAATTACCATAAATTGTTAATTGCAATCAAGGTCTCTAAACAAATGTGTGTTGCAATTAGATCATATTGGAAATATTGCAATTAAGTACAAAACTTTTATTTCATTTCTATCAAACATACCATGGAAAAGTGGAACGTCGGTGATAGTGGCAAGTACAATGTGTTTGTTCTCTCCTGACGAGCTAGAAATCAATTGTGAAGCAAACAGAATCGAAGTCGCAAGCGCTTCTGATATTTGGTTGATATTGAGCACATTTTTCCTGTGTGTAACTAAAACAGGAAAATTGACTTGAATCCTTTGATATATATATAATCTTACTTCATTTTCTTATTCCAATGTACACAAACGATTAGCTGATGTCAAAGTTAATTTCTGGAAATGAAAAATGTTCCACAGGAATCAGCTTTAACTTAAAAGTAAAATGTCTGTGTTCTTGGCTTTATGAACTTCGATTCCTGCTTTCATTTTTACAAATTATGACTGTTTTGATTTTCTTCTGAACAAGACTTTTCCAATTAAGTTTCTTTGAAAGCTAACTATAACGCCGATTAGTATTCATTTTGCTCAATACGTTTCTAGTGATAACGTAGACTTGCTGTAATCTACATCGCGGTTAGCTTGCCATTAATATGATCGTGACATGTTTTGATATTGTGTAATTACAATTTAATTATGACATGACAACCTAAATGCCTTTACGATGATTACTACTGCAGTAGATGGATGATGAAATTCGTCACGCGTGCAGTAGGTTCATTCTTCGCGATAAACATTAGTTTCTATTTCTGCTGTCATTGGCTCGTAATATATTCTTCAGACCAGCTGCCTAACTCCAAGAGAAAGGACAATGTCTGCCACTGACTTCTACTAGGAACACCCAACAAACTAAATATGTCATAATTGTTAATCCTTTTTCCTTGTTTGATGAAAGATTTTTACATTTGATTCAAGCATTTGTTGTTTGTAGTCTCCTATATATTAACACAAATAGAACGTGTGCTTTCATACATTGTTCTGGTTTCTTTTCGAGGAAACATATAACTGGTAGTTTCAGTGGAGTTTGTCAGCATTCAGTTGTTATTGCAGCCAGATCAACTTAATTAATTAACAGGTTCCTGGGCATCTTATAAGTCACCATTGTGATTTAAACAGCGTACAAAGTTTAGTAGGAGGAAGGTATGTATGGACTGCAAATTGGTCTCAGTTTGTGAATGCAATATGGCAAGTAAAAATAATGTGCACTTTTCATTCAATTCCTTCACGTTTCTGTTTAAAGGATGGAATGCACATCAAAATGGATCTTACTTGTTCCAACTAAAAAATTATATTAGAGTGAAAGCAAACAGTTTGTGCTTTCAGTGTAGAGTGTGTTCAGGTGATGAATATGAATATGTAATAGCAAAATTTCAATAACATTGAACACGATCTTTATGGTGGAGTTTTCTGGAGTAGAGGATCCACTGATGGCACTCAACCATATCAAACGCATATCACATTTTCTCACCAATGGCACATATTTTTTAAAGCAATAAGGCAGAGCCACCCACAATAAATTTTTATAGCAGTTGAGTACACTAGTATACTATTACTCTTTATCCTGTCTGTATAAGATCCCATGGTGTGATGAGAATAATTCATGTAAATTAAAACCAACGAATATTCTCTATTTCACAACTATTCTTTAATGGCACCTCAATATGATGTCAGAGTTAATAGTTTGGCGTGCTCATTGACATTATATAAGACGTGTAATAAAAATCATTATTTCATTTTGTATTCTTCGTTTGGAAGTCGAACAATCCATTTCAATGCCACTACGATCCAAATGGTTTAATGTTTAGAATATTTTAATGTAGCTAAAGAATTCTGTAGTAATCTGCGAAATCCCCACTAACACACAACCCATGGAGATAAAACACCTACATACGTGCTAAATCAATTTGCAGAAACGCCAGAAACTACTAATAGGTGGTCACAAATTCCAGTAGTAAATCGGGTTGATTTTAAATGAATTTAGAGTGAATCTGGTAGCACACTGAATAGCAGTCATACTACAAGTTGGGAATAGCGACTCTGTATTTGCTCGCATGTTTGTTTTTACTAACCAAGCAAATCTCAAAAAGAAGACAATGGAGGAATGTTTTAATTTCTATTCAACGAACATGCACGTATGAAATGAATGGAATCTGCTGCGGAATTGTAAATCATTGTAACTGACATTGACTTTATTTTACATTGAAAAGAAAAACGAACGACAAGGTACTTTAGACAGGAATATATGCAGATATAATTTTCCAATATCACGACAACATCATCCCGACGAGAAACCTGGAGGGTTGATTAATCGAACTGGAGGCACTGATATATAAAAGGTGCAAAAATGATACATTATATTTGATCTTTTGAATTTTATTTTAGCGTGTTTTTAACTGAACCTCAAACGATTGGAAACATGTTACAGTCCAATCGGCACTGAATACTATTTTATGTAATTTTGAATGGTTACATAAAAATATTAATTCTACGCGATCGACCTAGCCTGGTTGGATGGAGTTACGTATAGGACACTGTGCGAAAATAGATTTTAAAGGCCCGGTTTTTGTTACTTTAGAAAACGAAAGTTCTAGCTGCATAATAATAAGATCTTCTGAAGAAGATACAAATTTTTTTCATCTTTATCTTTAATCCGGTTGGCTGTAGGACGGAACCATCAAGAACCGCTTTCCGGTATCAAATATAAAATATGTGATCGTGTTTCTTTCTACAGCCAATCTAGCGAAGAGAGCAATTACGTTTTATAAATTGACATATCATATTTGGAACTGAGATTGTAATTGTAATTATAATATTTGTTAAGGTTTTATTGACACCTGTTCCATTAAATTGATTGCAATCTTCCTATTATTATGAATTATGAGTGCATAGTTAAATTATTTGGAATAACTTTATAGAACCAAAAATTCACACTTCGGCAGGTTTACCTAATCCCATCAATTAACTACCGTCACAGATCTTCGTGTCAAATCTGCTGAATATTATATTGCTTCATGGTGCCATACCAACATTTGGACGTCATCATCCATCAGTTTGTAGTAGTTTGATTGCTTTTTCGATACAACATTAAAGTTGTGGCATGTATCAATAGAAAAATAACTTACTTTACAATAGAATTATATTAATTGAATTCCATGAAAATTTGTTTTTTACCTGTGCGATCATTATTCTGCATTTATTGTTAAGACGAAATGAATTGATGACAGAAAAAAAATTAATCATGAACCGATCGTTTGAAATCGTACCCACTTATATGTGTATGTTCATTACCAAGACAACTTTTTATCAAATTTTATACATGTACCTAATTGCTTGTTTAAAGCAAATGAAGATAATGATATGTTGACAAAAGCGCCAATAACGTCAGAGTAAATATATATTTTTAAATAAGGTCTTTAATGGCAATTATCCTGTATCTGCAGCGTTGCTTAGTAGCAGATCGTCCATTTGTCTTTGCTTTATTTGTTTAATGCGGTTTCGATTACAGATACGCTGGTTACAGCTGCTAAATAGTAATAGCTACATGTTCAGTCCTGACTGCGAATTAAATTTGCACAAAAATTGAAGTGAGTTGACTTATCACAACGTTTTGCAACGTTTTACTAATATACTTCAACGAATTAAATATTTGCATCACCATTGAAGCGGCGGGAACTCCACAACTTGTGATCTACAAACACGGATACTTTGGTTTGTGTAAATGCAATAACCACATTTTCATGCAATCCAGCAGTTTTGTAAATTGTGGAAATAAATATGAAACTGGTGCCGGTCTGAATTCTTCTAACGTTTTACTAGAGTTGCTTAAATGGCATAAACCTTTCTTTTATGCTGTTTATGCTGCGAACCCGATGAATACTTTAGTGGCCGGTGCCCGGGTGCCTTCCATTAACGGAAGTATTTTATGTGGATGAACGTTAAATAGCGAGGTTGTATTCAATAAAAAATGTCAACACTCTTTTTGCAAATATTTTATTACCACACTTCTACATTCAATTTTATCTGAATTCTATAGCGATCTATCAAGAGACCCTTCACAAACTTAGGACAACCCTAGGCACAGATTTCGTAGTTCTCTCTATGGTGCAAAATGGCTGATAACAATACTGAATGCAATCCATTTTCTGTTACAATTGTTGGGAAATATAAGCGAGTATTATTAATTTCTTTTTTATATTTTCTTGAAGATACCCACAAAAATGTCCAATATACGCCGTTGTTCGATGTCGAAAACACCGACCGGTCACGCACGTTCTAAATATGTTCAATGTTTGTGTGTATACCATTTCGACAATGTCAGTCTCCATAAACGTGTTATATACTGTCAATAATTCCTACTCGCTGGTTTCATGTTCAATTGTATAAGAAATATGGTGGGTCAGCATTTTAAAAACAGAAGCTGTAAAGTTTTCTTGGGACGTTTTCTGGTTATACAACCTTAATCAATTATTTCAATGCAGCCGAAAGAACACCGGAAACACCTATCTACAAATTTCAACTACTGATGAACCATTTAATAGTAATGGCGTCCAAATTTTTCCTCAAATAAGTTAATCACATTATTGTTGCTTGTCGTGATTAGTGCAAATCTTTCTCATTTAATTGTATCACGTTGTTTAATCGTAGATACTTAAATGTGTTCACAATGGAATATCTCGACAGAACAGCATCCCAATCTTTAAACTAGTATAATTCAATGATGGGTTAGGATAAGAAAATAATGACGCTATTGTTCGTTAACTGAAGAAAAAAGAATTTTACGATTTAATTCATTCGCACTTGAAGTATGATATGTAGCAAACAGAAAATAAATTAATTATGCTTCAAAACTGCCTGCCGTAACCTCTTGATATTTAATACCGCTTTGCTTTAATTAAACGCTTACAATTTCTTAAAAACGTATAGTACACATTTTATCACTGACGCACATCAGTTTTGAGAGAAAAAATAGATAGGTTTCTTTCTTTTCCATTCGACGTGCCGGTAACCACTCCGATTATTAACGACTATGATATGGAATGACGATGTTTGAGATTACATGCGTAATATGAATACATTATTTGCAGCACATTATGCATCTGCTGCTAAGTAAACGCATCACCATCTCGTTGACAACGAAAATTTAAAAGTAGGATTGTAAATATATTTGTTTATTCTATGAACTTATAAATTCGGTCCATTCGCATGATTTACTACCCCATATCTGCAGGGAAGAGGCTTAGAATAAATGCTAATTATTCAACCAAGTGTGTGAAAATAGAAATACCAGTTGTGGGTTGTCATTCCGTGGAGTGTGTGTTTGTGTGTCTGGTACTGCTAAAAATAGTTACTAATTGTCATTGAATGTAGTATAGACAATGGTTGCAACTGTTGTGTGGTAATTTATGTCATGTGATCATGTGTTACACTCATACGAAAATGTAGTAAACAGAAACGAATAGACCACGTTTTCATTCATTAAAGTTCATGCTAATTTATGATAATTCAGCCTTAAGTAAAACGTAAAATAAATGTTTGTTTCAGATATGTTACTATTATATTAATATATAAATTATGAAGGACAATTCGGCTACAATAAGTGATTTACAAACGTTTGGTTACAATGGTTTACTTTACCTCAAAATGTTAAGTTCGTTGACAAAATTTTCAGTATCAGGTTAAGGCTTAAATTGTTAATAATCAGCGACTTCAAATTAGATTTCTTTTGTACTAATTACGCATTAAATGTTCCCAAATACAATGGTTTGGAATATGAAGTTATCTTCCCGGATGAATCTAAATGTCCATTTTCCTTGACCGATATATGAATTTACCTGAGGCTCAACTTTCAATCAACATTACTGTCTGCAAAACGGAAAAAATCTGAGTCTATTATAAATAAATAGTATCTGTAACACTTTTAATCTTAGTTTTGAACTTTACACTACAACTTCGACTAAACTAAGAAACAACTCCCCACCGACCTACGTGTATGTATTATTTGAACGGTATGAAAAAGTCACTAGGTGGCGTTGAAGCTAAAATTTGTAGCTTTTCAACGATTAAAGTCCGAGTCGGGTATTTCGGTGCCGTAGAAATCCCGAACAAATCCAGGGCCCAGTAGAATTAGCCGGCCAGTAAAACTGCTGCGCGGTATTTCATCCAAAGCTTTATGGCTTGGTTGCTACATTCCGACAAGCGAGAACTTTGACCAAGTCAACCATTTCGTTTCAACAAGGGCGTAGGCCATCACAAACTGAATGATCTTACGTGTTGGTATTTATTTTATGGCACTTTTCGCTCCGAGTAATGGTGCAGCATTACGTGACGTAATTTACTTCCAAGCTATTTGATCATTTCATCTTCAACTTGCCTATCCGTCCCTGTGTAACGCAGACCTGCTCCTTAATTTAATCCCAAGAAGCTTGAAATAAAATTTTCGACGTTCAGTTTTTACAAGTATCGTACATATCTTTTAAGTTGTTTGCTACAGTTTCATAGTGTCTCCAAATATTTGTGATTAATGAATTTTGGTAACCAATTTGAGGCACACTTTTACCAAAAAAAGTTTATTTTAAAACTATACTGTTCGATTGGACGCTTGTATCAATCTTACTAGAAATTGTTTAGAAGTTGAAACCAATAACAGAAGTCCTGAATTATTGGATGGATACATTATAAAGATTATACAGAACAATGCTTCATTTGAAATACTACATCGCTAGTATAAATGAAAAAAAACTTGACGAGTTCCAAACAAATTCATTCACATTTTTAAATTTTTTAATATACACGTTGTTAAGATTGTCGTTTGTGAACCTTATAATTAGTGAAATGCAAACATAGCTTTAATTTCAATTATGTGGAAAAAAAATGTGATTACATTGCGTCAAATAGTGATTGGAATCTTATAAATGGTGACATACGTTTGGAACTACTGATATATTCTCCAAATTTCTTTCAAGCCTAACCTAACTCATTAAAAATGTAAACATGATACTCATAAAATATTACTAGATTGATTATTTTAGTTGGAGTTCCTCATTTTCGGCATTCGCCCAATGTCACTCCGATTTGTAAAGAGATCCGCAATAGATTCACCATGCTCATGCTCACCAAGCTTTTGCGAACCACTAGCAATCATTAGTCCACCATTAAATGCTTATATTCGTTTTGCTTTGTTGTGAAAAACCAGCTGGAAAAAGTTCAACAAACTTGCAGTCTTCAAGTTGGACTGTTGACTGCTAAACACCTCTACATGCTGTAGACTTCTCTTCAGTTTTAAATTGTACCCATTCAGCATTGCCATGAACACCATAAACACAGCAAGTGACATAACACCTGAAAATAGAATACAAAGTCTAAATACAAACAGCATCATGGCAACATCGGATTGGCGGACAATTACAAAAACGGATTCCACAATGATGATTCCAATCATTGCTTTACATGGAGTCCGAAAAAACCAGTAGTGTCTCTCGGATTTCATCGCTGCGTTGTCGTTTTGATATTTCCTCCTTGTTGTCCAGAATGTTTTGAATGGCTTCCTTGAAAGTGAGCATGTATAGAAAGTTTATATGAAACGTTATAACAACTGAGCCAATCTCCATGCAAGCCCAACAGATATCCAAAAAATATTCTATGAATCTGCAAAAAAACTCCCATCGTATGCCAACAAGATACAAAACCAATCGATAGAAATGACTGCCTACCGACCAAGGCTCCTTTTCAGGAATCGATAGAATTGGTAATCCGATAGCGATAAGAATAACAGTGGCGATTGCTCACAATGTCATAATTTTGCAAAGGAATTTCTCTGCACCGTTGGAATACAATGTGATCCCGAAAATGATTACGGCACAGAAGATTAGATGAACCAGTTCATCTCCGCAAATACTGTTAGGTAGCTGCACAATAAACAGAGAAAAATGCGATAGTCCACATGAGTAGAAAAATTAGTAGGAAATGCTTTTGAGAAGAAAATGTGTTTCCTACGAAAGTATTGCTCTGTCGTTTTCTTCAGTTGAAAATATATCTGGAAAGGGACCGCAATATGGACATCCCAATGCGGCTTGTACGGAAATGCAAGAATGTCGTAGTGAAAGGTAAAATATATTTTGGAAATTGTGTGCTTCATGGTAGATAACTAAAGATGGAATTTTGATTTTGTGGGTTTCCATGGAATCAAATGACCCAATGGTCAAACGGGTAACGTCTCTGTGAATTGCTGCATGACTATTCTTGTGGCTAACTATGTGCGGTTACTTAACAATTTGTGTTAAAACACACAGATTTTTCTAAATATGCTGTTTTGGGTTAGTATGATGTCATAACAACCATCCATATTTCTATTTCTCGTAGACCGCAGGAAATGATTAGTCTTAACTGCCTCATAATATCTAGGACGTTAAAACCAAAACGCATAGATGATTGTTGTACTTAAAGGTTTAACCGACTCGTTTATGCTCTCGAAATATATTTTTTCACGACTATCATGGCGATAATAAATAATAATATTGTTATACTAATCAATATATAACCTGTGAAGGAAATTGACGCGAAAACTAATTTATAAGAATTGTAGCAAATGAATAATAACTAGGTTCTTGTAAAACATTAAAAGGGTGAACTTCAGCAAACACCTTTGTTTAAAAGTTAGAGCGCAAAAACGAAAAAAGTATCAAAAGGTCATTATATCAGTTACAGAATTGCGAACGGAATAATAAGAAAATGCATTAAATACACGTTAGGTCGTACAAATATTAATTTCGAAGTAATTGTAATTGTATTTATTTAGCACAGAAATCTTTAGTATGACAAGCATAGACATCCATATAAGAGATTAAGATACATAGAAAATCATCCTATTATTAAAGTAGTAATCATCCTAACCTGAAGTATCCTATTGCATAATAGTTTGCACAAAATTGTTCAATTGAACAAAGTCCTGCTCAAATGTACCAGGTGTTAGGATTGCAATTCCTTTCCATTATAGTTAAACATTACATTATGATACTACATTACTACATGGTGACACTAATAAAATTTAGCATATTTTAGCGAAAAATCCTGCATCGTGATTGCTGGCAACACATCGAACAATAACTAACATTTCAAGAATACATCTTAGGACTGTACCTTTCTCTGAATTAAGATCACACAAAGAACGTCGTCGCATCAGTCGACGTGAAGCATAACCAAATAGAAATTCAATAGTATTTGAGATACACATGTGATTATCTGACCTTCGCATATCTATGCTGAAAGTTTACAAATTTAATGTAACAGCCGCTCTATAAACTCATAATATTTATGCCAAGACCAAACATATGCATATATTCCTGACATTCAATAGAACGGAATGCTTGTACAGTTCCCTCGCATGAGCTGACGACTGTAATATGAACACAAACCCTTCCATCCTGTTCGGCCGACAGACGTCGTTTTGCCGCATTTGTCAGAGTAGTCAGAAAATTAATAAATGTAGATTTTGTTGTCGCCTCGGCGTTAAATCAGTAGTATCGAACATTATTAAGACTAGACGGTGTCACTTTTACATGTGCGAAGCAAATGCTCACTTTGCTTTTTTTGCCCTGTTTTATACTTTAATCCAAACACATATAAAGTTTTGTCAGAAATCTTCCTCATAGCTGCGTAAATAAACGTAAATGTAGCATTGCCGTTTCCAAAATATGCAACCAATCAGTTCAATCAATGGTTGCAACCATGTACATTTTTAAAAAAAGAATCCTTTCCAGAGAAACTGATGTATACTTTTTTGTCGGTGGGTCTGCTACACTTCATTCTTTTTTTATTGTTAAAAACAAGTGCGTCGGTAACCGATTGCGTAAATCTATCACACCCTCCATCGTTTCACATCTACCATACTTAGCGACGAATTGACTCAATCGTCTCATAGGCGTAGTTGTAATGTGCCTTTTATTTACATTACGTCAGTCTGTAGCAATTGTTCGTGTGTACAAGCTAGCCACCGATAGAAATATATTTGAGTTATCTATAAAAGACATTGTAGCTCATAACGGAAAGGTAATGAACATAAATATCAGCGACATCAAGGTCATTCACTAGAAACGAAAAAGTAGCTTCGAATTGTATTTTCTCAACAGCGCAGAAATGTTCTATCTCTTTTCAGGTATCATGTAGCGTTTCACTGATAGCTTGTATTGAGACGAGAGAAGAAGCGGAGCTAATAATTATAGAGGAATTCCATAACCTTCCCGTAAGCCAAAGAAGCTACTTAAAAGAACAAGTTACAATTCCATCTGTTGATTTTTAAAACTGTTAACGCCCGATAACAACCGAACGGTGTTAACATATGCAATCAATGAATTAAGTCTATCCATAAAACGATCATTCAGAAAATTATCCATGAATCATTCTAAAAGTATCTCTGTGCTAGCAATTGGCAGCTAGGAGAACAGGCCACAACGATGCAATGTTAAAAGCACGACGACAAATTTTCTTTTAGTTCTTAATGCATTATAACTTTATGCATATACATGTATAGGCGATTATAATAGTAGTTGGAGTTACCTTATGTTACTTTGACGCCGTTTAACACAGACTCCCCAGGATAGCTTTCAATGATTTATGCAGGTTCTGCTCAGTCCGTATCACTGTTCTGAAATTTGAATAATCCATGGCATGTAAGTGTAATATTGCAATTATGAGATTAATTATATACAATCGTTTTAGATATGTACTAGTTTAGTTTAACTTGTCACACAAATTAAATTACGTAAGAAATTTTTGAGTTCTTTACGATGTCCATTCACAAGATGTATTATTTATTTGTTATCGACCAAACTAATACTCTGAGCAACAATATTTTTAGTCTTATTTTAATGTAGATACATAAATATTATCTTCAGTTCTGTAAACATAAATAACACTTATCAAAGATAATAATATATATTTTTTAAATGAATTATAGACGCAAGCTTAACTTGAGTTGAGATTTTCATATTTTACCGAAATGGACGGCAGAACATTTATTTCCGTCGTCGTTGAATTAATCAATAGTGCAGATACACGGCTAGCTGCCAAGCTTCAATTAGGTTTCTTAAGATAACCATTTCAAAACCGCATACGTTTGCTCGAATAGCTGAAACGGCTTATGGTAAAATATGTACATACTTGCTACTTTTATGGTTATTTGAATGATGTTAGTCCACCTTCTTGTCTCTCTTGACAAGTACTAGCAACCTTGTTGTTATTTCTGGACTGGCATAATATCGTACAATATTGAATACTCGTGCAACAAATAATTATTTGCTTCATAGCTCGTGCAGTGCTGCTAGACTTGAGGGTAACAATGTTTGCCTACTCAAATACCCTTTCATTCGACATTTCACTTTCTCCTAAGAGCAGATATTTACAAAACCGGAACGTCATATCTGAGCATGATAGAAACAATTTGCCTTCCGCACAGCAAGGAAGTATACAAATGTGGAGATTTGTTGGTCACTTGGTTTGACCCCTGACCCGTCATTTAGGGGCGCAGTAGGTCAATATGTCTGAAAAAGTGGTCACGGCAGATCCGCTCTACAGCACACATTAATAGAGATAGCGGCCCAAACTTTCCTGCATTGGAATTAGCATGAAAAATTCTAAGTAGTACATCGTTTCTAAAATTTTGTCATTTTGCTTGGAAAACAATCGATTTGAGATATACGAAATTACACCTTGGAGTTATAGTACTGAAATGGACGAATAAAACCATTTTAAAGGTTACACTTTCTAGCGCTGGCGTTTGCTTGTTACAAATGTATTCATTATTATTACGAATCATGAGGTCATAGTATTCCCATTCCGTAATAGTCTAAAAAAGTGTATAATCAAAATTGACGAAAACAATGAATACATTTGTAACATGCAAACGCCAGAGCTAGAAAATGTGACCCTTAAAATATTTTTATTCGTCCATTTCAGTACTATAACTACAAGGTGTAATTTCGAATATTTCAAATCGATTGTTTCTAAGAACAACAACAAAATTTGAAAAACGAAGAGAAGTACTACTTATATTTTTTCATGCTAATTCCAATGCAGGAAAGTTTGGGCCGATATCTCAATTACTGTGTGCCATGGAGCGGATCTGCCGTGACCACTTTTTGAGACAAATTGACCCACTGTGCCCGTAAATGAGGGGTCAGAGGTCAACCCAAGTGTCCTACGAGTTTCTACATCTGTATACTTCCTTGCCGTGCGGAAGGCGAATTGTTTCCATTATGCTCAGATATGACCTTCCGGTTATGTAAATACCTGCTCATTGGTGACTCGTGTTCAACAAAAGTTTTAATTAATTTTTTGAACGTATTTGAGCGATTTACAAAAAATACTGAAACGCATACCGAGATAATTTTGTCGTGATTACGATGCCGAAGAGATTTTGGTTTTGTCTTTAAAATGGTGTAATTGAGCTTGGAAACCCCGCGACCAGTTTTCACTATATGTTGACCCCCGCATTTCCCCGTATGGGGGCACAGGGTCAAACCAATAGTGTAAATGTTTCTTATAACCTATTCTACATGACCAAGTGGATGGCGCCCGAATTACAGAAAAAAATGACGAAGCATGTCGACTACCAGAATAGTAGCTCACACGCAAAATTTTGTTTTCGGATGAAAATTACACTGGCGATGTCCAATTATTTACAAAGTTTAGGGGCATTTTTGAAGCTATTTTTATGGATTCGGAGAAACTGAGGAAAACCTAGTTAGATAATGTCCTCCTCTTTTCAATAAAGAAGAGATCATGGCTCTATTATATATACATCGTTCTCAACTGCAGATCTGCTGAAACATGTTTTCGACATATTGCTACCCATATTTAATTTTTTTAAACATTTTTGTGACCAATTGGATTGGGGTTATTTGCGCACATTCCTTTTAAGAAAACGAAAAACTTTCGTTTTCCAAAAAAGATTGACGAAACGTTCCAGATTTGGGGAGAGCTGCGATATCGCAAAACCTATAAAATATTCTCATTCTGCCACTGTATACTACTTAGAACTGGTAGATCCACCTCATTACTAAGTTAGTCAGTTTGTAAGGTGAAATTGGCGAGAAGGGTATTATAGTTGATCAAAAATATCATGTTGCATATTAAGCAAGAACTATTTCTTAGTCGGTTGTATTTCTCACATAATATCTCCCAATAATAAATATATTGTAACATTAGAACGAGCAGAACGGACAGCTGAGTAATGTGACCATTATTCACGATATGGTTGAGCTTGAGCAAACAAAAATTTTGACACACGATAAGCTACAGTGCCTGTATCAGCACGGTTACCACACCGACAGGCCATACTAAACTGCTGAAGTTTGTAATCACCACTTAAAAGCACTCTGACTGAGCACGTTCTGCGATGATTATGGGAAAAAACATTTGCTAATTTGCACTCGGAGAAAATACTTTACCTGTGTAATTGACATTTTGATTGACTTATATAACATTCAGTTGGATAAGAATTGTTAACACGTGTGCAACACTTGTGACTGATTTTTTATCATTTGCTTAGCTATCAAACAGGTAAAAGCGTAGTTAAATACGCTAGTACTGCAGAGCTATATATGCAGAGATAAATGTCCTGCGTAAAGAGGAATCACAAATTTTAGCTTATCTTTCGGGACAGATAGCAAGCACAAATATAAAATTCCACAATATGACCATTAGATCATGCGAACTTCACTTCGCTTTGCAAATTCTATTTTTATTAGCACCATCAAATTGCATCCCAAACTTTTCTTGGGACTTACCACGATTTCCCAAGGAACCAGTTGTACAGGTATTTCGAATATTTCAGAAATTGTCCTGCACCACACATTTTCCCTGGGACTACTCGCAAAAGCAAATGTGTTCCAGTCCCTCACTCAATCTTGATGTTATTTTGAGCTCCACAAGCAATTTGCAGATTCGTAGTTCCCAGTCATTCTCAACAAACTTCACTAACGGAACAATATTCTTTAAAATATTTGGTTCCACAAAACACAGTGCTGTTTGTACAGCTCATGTTTCTGCCATGCCAAGTGTAGCTACGGAGAAGCCGAAAAGCGATATCCATCCAATTATTGATTCAAAACTAGATAATTATGTTGGTATCACATCTCTCATATTTTCAGCCGCTTGGATGGATATTTCAGACAATTCTTATGATCGCATTGTTGGTCCTGACATTGTGTTTGCCATAACCGCATCAGCTGAGAACGTAGCTAACGAATTTCGATATTTTGTCTTTGTGCCTTGGGTAATGTCCAATTCTCAGCTCATCATTTTAATTGTTAGTGAAGCTAAAGGGAACAAATCACAATTCAGTTTGTTTGAAGGCTGTCTTACATGTGATAAGCTTGAGCTAATTTCATCCATTGAAAAACGTATTCACCTGTATGACAAAGAACGCTTTGAAATCAGCTCCAAAATAGCCACTCTGAATCCAAAATCCCAGCACAAGGTTGCCAATGACGATCACTTCGGACTGAGGAAAAATGAAAAGTTAAACAATTTCGGATATTATATAGACACTTCGAGAGAAAGGCAACCCGGGTGCAGTGACGCCATCAAACAGATGAAGATAGTTTCGGTTAGATACGAAGTGTACAGATGTGTCAAAGAAATGTTTAGAGTTGTGCAGAATTCCAGCTACAAATTTGATATTGCGTATATACACCACCATCTCAGATTAGCCTTCAGCACAAACGACCAAGACATAAAAGTAATTGGAGCCTTCAATGCGCTACCACATGGAGTGCAATTTAACGGACTGCGGTTTTCAACAGTTTTGGGCAAGGAAAAACATATTGGAATCGCTGGAGGATTCATGAAAACTGATGTGGGTGAATTACTACTGAGCCCATTCACAGCGCTATGCTGGGCAAGTTTGGCAGTATCTGTGATGTTGGTGTGGATTATTCTGATTGTCGCGAAGAGAAAGGAACAGTGGCTCTTGTGGATAATATCTGTTTTGGTGGAGCAGGGTGATGGAGACTTGCGTTCCCAAAGACAATACAAATCGGCAGCTCTACTTTTTACAATATGGATGATGGGTGGGGTTGTACTCAGGAACTACTACACATCCGCAATGTACTCCATCGTAACAAAGTGTGCGGAACCTGAGGCTGTGCCAGAGTCAAAGGAATTACTTGGCATTGAATCTGTACGTTCCGTTCCAATATTAGCCGACATCAACACGTTTAGGCTTCTCGACAATATATGGCATACGGGACATTGCATGGCATATGGCACAAAGTCGTGATTTATTACTCAGAAACTGTACACCTTCTAGTGAATGTGTCAAGTGGCATGCCCATTCAATGCCAGTCCAACAACTCTGCTACAAACTACGACGAATTTTATACAACTCTCAAGACCAAGTTGTGCACTACAGATGGTAGATTCTCGCTCCTGAGAAATACCTTCAGCGAAAATCCAAGGGCTAATATTTTAAGATTTCTGAACCCCTTGATAACAATGTTCTCCAAGCGATACATCAAGGAGAACGTTAATTAGCCACCCGTTCTGACATCCCTCTATTACTGGATTGTTAAGAGAAATTGCATTTTACAAAGGAAATTTTATAGTTTTATTGCTTCATTGACAGAGAGTGGGATATACGATAGGCTTCTATTTCATATCAATTTGCAGCAACAGGTAAAGTTGATTTCGGTTATAAACAATATGGGAAACTTTCAGAACACCTGGATTAAATACACGTACAGCATTCAGTCCCTCAGTGGAACAGATGCGGAGAGGAACACCAATATCGATCCATATGAACCGCTAAAACTGCAACAAATTTCGGTTATTCTTCTTCTGCTTGTATACTTGTCTACTGTTTGTTTCCTTGGCTTTATATCGGAATATATTATGATGAAGTGTAGTGGTAGTTTTATTATACGCACTGTGTAGGTTGCATCATAGGTGAAATAATCTGCAGTGCAGTGTTTGCACGGTTCTTGAGGACTACGCTCAACTTCGAAACCTGAAGAAGGGTATGTTTAAACGATTTGGCATGAAGAGAAAAGGCAACTGGAAAAGCATGCACATGTACACTTCTTTTGTACGCACGTGGTATCATTATATTTTACAAGAGAGTATTGAAAGGCTATTATCTAAAAAAATAATTTACCTCGATTATATGCCTGTGCATATTTGAAATGTTTTTACAATGTAACTGTTCACCAAGCAATAAATTCAGTTCTGATACACAAACTTTTTGGAATATAGGGGCGGGGTATCCGTTTGTACGCTTGACGATGCTTTAATCTGCATAATCATACATTATGTGCAAGCATTATAGAATGTTTCATCTTCAACACGGAAAATGAATAGCATTGTCAAATACGTTTAGTATTCGAACAAAGTGTATTGTTGTAGTTATTTATTGAATACAACACAACTAACAAAAAATCAGTATGTTACATGAATGTATTTTAAATAGTTCAAAAGTAATCCATGCATAACTAGCAAAAGCAAGTTCATCCAACCCACCACGATCGACGACGTGAGGAAGGGGCAATACGAGAAAATCGATTTTGAAAATTTTTAAAAAGTAAAGACACTTCTACTTTCGTAATCCTCTTCTAAATAATATACAAAAAAGATATCTTTCTTTAATCCTGAATGCTATAGGACGGATCCATCGAAGACAGTTTTTATGACGTTTTGACCTATGACTTGAAGACGGATGCACATATGGTCACCAAACTTTACCATCGAGTCTACCTTAACAGGTGCTACGTATTCGTAATAATTATATTCTGAGTCGAGGTGGTCGCGGAAATGATAATCTGGTTTCGCTAATAGTTGGTGTTCTTCACACGAGAACATGTGGAATTCCCGAAATTTCCGATCACGAGGAGGGGAAATGGTCACAAAATTATTTTGTGTGTGAACACTGTATTGCTATTTATTAACTACCGGAAGCATGAAATGCTTGAAAGGTAGTTATAGCGATTGATCTGTTTGTCTGTCTGTCCGTCTGTCTGTCTGTCTGTCTGTCTGTCTGTCTGTCCGTAAACACTCTAACTTCCCGCCACATTGACCGATTTGGCTCAAATTTTGCATAGCGGTACCTTGGCCCATGGTGACGTTCCCTATTGAATTTCAGCCATGTACCTCATCATTGACCGGAAATACGGGGGTCGACATCTTCGTGGTGGTGGGGGTGACCAAGTCGTCAAAAAATTTTATTGTATAAATTGATAGAGGAGTTCAAGACGATCATTTTTCGCCAAGGCACTATGGGTCAAATCGGTCACCTGGCGGTGGGGTCGGCCGTCGAAGGTATGGGGGTCCCCAGTCGTGAAAATTTTTTATGCCATAAATCGATGGGTATGATCATTTGGTGCCTCAAATATGTTTCCAAATTTGCTATTTCTGCATTCATCACTCTTCCGGTAGTTATGTATTAAAGGTTACACCTTACTAGTTAAGTCTTCCAATGACAGCCTTGTTTTTTCTCCAGACTTTTCAGCAGCATTGAAAAGGAGATATCATTAAAAGAAGGTACACACTTTCCTCTTTATTCCTCACTTTTATCTCATTTCATCTATTTTTACTATGCATACCTTACAATAAATTTTCGTCAGAATATTAACTGCTGCGTGAATGGAAACATATACCGATGATCACTTAACTTTTTTATTTGATCGGCTTGAAATATATCATCACGCAATAGGCAGGAAACTAGACCAAAAGAAATTGTAATTTGTCACCTAATAATAATTCATGTTTAACAGCGAAAGATCAATTGAAGGAACATGTAGGTGTTCCGAATTTACGCTTTGACCTGAGTGGTGTTCATGGAAGTCTTCGACAGGAATAACACTTCTTGACAACATATAGCAAAAGAAAGAATCACTAATGATACGTGTAAACAAAACTTTACGGAAACAATCATAATTATAGTCGTATTAAAAAGTTATAATACGCTCAGCTTCTTAATTTTTCCAAATTTGAAAAAGGTCCTTCAACAAACCCCTTCAAATTTGAACGATAAGACCAATGATGGGTAACCACGATGATGACCGTGGTGACCTTGTAGTATCGGTTTCCGAGTTTTGTACCGATATGAAAGATAATGCGTCCACGATCATCATAACCATTTTCAGACGCGGATACAAGTTCAATTTTAGCACCTCTTGCTACAGCCTGGTCGACCGTGTCGTTCTCCAAAAGGACATCAACCTCCATTCTTATCTATGGTGTAATTTTGTTATACATTTGGTAAAAGTCCGGTACCCAGTGAGGCCCAAAATGGTAAATAGTAAATGGTGGTGGAGTGTTCAATGGTGGGATATTCCCTATTGGAAATACATCAGTTTTGGGATATCTAGTTGGGTGAAATTTACTTGTGACATTCACTTGGTGGGAATCAGATTGAGCCGACAAAAATGAGATAAACTATCAGTATTTCTACTTCCTCAGTGAAAAGAATAAGAACTGTTGAAAATTGGTTTTGTATGACACGTAATGCTGGAGTGATAATCGTTTTGGCGCGTATAATTGTACTTCTACACCTGGCGGTTATCCATTTTGATCGTATCGTTTTATAACCAAACCGAATACGTAATGCGGAACAACGTAAACGGTCGGCATAATATTTGATAACGATAAGCAACAGGCGGCAACCATTGCCATTTCGAAATATCAAGGTTAATACCATACACATGGCGCAATATTTTTTAGCAGAAACATGAAATTTGCAAACGTTTTGCAACCCTCTTCAGTATAATTTTCAAAATATAGCAAGGTTGGGGGAACAAATTTATCTTACAACTAGATACGTGTAATCCAAAGCCTTGGAAAAAAGTGGATTGGCTTGAATAATGACATGCTGTTGTCAAATGTAATTGTGCGTCATTATGTACGTTGACGTCAATTCGGCAAGGATTCGGTGAACCAGCCCAACCCAGCCCTCTGGGCATTCCATCCACGTCGTAGTTTTTTCTGGAACTGGATGAAGTATTAATATTACAGCTAATTCTGTTCATGCGAGCAAATAACTCAGCTTCAAGAACTATTTCAGAATTATTGACCCTAACCGTTTCTCATCACTTGTTTCTCGTGGTGCAAACCAATCAACAATGGCTATTTCCAAGTCCACAATGGCAAATGTTGCGTTTGCAATCCGTACGTATTTATTATTATGGCCTAATGGTGTGCCAGCTTATCGTACACCGGAAAACATCGACAAACTCATTGAGCCATTGAGCTCCAGTAAGCCGTTCATTTTTGTTACAAATTTTCTAAATGCGGACATGCCCCAACTTATGCATCCTATTATTTTGAGGAATCCAATGCAAGAACTGGTGTTTTGGGGAGACTATCCGATTGAAAATATAAGGGTTATAGAAAGCATCTCCAATAGGACACGATTGCAAATTATTGGGGAACGACAGCGTTGCAAACGTTTCAAAGTAATCCCCTTACTTCCAATCGGCCAGGATGTTTGCCTACGTATCTATTTCAAAACTGCCAGTGTAGTTTTCAAACCTTGGCTCTCTGTGTTGCATATATCCTTGTTCATTCCTGCTAATGTTCTCCGTCGACGAACCCCCCAGTACACTAGTATTTTCAGGTACGAAGCACAAACTGATTTTAGTAGTGTTCTTCCCAGCTCTGCTCCCGTACTCAACATATTAGTCGTCAGGGCTGGAAATGCAGATGATAAATTTGGGAATGTTGTCCTCTTGTTTCAACGGACGCTACAATTTAGAACTCGCACTCAAGAATTGAAGGGTACCAACATATTTCACGAGTTGTTCCTCGGAGCCACTTTTCAACGGGATAACACAAACATTGACCAAATATATTTACTGAGACTGCATGGACAAAATAATAATTACTACCAATTTCGGAAATGGAATGTAAAGCAATTTTCAGAGATGACAGCGTCCACTTTGACGAATATTCCCATTTCAACCTTACCGTGGGATGGGTTTTGGACCGATAAAAGGCGCATAAATTTTGTGAAGTTTGGAGACAAGGAAGTATTAAATGTGGCTACTTACATGTTGGCGTGTTCCAAACATTCAGAGCAAAACTGGAGCTTCATGATATCAAAGACCAAAAACATTAAGGAACGATTTCAGTTTGCGCTTGCGAGTATATTAATTGCAATAAATAAGAACGAGACATACTTCCTGTACAAACCACTAAGACAAAGCGAATTTTCCGTGTGTGAAAACGGTAACAGAAAAAGCTTTAAGCGCCCCATTGGATCGAATCAAATTTCTGGCAATGAACTATTAATGTGGACCTTGAAAATTATACCTGACACTGACAGCAATATACAGCATAATTTAATTATCGACGACTCATCGGCAGGACTAAGGTTTGTGACTTGTGGGAGAATAGGATCAAGTACGTTCCCATTTGAGGAACTCATAAATACATACGACGTTTACGTTTGGGTTTTGACCGGAATCTGTGTCTTAGCAATATCAATCCTAACGTCAGTATATCATAGAAATTTACAAGTGGGTTCCAACCTAACAGCGAAAGCGACTAAATGGTGCGACCACATGTGGCGACTTGTTGGTGTTCTTCTGGAACAAGACAATCCAATTCCTGACTTCATAACAATACCTTTCACATTACGTTTCCTAACCATGTGCTTTTCCTTGGGCGGTCTTATCCTGTCGAATGGATATAAAAATAATAATGTGTATAACATGATTTTGTCCCGCCAACCAGTTTTATACGAAACGCTACAGCAACTTGCTAGGGACAATTTTACTATTTACAGCAAGACTTCCAGCCTACAACTACAAGCCAGTAGGGACATGTTGAAGGAGGAAAAGCATTATGTACATTCCTGCAGAGACTACTTAGCGGACAAGAGGGGGCAAAACTCGGTGCATATTTGTCGTCAACACTTGTATGCTGAGACGGAAATATCTAATGTATTAAGAGCGCATGTAACAAGTATTCATGGGAAAAGCTTGAAATTGCTTGCGCATCTGGTCAACATATCAACGATTCATTCCAAAGTCGCCCAACAACTTCGATACATGTCTGGTGTTTTATATCTACTGGAGAAAGCAAACGTTCTTCATAAATCAAAACCATATTGAGACAAGAATTGAAGATTTCATTGAAAAGTTTATTTTGGGAAAGAGAGAAACAATGGCACATGGATGACTTGATTACTTGCAATAAAACAGCCATTATACTTCAAGAAATTCAATGCCGCCATCTCGCTAAGGAGGCGGTGAAAAGGGGTCGAAAATTTATTTCTGTCGGGAGAGAAATGTTCGGCGGATTCGCGTATGCTCTCAATGTCCAAAACTATGCTTCCCCGCATATAGTTATGAACATTCAAAAGATTAAGGAGTCGGGCATATCCAAATGGTTAAAGGATATTGCAAGTGGTAGCATGCATAGGATTGAAAACAGCGCAGATCTCGCTCCAGAAAGTGCGTCTTTAGAAGGAAATATATTTGTGATATTTTCTGTGCTGCTCTCGGGTTGCACATTATCATTATTTGGTCTCGGTATGGAACTCATAGTTTCTGTTTGCTCGGAGGTTACTGTTTCCAGAACGCGGGTTCAAATAATTTCCGATGCACATGCCAACATATTAAAGACCGGGATAATAAAGACTTTATTGTCGTAAGACTACGTTGGTAGGGAAGGAAATTATTTCCATCAACATTACAGCGACCGTAAAAATTGAAGAACAATATTCGGATATGTGGAAAGGATAATTAAGGTGAAAACCACATATGATGGACAAGTAGACATCATACCTATCTCAAGAGACGAAAGGTTTGCCAGAATTTATCAGATGAATTGTTGGTTTTGAAAGGAATGTTGAAATCCTCGATGTATCGCTGCCAATATATTATTTAGAGCATACATCACAAACTAGGACTGGTGTAAACCCGAAATAAAAAACTACCGGAAGCGCGGTGTATGTGAAATTGAGAAATGTGACATTTGGTTCAACTTTGCAAACAATAATATTGCATTTTTCTATCAATTTCCGAAATAATATATTTTGACCCTTTGTTGACCCTAGGGGTCATGGAGCCTGCGCAAAGAAAGTTGGCCGAATTGACATATGGTGTCGTGACAAAAAATGATCAGCATAAAATTCTCTATAAGATAGGCGAATAAAAAAATTTTCCCATAAGAATGCATGGTGACCTCATCCTCCACCATACCCGTGGGGTTGACCCCCGGAGGCCCAAAATCAATACCGAATTTTCTTATGACCAGAGGTACCTCTATGCCATGTTTGAACCAAATCGGTCGATGATAACAAAAGTTACAGTGTTTACAGACTTACGGACACACAGACACACAGACAGACAAACAGATCAATCGCAATAACTACCTATATAAGCATTTCATGCTTCCGGTAGTTAATAATGTACAATGCTTACTTGTTGATTAAATTGCGAAACAATGATTGTATAATTTCAGTAACCGATGACCGATCCATGCGTCATGCGTCACCGATATGACTTGAGAGTGCGTTTAATTATGTAAACCACAAGACCAAATATTTCGAATATTATTCGAATATTTTTCCCCGTCGGTTTTTCTTCAGCAAAAAAACGAGTGTGGCGTTATGAGGTAAATTTTGTCAACGGGATCATATGGCCAGTGATATCCGACTCGTCTATGAACACAGGCCCGAATACATTCTGATGCTGTGTTGATCTTCTGATGGTGTCAAATGTTATCGTTTATCGAATAAAGCGATTTAAATAATCTTTTGTTTTATTCTCTCCTGCTTAAACGCTAACAATTTCGGATGTCAACAAATGTCTAAATTGAAGTTTGATTACTTTTTTAAATTTCGACCAATAACTATAAATTTTCACATTGCCCCTACTTACCGAATGTGTTGACCCCTGACCTGACATTGGGTCTGGAAATTTAGTCAGTGAGTTTTTGATATAATATGCTACTTAAATATGATAAGCAAACACTGATTTGATGAGTCAGTGATGGAGCGTTTCGGTTTGGTAAATACCTGCTCAACTATTTTAAACGATAAGAAATATCATAAGTTACATACACATGCATGGAAAAACCACGCGGATGCGATCCGGAGAAAATTATTGAAGAAATATGATCAATAGTGGGAAAAATTCGACATTTTGAAAGTCTGAAAGTGTCATTTTATAATGACTAAAAGTAATGTCACATGCAATTTTTAATTAAATGTTGTCGGAGAAAATTTGGTCATCCGGAGAAAATATGTCAAACTTTCCATGTCTGTACATACATATCATTCGACTTGTCTTTAAATGTAGCACATAGACCTGCGATCGGTTTGGGCTCAAAGGTCACCGTTTAACGATAAAGACGTTTTGAAACTTTTTCGTTTTCTTTGTCTAAATTTGTAACAAAAGTGTTTGTGAAAGTGCTACCTTTTTATGTTTTTACAAGAACCTGGTTATAGAGTAAATGCCAAAGCAAAATTAATTGGCCCGATCGAACCGATCGCCCTTTCCTATATAATCCCATTTCTAATGTGACTTCATGCCGAGCTCCTACAACTAGCCAACACAATGATACATTAAATCATGGAAGTGTTAGTCGTAGTAATATTAGCATAGCAAGTACAACATGTCATGGGCGGCATTTTAAATTGTATGAGGATTAGCGTCACAATTTAGGGTTTAAGATGCTACAAGCTACTAATTTTTATTGGGGATATAGACGAGAAATAATATGCGCTTAGTTGCGCAGCTCTCGTCAAAAGTCAAAGTAAACAGTGCGTAGCATGATATCATTGATATGAAGGTAGGTGTTTCGTTAGTACTTATGTCACAAAAATGTGTTTTGTAATCAGTTGTTTTGTCTACAAAATTTATTACCGCGGTGTATGTTCAAAACAAATGCGACTTCGTAACATAAGTAAGCTTCTGGAGAGTAATTCAATAAATGCTTATTTATAATCATACTATCGCCGTTTAATGGCGTACTCAGAATAGAATGTTTTTATTCTGGCGAGGCCAATATAAAGTATAATGTGAAAGTCGCGGCTTATTGTTATCCCATAAACTATTACATCACCAGATTAAGCAAACATTGAAAAAAACTTGAAGTGCCACTCAGTTGGCATCAACATAGTTTTTTATTGATATGTTGCTTATGCAATGTACCGCTTCAATTTTTTGCTTTTATTACGAAGCAGGGGCGTCGCAACGAAATTTTGGCAGGGTGGGCAGAGCCATGATGCATATGCAAAATCACATAGGTATTTTAAAATGATTAAAAACGACGGGGGAGGGGGGTTTATGGTTTAGAAGAAACCAAAAGTAAAATACTACTTTCGAAGTGACATTTGGCTAGATGTTGTGTAAGCTTTTAAAATTGATAGATAAACGGTCTAAGAATGTAAAACGCGAGCGAAGCGAGCAAAAATTTTGTGATTAAAACATCAAAAACTCTAAAATTCGCCATTTTCCGCAGTTATTGTAATTGTAAGTTCATGTAATCTGGAAGATGCAAATCGGTCAGGCTTTAATATTTTCATCAAGATTCTAGCTTAAATAGGTACAGAGTTGCTCAAAACATTTTCTAACTTACATTCCTGAGTACGGAATTTTGGAGTTTAAAAGATAGTTGAATAAATTTGCCAATCTAATACGGATTATCAGCGATTTTCTGACAACTATCAATGGATTTGGTGAAACATATGAATTTTCAGTGCATCTTAACAATTCGGATCACAGTTTTAAGCAACTAAAGTGAAAATGTAAACAGATTCATAGCACAGCCCTACGATTTTGAAAAATTAAATGTATTTCAACTTTCAATGTTTTGTAATGCCCAGGTGGGCATACAATTTTCAGGGTGGGCAGCATATTTCCATTTCGAACCCTGCCCCTATTACTGCGACGTCTATAAACTTGCTGGGCGGCAATAAAATTTGCAGACAAAACAACATATTACAAAACATGGTTTTATGGCATATTAACAAAACACCTATCACCAATTCCTATAATGTCATTCATATATAATACTGCATGTCAGTACTGTATTCCGTTGCACTGATAAGTGTCTATGACCAAAAATAGATACACAGAGTAAACCGAAAACCGGATTACATGTAAGTACCAAGATTAACTGAGGCCGATTCACGTTAATAGAGTTAATTCCTTCCAGTCTGACTGACTTCATATTCTATTGTTACATTTCATACGTAGAATAAAAAGAATATATTATTAGTTTATATATATAAACTGCACAAAAACAGCGGTGATCAAGTGAAATAGACATAATCCATTTATGAATTGATTGACGTATAATGAAATAACTGATAGTGTTGCGGACATGTGTACAATTTTCTGTTGCGAGTGTGCCATGTTTATAGTATGTTTTGTCGGTTTAAATAGTTATTTGATGTAAGCCACAATCTTAAAGCGGCGAATAAAGATAAATTTAATTTCCATGTCTTTTCAGTATAAAAGGGCAAGCTTTCTCGTCGAGAGCATCACTTCACAACCGGATTACAAAAACTAAAAAGAAACCTCTCCACCATCCACTAAAGTTAGTGCACCATGAAGGTACTTTTGATTATCGCTTCGGTGTCAGCGATCATTGCTGGAACATTCGCAGAAGCAGGTAGATATTGTAAATTTATAATTGAATAAACTTTTCATCGAATTTATTTGCTAGTTTTAGAAATTAATTCATTGTAATTATTTAAAGGCACTCCAAATGCGGTCGATTGGGACTATATTCAAATCCTTCTAAATGACACCGTTAACGAAATTCACAACGGATTCGATCGAGTTGGTCAGATTGCCACTGCTGTGAATCCCAGAATAGGAGCACTTGTCACGAAAAGTCTTAAGACCAGTCTTGACGCAACAATTGACCCATTTCTCGCGGAATTGATAACCGCTGCCAAGAATGAAGCGCTAACTGTGGAATTAATCGAAGCACAGGAAGAAGTCCTGAGGAAACTCGTGTCGGATTCCCTGCAGAATATGCTACTAATAATAGACCCTCTTGGTGTGCCAATTGTTAACCAGATAGACGAGGTATTTCAGGAGTTGGATGATTTCGTTGTTCAAAAAGTTGACACTATTATTTTTTACCTTAAACGTTAATTCATGTACGATTTCAGCAGATTTGTCCATTTGTAAAATTGATTCTAATGATTATTCAAATTCCATGAATTAGCAGGAGTTGATAATATAAATGAATTCAGAATAAATATTGGATGTAATGCATTCAACATTTTTCTTGCGTATGTTCAAAGTGCGGGAAATATCTACCATACAATGAACTTGTTGCTCAGGAAACCTTACCATTTTCATTTACTGGTTCCATGTACCTTTCAATTTTCCTATTTCTCCAATTTAAAGCCGGGTTGAAGTAAATTTATGGCATATTTTATTTCAAGTTTCATGTAAGGAAAACAAGGTGGCTACGCTTCTAGTATGATGTCTACAGTGGGCTTGCAGATAATGCGTATTATTATTTTGAACGGATCTTCAAACCACTCGGTTCAATTTAGACCAGTAATGAATAAATGTACGTGATAAAACACGCGATCAAATTTTAATTGTAGTTTCATTTTTTTTGCGAAACTAGTGAATGTTTGGCTGGCTTACGGCACTTTCTTTGTTCCAACTAATTATTTTACGGCAGTAGCAGCATTAGTGAAATAGGTCTGGAGGTCACTGAATGATCAGTGACCGCGAGAAGATACAGACGTCGGGCAGATTGAGATGAGTGTAAGCATGTTGGAAAAATTCTTATGGCAGTAGTCGATGGATGATGGAACTAATTGTAAGTACGCCATCTTATGTACTCGAATTTTGAAAACATTTGAACCGATGTCTCCAAATCAAGGAACTACGACAAAATGAATAATTTAGCATATTGATATGCTACGTCATTTCAATAATTCCTTTGATACAAATTATATATCTATATTGCAAAACTTTTGGAGGGTTTCACGAAAAAGGTAAGCTGCCAAGGAGAGACTTACGATTTACGAGAGAGAGGTAATTGTTTCATTAAGCGTTTTTACAATTATTGACACTTAGTGGAGATTTATCCATATATGGTAATTTCCGTTGTAACCAGCAAAACAATCAGACCAAAAGCAGGCCTATATTTATTAACTACCGGAAGCATGAAATGCTTGAAAGGTAGTTATAGCGATTGATCTGTTTGTCTGTCTGTCTGTCTGTCTGTCTGTGCGCACTCTAGCTTTCCTCCACGTTGACCGATTTGGCTCAAATTTGGCATAGAGGTACCTTTGCACAAGGACACGACACCTGTTGATTTTCAGCCATGTCCGTCGTCACTGGTAGGAAGTAGGGGGGTCGAAGTGGGGGGTGGGGATGACAAATGCGTCAAAAAAATTTATTGTATAAATTGATAGAAGAGTTCAAGACGATCATTTTCTGTCATGGGACTATGGGTCAAATCGATAAAATGGCGGGTGTGTGGCGGGTCGAAGTGGAGGGGTCATCAGGTGGAAATTTTTTTTATTTCACAAATCGATCAGGATGTTCAATTTGAGGTTCGATAACGTGGTATAATAGTAAAATACATACCTAATTTGTGATTTTGGCATGTTTTAGTCTTCCGGTAGTTATATATTAAAGGTTACACCTTACTAGTTTTATAATAATTCATTACATTAGTTACAATTATCAATATAAAACTCGAAATTACCAAGCAAAAATTTATATTATCACAACTTACAAACCTTTATGAATCAATGTGCACATTAACCACGCGCATTGACTTGGACATTGTGGGCTATGTCTCCCAAAGCTACGTCAGAAGAGAAAATAAAATGACAACATTCCTACATTGTGCATCCGCTAATCCATTTTGCGTACATTCTCAGTAACAAAAAGATACAAATGAATTCCGTTTCAGGGAAACCAACGGTTGTAGGTTGGCAGAGAAGTTGCGCAGTAACATGACGTATGCATTTCCCGAGAAATGAAAAATTGTGTTTGTGCAGATTAAGTGGTATAACTAACTATTTATTACGTGACAAACCAGGAACGCAAAAAAATTAATACGACTTTTTGATGTCGATGGATTTGAAGATGTGGTTTGTTTGTGAATGCACTATTTGATTTGTTAAGAGCAGAACAAACAAACTAATATTTGTTTAATGAATATGTGCCCTCTCTATTGAAAAAAGTGTCAGCGGTGTTATATTTTCATGTTATATCACTTTGTTTTTAAAAGGATACAACGAAGCCCTCTCTCATTTCATCATTTCCAAAGCTTTACCCGTACATTATTGTCCCGCGTTAATATGGATACAGTGGGCTCTTGGGTGCGCAGGAAAATGAAAAAAATTCAAAGTAACAACATGCATCCTGTTTCACAGAGAAAAATATGACATTTCCCGTTTCCATTACAACAGACATGTCTCCAGTTAACAATGTGGTCTGGCCAAAATGGTTTTTACGGTGCATTTGCAGGGTGCTCTCCATGATATTGAGCGGTCCGTTGGTCACAAATAAATTCATCACTACATACAACACTACCGCGGAGGTAGATTAAGTTGCTAATTTCAAGTAAACCTGTTTAAAACCATTAAACCGTTTATGACCACTGATCGCTAAAACCGATAAAAACCATTTAAACCCTTGACCACGGCTAGCCCCGGTTCTAGCCGTCTCTGCTTTACAACATCAACGATTATTGAACTCTAATTGACTTCCTTGACAATATTTACTTAAACAAAATGGGGGCATGAAATTGAATATTTCGTACCTCGCCTGCCCCACATTATGTGGATATTTATTTAACAATTAAAAATGCACACGGAATTACAAATGCACAGTGGATGATGGAGACTATTTATAGACAATCTCACAAAGTAATTCTTACTGCGAGCAACTGAAATAGTAACTCACAAAAGCTTTGAAGTAAGCCATTTGGTAACAACAAGCACATAATGCCAATTGGTATTGCCCTTTTGGTGTCTCTTTTCGTCACCAAAGTAACATGTATAGACTATATTCCCGAGAAAATTTGTGCAACGCTGCATGATCAAAGGGTTCCGGGTTTCAAATTCTTAATGAAAGACTTTGACCAAAGTGTCAACTTGCAAGAAGACTACCGCTCTTCAATTTCGGGATGGAAAAACACTTCCACCATTCTGGTCGAGAGCGGCTGCAAATTACACATATGTGGCGGGACGTCCTACGCGGGTGCATGTACCTCATTAACTGAAGGAAAATACGACAACGGCTCTTTGCCATCCGTAATACGGTCAGCCAAATGTTCCTGTGCCAGAGTAAGATGCCTTTGTCACGTTAACTATATACCACTTGAGTTTTCAATTATTACAACAGTGAATCTGTGAACTCAGGAATGCAAATGCGAGGACATTGTGCTGCCAACGTACATTAGCTGGACTAGGCAATTTCAAGAAGCTGGAAGGGCATATCTCGAAGGAGGATGTCGGACCTGCAACTCACAGTACCTGAGACTTAGCCATTACGGGAACGAGATTAGTCTGAATGGGACTGTCGAGGCAATTGTGGTGCAGCCTGGTTGCAACATTACAGTGTACTCACAAAGGGACTTTCAAGGAGAAAGTAAAGTGATCTCCACTCCAATTTATGAGGTAGGTATTACCATTTCCACTTTCGAAATTGCATTTCCATCATTCCAATTATTCATTTCCAATTCTAATACCACACCATTATATTGTATTTGTACAGAATTTCAATGGAACCATCGGATCCTATAATTTTTCATGCAGAGATACAAATGACACAACGGAGGGTAGTCCGCTTATGCCAATGATAGAACTCCCTGCTACAGCGGAGGAACTGCGCCGATTGGTCGCAGCCAACAATACTGCAGCGACGCATCCGGGTGTACAGGCTGCACTCAAATCACTTGAGAGCGGACGAAGCTGGAAGAATGCGTACATTCTCTTTATCGGGGAAGGTCAACCTGTGAGTTTCAGTTTCGTTTAACCAATTTTAAACATATGCCAAAATGCTCACATTTGCAATTTTGTTATTTCATCCGTCCTACAATAGTCTATTTAAAATCACTGGCCTTTTGTAACGTCAAAACCGAATACTTTTGTGATGTCGCTCGGCTTAGGTTGGGGATTTTGGATAATACATTTCCTGACGATGCGCATGTTTGTTGCTAATTTGCAGGACACATACCTGGGAACCATTGCATGCTATAGAAACAATTGGAGACATATAAGGTAACTCGGCGGCATCTATGTCAAAAACGTACCCTGTCAGAATGATTTTCTTTGAAGTAACATTTACAAAATCGTTCTATCATGCAGAGAATGCCGCACCTCTGTGAAACTGGAAGGACTTGGAATTGCCAATTCTGAACTCCGAATAATATTTTATGACAAGTCTGGTGGATTTAGGGACGACCATGAAGCGGACTACCGAATAATGGCGACTTTGGATGAGTACTTGTCTAATCACGATGAACTGAAATATTCCATTCCAAATGCAGTAGTTGTATATCACTGGCTTTGGGGAGGATATCCAGGCTTGAAGCCGTTAGATGACCATAACAATCTTGAGAGAGGTATGAAAGTGCTACAATTTCTACGGTCAAGGGTCATAGACGAGAGCTACTCGAACGTAGTGTTTCTGAGAGATGAATATTCTCCTGTAACCACAAATATGGAATTTGAACGGGAAATAGGGGACAGCTGGCAATTTCCAAAACCAACAACAGTCATACAAGCTGATAGCTTTCATGACAGCAATGCCCCGATTATAAACGGATGTGCCAAAAATCGAAATGGGGAATTCTGGCCTCTCAATATCCGTGATCATTTGGTACGTATCAGTGAAAAAACTGGGGATGTTCTTGGTAGTGAGATATTTAAGGCGGCATACGCTCCTCATCAAGATTGGCCCAAAGAATCAGCCAGAATGGCTAAACTGTTGCCATCAAACCACACCAAAGTGGAACAAGTGAGGCAGGTGATGTCGCGTCAGATAACAGGTCAGGTATATTATCATTTGGGCAAGGTTGCTATGCGATTACGAAAACAAGGCCTGCAATCAACTCTATGAACTTTTGACGAAGCAGAACGACAAAATGCAAAATCAGAGCCGATTACAACGGTTGGCATAACAACAAAAGTGAATGGGGAAACTAAATTTATTTTAAAAAATATGACTGTAATAGATATTTAGGATTAGCGCTATTAATTATTATATATATAGTATTTTTCTCATTTATAAATGAGTTTACTTATTTTCTGTCTCACTCTTATAATAAATGTGACCACTCATGAAATTCCTTTAATTTTCCAAATCCCCTCGAGTAGTCCCAATGTGCGCTATGGACGTCACAGTTTTCAAGAAAATGAGCTGAAAATTGATGTGTACATGTCGTTTGAGTATAGAAAATGTGGTCAGATATTTAATATCGTGATGACCAGATGACCACAATTGTCATGTCCTTCGATGTCCAGCAACACCATTTGTGATTATATCATGTAAAGAGAAGTTTGATGAGGTACCTTGCCCTACACATACTGAAATTTACAGCAGTCGGTCAGTAGCGTGGTGGCTTACAATGACAAACGTCAACATGTAACTTACAATTAGTGGCATATCATGGTTGATATAAGTAATCTAGCCGTTCACAGATTTTCTCCATCCACCTATCTCTCATTCTTCTCAACTCAGTCAGCTTCATGTAATGGCATGCCAACGAGGTACAAATATTGCTTTCAATAACTAAATTGCTCCAGCAATTATTTAATTTATGATTACCGATAACCGATAATATTTTTTCAGATGTGCAAACAATTTACGATGTATTAATATGAATAACAAATATGTATTTTTTCTGTACGGTGGCGTTAATAATCACATAAGTTTAAACAACATAATGTTTTCAAATGATGGCATGATGAGTGCAGAGTCACTATCGGTGTTATGAAAATATTTGTTAATCTAAAATTGTGTCACCACGAATAACAATGTTAGGTAAATAATACTTGCTGATAACACATTCACCACAGTGCCTCAGCGCCATCAGATACTTGTATAGAAACTGGCGAGGAATGTTGGCCTCATTTTGATACGCTCAATACAGGCACCACACCTTTCAATGCAATTTCACAAAGCACACCAACCTACATAATTTCTTGTGCGTTTATTTAACAGTCAATGATTCCAGTTTTGTAACAACAAAGTATCTAGTCTAAAATGTTGGGACAGTTCTCACCTTTACTGCTTTTTTCAACAATAATATCTGGTGCTCCAACACAAACCGAGGACACGATTCACAACGTAAACAGTCTTTTTTTTTAAATATTACTTTCAAAAGTGAAAAAAACGAAATTTTTTCAACGGTTGCACTTATATTTCTAAATTTTGGTTTCCGGATTCAACCAACAGGGATCTAGTGATAATGAGTCCTGGACTAAGGATTGGCTATGCCTCTCCGGTAGCGAAGCAATTTGGGGACTTGTGACCGTAATTGCCGCTGCAATTTTGATGCCATTTTTCATCAACTGCTGCATGGGGTGTTGTGGATTCACTAGTAAGGGGGTGTCTGGCGGCTCGTGTGCCTCGGGGTGGCAGTCCTGCATTGGAAATGTTGCTAAAGGCTCCTGTTTTGCATTCTTGCAGTCCTTTGGAGCGAAGCGAACCGGATGCCGAGTTTGTGCACTGATTGGTATGGTATCGGCGTTTTGCGCTACTGTGGGATACGTTTATTTCGTGCACTCATGTGCCGTCGACGGACCGGCACCGTACAGATTCGATAAAAATATATTTTCCTAAATTACTATTCAGTGGAATAATTTAATGGGTTTATTTTAGTTACGTTTCAAACGAATAAAACATTCATATTTTCTAAAAAAGAGGAATGAGGAATTATACCGGTACGCTCACAGCATCAATTTTGCAGGTATTTCAAATCAAGTTATGTTATCAAGAAAAGATTTTGATTTAATATTGTTTTGCATGTTGATACAGCTTTAAAATAAATTGGAGTCAAAATCAAGGTCAGGATCTCTCACTGACAGTCATGTAGGTTCCCGTCTTTGTCTGGAATTTCAGATATGATAACCATTAGTTTACTAAAAAGTTTTGATCCGAAAAGCTAATCAACACTATTTTAAAAATATGCTTACCGGAGCATTTGAATGGTGGCCCTGATCAGGCAGCGTCCTGCATGCACATCTGTTTTATTGTCTGTCCCTCAGGGCATTTACATGCTCCGGTTGTTGCTCAAAACCGCAAAGGTTCACACGAGGACAAGTAGTAGGAAAGATCCAAATTATCTCATGGCTGGTTGTTCCTTTTTCACTGTAAATAAAGGTTTTTGTTTTCTGTAAACAGAGATTATTCGATTTTACTAGAATGATGGTCCAAATGTTAAAACTTAAAACTGAGCTCTAAGTTAAATGTGTTACGTTTGCACTTTATGAAACTCGCAGAGTGTGTTGCGTATTAAAGAATTAATTTCTTACTGTACGGAGCTTTAAGTTGAGAGTCGAGACAGTATTTGTACGCAACATACATATGTTCTCATGCGGAATTGTAAGAGACTCTGAACAATATACAATTATCTACTTTATTACTGATTTAATTGAAAATTAATTGTTAATTGTGTTACATCAATGACGTAGTAAAAGACGCAAATGGCAACTACGCAAGAATGCAATACGTAAATGTGTTTTGGGAACCTCGTGATCAAAGGTTTGTTTGTTTGCCCTATAAGATTATAATTGCTTTTGTCAGAAATATCCAGGCCTTATACAAATTTGCCTTGCCAGAAGTCTAATAAGATTATTAGAGGTTGACATTTCTCCACCAGCACTGATAGTCAGCAGTGCACGATTTTTAGATTGCACCACCTTGACTCACAAAATTAATTAATTTTGTCCTGGTAGTGGAATGGGTCAAGATGCATTGGTTGCTAAAAACAAACCCCAACAAACAAACAAACGTTCAAAATATGGAAACCCGAATCGAAAACGAAATTGTTGAGATGACTGCCGTTGTATAGTTCCAGTTACCGTGACAATTGTTTTTCATTTCCAAGATGTAATAAAATCATCGTATGCTAACATGGTTTAATTATCATTTACGGTCATTATCATTATTGTTTTACAATGATTTTTTATTCTCCTTCATAATATTACATAATGGAAAAACCGCAGGTAATCCTACCTAGTCACATGTTTTATCATATAGCATTCATTTAAAATGTATGGCAGATGCGATTCTTCGCGTTCTTCCTCCGTTTACAGAGATTGCAAATGATTCATAACTATCTTGCAATAATGGATATTACGGAACTGTGAGGATAACAGGTGTAGTTTGCTCAAGTTTGCTGTTGTGGGCAACAATTCGATAAAACCTTCCAGATGGACGGACTAAAGTAAAAATGCGAGTCCAATGTACTCAACAGCTCGCACACGGCATTATTTTATTAAAGGTTGTGTCCCATGTGAGTTAAATGCAATGTTGAACCCCTTATATTAACAGTGTAGGTCCGATCGCATTTTTATACACAGTGGAGCAGATTTTGAAGGGTGCGAATGTTAGTAAAGATTCAATAGTACAGTCATTTAAATAATTGTGAATTTAAATGATTAAGTTTTGTTGTTCACTTGAATTGTTCAGAAAATTCTATTTATTCCTCAACTGCCTTTATACAATTTTAACTTATAAGAGACACGAAGTTGAGAGTGAACATTACCTCGCTTTCGTTTTCCGGACTAGCCACAAGTACACAAATCACTGCATGTAATGGAGGCTTTTGCCAACGTATCATTGCCGAATTTTTGCTGTCTTCGTGGCATTGCATATGAAGAGTGTATGGTGGATAGTATCAAGAAACAATAATAATACACAATTAGAAAGATTTCGCCATGGAAATTTTAAATCCATTTTAATAGACACAATATTAACACCAATAACAGAGCAGGTGTAAAGTAAAGAACGCAGTAGATTTCCGGTCACTTTCAAGTAAAAAAATCCTGACTCGCACTCTTTCGTAGTAAGACGCCAACGCCACTGCATACGCATCCGACTTGTTAGTCACTGTGTAGACGATGACTAGGTCTAAAAAATTGCTTAGGGTCTGTTCGGAAGAAATGAGTAAGGTGAATTAATGCGTTTCGATTAGGAAGCGTACATTTATTATTGTTGATTGGGAAGTATAATTTTATACAGACACCGAATTAACTTATCTCTTTACAACACTATTTTCGAAATGTCAAATTGGCTTTATCAAATCGGTTGAAATTTGCGTTCTAATGCGCCAATATATATTTTACGCTTTATGTCAAAAATCCGGAAAACCAAAAATCCGGAAGTCCAAAAATCCGGAAATCCAAAAAATCCGGAAAGCCAAAAATCCGGAATCCAAAAATCCTGAAATCCAAAAATCCGTAACTCAGAAAATTGGTAAACACATACATTTTTATACAAATATACATCGGTCATCCTAACCCAACCGAACCTAACCTAACCGAACCTGACTTAATTTAAACTAATTTCTCTTTGATTTCTCTTCAATAATTTTCCGGATTTCTGTACTTGCGGATTATTGGATTTCCGGATTTTTGATACGCCCCATATTTTACCACCCATGACAGGCGTAAATACGAAACTAGATGTAACTCTCTCAATGCATACATGTAGCAGGATGAAGTTAAATGTTTAATCTATATACTTAATACGCATTATTTTTTCTTTGTGATTCCTAAAACTTTTTAGTGTCAAATCGTAGAAACATGTGCAAGGTGTCATTTTGCAGCTAGGCAGATGGGGAAGTGCAATAGCGGTATCATAAGTAGAAATTTAAAATCGTTAACTGTCAATTTTGAGGTCAAAGGTCAAAACCTGAAAATTGCATTCCTTTCGTACGTAAGTTCGAATATAATGCTTCTTTAGTGTCCCAATGGGTGCAGAAATTACTGCGGCAACGCTACTACTGACTATTACGTTAATCAAATTTTAAAACGTCAACGGCAAACGATTTAACGGGTTGTAAAATCAAAAGTTACTTTTTTGCATAATGGTAGAGTAAATGGGTTGACGTAGATATATTTCGATGCGTAGAACCAGAATCTGCATTGTTATCTATTTTCATTCATTGTGGCGCCCTCTATAAGACAAAAAACCGGAAATATTTTTCACATTAGAGTTAGCTGAAAAACAGGTAGTTGTTACTGGTACAATTAAGCAGACTGATTAACATGGTGAACCTGTTTTTAAAAATGCACAACAACGTTTGGCAAATCCGGCCGATACTTTATATTTTATTGACGTTACAATTTTACAATTAAGTTATCACGTTGAGCCCTAAACATGCAAGTACGTAATAACTCAAAATCCATTCAGCACTCTATCAATGTACCTATTTAGGGACGGGTTGCTAGTTACTACATTTTTACACGAAAACCGCCAATAAACTTATTATTAACCTAAGTAGTTTTCAAATTAAATTGCGTATATATAAGAACGCTACAACACATTATTACAAATTCGTCGCCTTCCTTCCTAAATTATCCGCATGCACACCAATATTGTAGAAACGACCGTCTTCATAACTTACACATTATTAATTGATTATGCCTTCGCATTAACCAATAATTCATTAACGATGTTCATCATATTATATTAAAAATAGTAACGGATTAGTTATAACCGTTGTGACCAGTAATGAAACTATAAATTGGGAATTGCTTGAATCATTTGAAACGTGTCTCGTGTCTTT
The DNA here is from genome assembly GCA_004115045.4 of Sinella curviseta. Classification (NCBI taxonomy): domain Eukaryota; kingdom Metazoa; phylum Arthropoda; class Collembola; order Entomobryomorpha; family Entomobryidae; genus Sinella; species Sinella curviseta. The sequence continues at coordinate 3,866,714 of CM023199.3, read as the reverse complement.
GTGACCGCATCCTTAGTCGGCCAGTTTATGCATCAATTTTGCCATTTACTCATTCGATTATCGCAATTTTCTGTAGGTCAGGATTTGTTGTTATCAACTTAGGTTTTCCAACACGCGATCTTCGTGAATATTCATTTTTAAATTCGGGTTCACACTCTTGAGAATCTCTATGTTCGTCTGCGATTCCATAATAGATATCGCTGTTAAATACCAATAGAGAATATGCCAAAATTACCTGGAAACGTCTAATATGCCGATGAGTACAGGTTTACGTGAAATAGCACCAAAGTGTTACAATTATATTTGGATTTTTGTCACATAAAAAATAAGATTTGGTGAGCCAGATCCCTTCCTCTTCTCAAAAATCTCCAGCTGTGTGGCATCACTGACTCGTTTCCTCACAAACCAACCTGAAGAATGTATTTCATAGCTCTATAGAATCTCCTCCGATTCCTCAATGGATTACCTGTCCGATGTAAATGAATTTCTTGCGCTACACATGCAGATCTATAATCTTGCTGAATCTCCTTTTGAAAAAGTCTAATTTATTACTTAGGATTCAGACCTGACATCTTGGCATCATCTTTCTTTACTGAAATGTAGTTCTTGCACTTGAGATAGTCAGAACTTGTAGCCTGGCTACATATTTTTACAAAAGGAGAAACGCATTTTCCGTTGGCTTTACTATAAAATTACTAAAAATATTTGAATCAAACGGCTTCACAGGTATACTGTTTGTTGCATCGGTCCAACGTAAATAGTTATGTGACTGAATGTTTAAAAAAGAAAAGAGGCATAAAACTACATTAGGTTTTACTTCATTATTAAGTGCCGTAGCCACTTTATAAGATCGAGATGTCCGTCCGTCCGTCCGTCTGTCCGTCAGTCTGTGCGCGCTCTAACTCAAAAACGGTTTGACTTTTTTGAAATCTGTTTTCGGCAATCGATAGGTAGTCACCTCAGAAGGGTCCAGCGTGTTTTTGAAATACGTAGGTCAACGGTAACCGTTAGAAACCGTTACGAGGTCACTTTTTTTAAATGGTAACATATGGCAAGTGGCATATCATTCGACTCGTCTATGAACATAACGCACAGATCTGAGGTCATTTTGAGGTCAAAGGTCACCGTTTAATGGTTACAGCGATTTTAAATAATTTTACATTTTAGGCTCTCCTGCTTAAATGGTTTGGAATTTTGGACTTCTGATTTCGGCAAACGACTTGCCATCACATGGGCTTTACCTGACATGCTTACCAGCTCCAAAGGTCAACGGCAACGGTTAGAAACCGTTACAAGGTCAACTTGTTTAAATGACAACATATGGCAAGTGACATATCATTCGACTCGTCTAACAACACAATACACAGATCTACGGTCATTTTGAAGGTGACGGTTACGGTTTAACGGTTACGACGAGTCCAAATGGTCCTGTTTAAATGGTCTTGAATTTTGGACTTCAGGTTTTGATAAACGGCTTCTCACCACAAGTGTATTATGTGAGAAGCTTGGCAGCCATAACGGCCAACGGTAACCGTTAGGAACCGTTACGATTTCGAAATTTTTAAAAGTCACTTAGGGCAAGTGGCATATCATTCGACTCCCCTGAGTGTTCGTTATGCAAATTCGAAGGCATTTTAATCGTAACGGTTCCCGTTTAACGGCAATACCTGATTATTGGTTTTTATGTTCTAACTTGACAATGGAATGAAGTATATGCATTCTGTTTTTAACAAACGATTCCTTAAAGTGGTACTCAGTGGTCTATTTTGAAAGATGCATGTTAAGGGTGTCCCTGCTACGCCACTTTGCTACATGTTAGCTTGCTGAGTTTATTAAACCTTAAATTCAATACGAAGTAGATTTGATCATCAGGTCTTACTTACCTTTACTCAGCTTTTTGCTAGCACACAAGATAATGTGCAAATAGAAACTTCCATTCATATCCAGATTGAGGACTTACATTCCATGTTAGTACGGGACGTGGAACTAGAAAGAAGACATCCGCACCGTAAACTTGATCCAAGTCCGATGCATTTCCCATTCTTAATGCAAAGTCATTCTTGTGCACAGCTGTTATCCGAATGCACTGCGAAATTGGAGCCTTTCATGTAATGGACAGGAAGAGAGTGCCTGCGTTTATGCGATTTATATTCCAGAGAACCGTTTTTCTTGTTTTGAAGACGAAGACGTGTGTCCATTATACAGGCATTGCTATAGCCATCACAACAAGTTAATTTCAGCTGTGATAAAGGGATTTACTAGAATTTTGTAGACTTTAGGTTTTGACTGTAGTCGATTCACTGAAATTTATGTAACGTTTTCTGACATGGTAAACATTACCGAAAACTGTAACACAATTTTGCAATGACGTTTATTTTTGAGTGTCTTATAAAACTTTTCATACTGGAAGTTAAGTGTTGTATATGCCAGTTGTGTAGTACAATGCTGTCCTGTACAAACAGCATCGTTTTGTCAAATTCGTTTGAAGTAGGGTGTCGCTAGCCGTTGGACTTTGGAAGTTGTAAAGGTTTCCTATATAAGCTAATTTCTGCAATATTTAGGGAAAATTATTTTGATGCATAAAATTTCGGTTTATAAAAAATATTGCGACAAAGCGTATCGAGTTGACAAATACGTGCAGATGTCCATTGTATAAGCGCAAAAGTGACAGAAAGCGCAGCTACTATTTCCTTTAGTTATAATCTACGTCCATCGCAAATTGCGATGGGCGAAGATAGCATAATAGTGAGGTGGCAGACTGGTGACGAATAGTGGCAAGAAAAATTAAAGCTAATTACAGCCAGCTAGTTTTCTGAAAAACGGCGTCTTGTTCATTTACTGTTGCAAGGGACATTATTTGGTTGTTTTTCTCTTTAGCACTTTAAATGTTGAGATTTGCTTTACAAAGCTGTATTAAGTGAGAAAGTACAAGTGTATGGTCCATTACGTATGTATAAAATGTCATTGAAAATTTTATACATGAATAATCCAATATGAATCCATCTTGAAAATAATAATCCGCCACATGAATATTTGCTTACACACACCTGCACTGCCACTCAGGTAATAATTATGATTGTGTATAAAAGAAACGTTCACTTGGCCCTACCAACTAATCCTTTCTTTTAAACAATAGAAAAGATAAGGATTATACGAAACTTATTAAATACGTACCTTAATGCGTTTCCAACTCCGACACAATTTTGTTCAGTACAAATTGGCAGTAGTTAGTGAAACACTTTGCTCAATTTATCATATCTTAAATTCATATACATAAAACATTGCCTCTAGGAACATGCACATCCATCCGATTCTACTAGACATATACTCACAGACTGTTAGGTTTCTAGCAAAGATGAACTTTCTTTAAGTTGATACATTGTAATATAAACAGTATGCTATGGAGAAACTTGGAGTTATATTACGGAGTTTCTTAAAGTAGAGCGCGATATCGAAACTCTCTAGTAAACCAAAGTCACACTCAATGTAATTTTGTGATGTTATGTCCAACTTAATTATTTTCTGTAAATGCACGCTAAAATGATTGAGTTATTGATATTTTCTAAATTAGCAAGGTTCTAATGTATCGGCCACAAAAATGCTCATTTAGTGCAAATCAGGTAAATTTTTAGCAAAATTGACGTCTTGCAAATGGAACCCATCGAAAATAGGACCGTGACAAGGATCCAAGAATTTGAAAGGACACCTATAACAATGAATGCTAAATTGGGGCACCGCTTCAGCAATTTTGCTCTGTGGCGCAATTTATTATGTCAGCAGGTAATTTTTCATGTAAGCACCTAAAATTAGTTATATTCACGAAGTCGATTTTATGCAATAGAACAAAAAACAAGATAAGATACTGTTGTATAAAGTACTAAAAAATCAGTGGCCTTAACACGCAGTCATACGGATACGACGTTACTCACTACTGGCTCTTTGAATATTACGTTTAATCGTTTAAAGGGAATGTTGAACGACATTTGAAGTCACCATGACCAACCACTGTCACGCAATCTATACTAAGCCAATCAATCAAGCCAATTAAGCGCATATACGCATATACCTGGACCAACCACTGATCACAAACCTACAAAAAAACGGACCGCCCAACCCCGATTCATTCAACTTGAGAATTAAATACGCTCGAAAATATCAAAATCAAGAGGTGTCAATCGCGATTTTTACTCATTACGATTTTCTCACAAGCGCCATTTTTCCGTTTATTTAGATAAAGTTGAATAAAAAGAATTTTCATATGGTAATGTCCATACTGCTGTCCCCATGTTGTCAAAATATTGTTGAAACACTTCGGTTCCCTTGCACGATTGTCCGTCACAAATTCATATATGCACGATCACAGGTGGAAGCTCGATATGGTTGCTTAGTCGGGAGTTATGAAGGTTAGATAAAGGGTTTGTTTGCAAGGCATTCCAAATTGAAGATGTTTAAAATCGAACGGAAGCATAACGATTTAAAAATATCCACCACCAGTTATTATTGTTGTATTTACTTATTTCTTTGCCACATCTGCAATCGGGCGAAATAAAATTGGCTTAAATTAAAGCCTTTAGCAACAATAATAATTAATGAACTAAACCGGTTACAAAATTATTACTTGTCCAGACGTTTCGAACCTGTGGGACGTAGTATTTCCAGGATCGGAAAGGTGACGTCAACTTTTTCTTGAAAGTTTTTTTCTGAGTTGATGGGACAATAGAGAAAGTTAAAAAACACTAATTTCCAAAATCTTAGCCATGTAGTTTGCATATTTAAGAAAATATCCACATTTTTGTGTCATCAAAAATAACAAAAAGTTTGTAAGCTGTGGAGGTCACAGTTTTTGTGATCGAAATCTGAGATTTTGCACGAACATAGTTAAGTAAAATAGAAAATATGCGATTTTCTTATTTTTCTCAATTTGTGTTGTTTAAAAAAGTTTTCATCAAAAGTTTGTTAATTTCAACATTATTTTGCTATTTCCACACTCCGACGCCAAAAATGTAATGCGTGACCATAAAATCGGATTTTGCGACGCCCATTAAATTTTGAGGTAGAAATGTTAGAAAAAGGCATAATTTTACATGGTGTTACTGCATATGCTAACTTTTTCCATTTTTCATCGCAAGAAACAATTTAACCGAATTTGCATCTTATTTTTCAAATTTTTATCTAAAAATTCAGCAGGTGTCGTAAAATTCAGTTTAAACTGTTTAAAACGTAAAAACTGTTTAAATGAACAGGTCTCTCTTCTGAACCAACGTAAATTGTTTGATGACATAAAAGTTAACTTTAAAATCTAATTCCATTCCATTTGTAGAAGATAAGTAGTTCATTGTAGGAACTCCAAGACTGAATACTAATTCTCACGTGTTTACTAGAACGCCATTGAATAATTTCCTGTACTCTCGGGACAATATTTGAAGCGCAGGTAAACTCTCTATAGGCTCCCGTGAGGAATGTTAATTTTGGTCATAACTCAAAGGTAGATAGCGAAAGTTTCGCTATATAGTTTTGAGTTATTAACATGATTTTTCTACTGATTCGCTGCGAAACAGTAGAAAAATCCATTTTGACACAATTCTCACAATCTGAACATAATTAGAATATATTGCATTGCAACTACTAAGAAATTTGAGGCCAGGCTTTTAGTTGATTTAATGGATTACGTGTGACGTAGTCAAGTAAACTAAACTAAATACACTGGCTCACTACGTCACAACCACCCATCACACTAGATTTCATGTAAAGTGACAAGTGTTGACCACAGATCGGTCAAGTTACTCATTTTCATGTAGCCGGAAACAAGGAATTTACTTAATAAAGTTTCAAAAATATTGAATTACATTTGAAAGAGGGACTACTCACAAACATATCGTCTGAAAATATACCACAGCATACCTAGTACATCACCAAAAAATAATTGTGACAAAACGTATTTCATAAACTGTGTGATAGCAGCTCAGGTTAGGTGTTCCCATCACTTGGCGGTCACAGTAGCCCCAACAATTAGCCAACTTTCATTGCTTTTCTTTTCATTCCAGCATTACAAATTAATGGAAATTATTTATATACCAGTTGACACAGAAGTGATATATATACAAATCTGGAATATTTTTTTAAGACTTTAAAACTTATTAATTATTAACTTTAGTAATTGTCTCTTGCATGGGAACCTTGATTTAAATGTGAATTAGTTATATTATTCGTCTGGCAAAACAACGATTTCTCTTACGGTAGAATTCACAAATGTAGAATACTAAAGATATTAGAAATTTAAGGAAACGCATTTTGTACATTTTATTACATAAAAAGTGTATAGCTTTTTTCAATACCGTTTACTATTAAAATTTCTGGGTACAATTAGATTCAGATATTGACGCCGACTATGGTAAGTATCACGAAATAAGTGTTTTTTAAAACGATTCAGGAAGTGTAAATCCAAGGTTTTTGCTTTCAAATTGAATTATTTATTATGTGAAGTGTGATGCTGTGTGTGAGAATATATTTTATCCTTAGCCGCGACCCTTTCTGTCTACCGTACAAGCAAAATTACGAGAGCAATCAGCCGCTTCAAAGGCGGATAACTTGATAGTTAAGGTTAAATGTTGACAACACATCGCGCGGTTTCGCGTGTAAATCCCACAATTTGACAGATAACAGACAAATATTTTCTGCGCTGCAAAGATAATTAAATAATTTTGTAGGACATTCATGGTTTTATTGAATTCTTCGAAATGGTCTTAAAATGTTAAATTGAAGTAAAACTCGCTCTATTTTCGAGTAAGAATAAAATTATTTTTGGTCAGCTTTCATACTGCATTCATGCGTGCTGAGCTGCCACAGGGTAAGAATTGTGTATTTTAAACATTGAGCACTAACACTCTGTAGGCATTCAGATTTCTCGCCATATATTATTTATTGTTGCATGTGGCATATGACGAAAGGTGGAATACAAAAATGATAAAACAGGAAAAACGTGGAGCAGCCTAGCTGCTCGAGAAAGTAGAAAGATCAATGAGAGAAAAGCGGAGCAGCTCAAGGACAATCTGCCTATTCACATTTCAGTAGTAGTCGTTTGGCTCGATATAAATACAATATGGAGGATAGAAAACTAAATTAAATCCGAGGTTAAACTCTGACTGTTAAACTCGAATTCATGAAAAATTGATTGCAAGTAAAAAATTATACTTCATAAATACATACATACGTAATATGTAATAGTGGCCGCCATGAAGTACTCAGTGGGGACTTGGATGGCTACTCATGCATAGAGATGAATATACTACGGAAATGATAACTGCAGCATAATTGCCAATAAAATGTTTAAGCAAGGTGCTAACTAGTGGTATGCCAACTGCTGAAAATAATGGGTTGAGGCTGTGAGCCGAGCGCGGAGGTGCACGCAAGGCAGTGCGAGAGCTTCAAAATCCGGCCCGTTTCGTATCGAGCAGTAAGAGCCCTTGAGCTGCCGGATCTTCTGAGCCTGTCTCACCGTCTTACGTGGCTGAGTGCCACCGGAAAGATTTTGATACTTCTACATCCTTTCTGAAAATGTGGGTTCTGTTTGAAGTATACATGCTATGGAATGAATGCATTAGGATGCCAAAATTCTACTACCGAAGATTGATCTGCTGTAAATTTTATTAAATGAAATTAATACAATTAGCATAAAAGAACAGTTGAAATCGGCAATAAATGAAAAAAAAACTAACTTTGTGTTTTACGCATTATGTAATGTTTGAAGTAGTGTTTGGAAAAGTTTTCTAGTACGAGAAATTGGGGCCGTCAATTGAAATAACTAGTGTCCTCACATCGGATCCGGGCATTGATTTTAAGCTGTGTTTATAGAACCTTCTAATACCTTATTAACACCGGAAATGGATTTTCCGACTCTCCCAGACTCATTACTTTCTTGTTCTACTAATTGTAAGAATGACAAGATCCTCAACTTTTGCAATTAGGTTTTTTTGTCGTGGACCGTAAACTATGGAAACCTCCCCAGGAAACGCGTCAACGCTCACATGCATCGCTCACAGGTTTAATATCAATATATGTTTCCAGCCGTTGTGCGGCGGTAGCGCCATTATTCTGTAAATAAAATATCAAGCGATACCATTACATCACCAAAATAACCACTTCAAGATTTGAAATATTAGGAAACGTACTCTGCCATAACCGGTGATTATCAGCAGACCGACTAATTGTAAGGAAACGATCAACGAAATTCCAGCCATTGTTGGAAATTTTCTTGTTGAAACCGTCGCTGGAATATTACTGGAGACTTTGTAGCTTTGTCGTGTGAAGTCCAAGTATTCGGGTTGGTATGATTATCATTAAACTTTTGTCTGTTATTTATATCACCAGAGTTAAGCAAAAATCTCTGAAGTTGCCTCATGAATATACAATTTTATTTTTCATTTCAGCAAAAGATTTTGACTCAAATATGCATTGAATGGAGAAGGACTTCAATTTTGACACTTTATTTTTATCCAAGCTACCTAAGAACAAGCTCCGTACAGTTGCTTAAGAAAGAGCATCATTAATCAATATGAGCCTGAAAGCTTTGATGAATCGACTGCGCAGAGAAACAGAAGCATGACTTTGCATTAATTTATACAGCACGTGTGGATGGATGAAGCCTGTTAAACGATTAACAAATCATTGTGTTCAATCTTACGTCAATTATGCTGTTATTTTCATGAAGAAACAATACGAAACTGACATTGAAATGGTTGGTGGCATGAAAATGCTTCTCTTTATCAGTCATGATCTGCATTCTTCAGTTAGACGTCACACCATATTTTTCAATTGTAACGGGGTTCAGTGGCCACTTACCGTGTGTAGTTAATGTGCTTTACGTTAGAAAAAACAATATCATCAACTGTCACCCGATTTTTTCAACCGCGCCATGTACAATTGACGTTTGAAATATATTTTAGTTCATGTTCTTGGAAGAAAAAATAAGCAGATCCAGGATGATGGAGCAATGTACTCACATGATAAAAAGTGGTCACGCCATACATCACGATAGCGCCGCGTGGAAGGCATGACAATAGAAATTGCTTGAATACTAATTTTCTTTCTCCACATATTGGATTGCAGAATAGTGCTGCTGAGATATGTACATTTTACAAAAATACGCCATGTCCTGAATTAATTTTCTCAGACACGCGCGACTATCTCTCTAGTTGAAATTCAACAACAACTCGCGGATCCAGCATCATCCATACTACTAATAGATTCTTCTCTGGAAAGGTCATTGTCACTGTCTGTAATTGACATATTTATTTAAATGTTGATTCATTGAATGGAATTTTTGTGCAAAGCAAGTAATAGCTTGATTTACTCTCCTTTTAGATATGCATACATGGCATCAAGAACACGATAATACGATGCTTATAATTCATTGTATTATCTTGGAATCTTAATCTTGTAGCTGTGTTTCGTGAGACGTTTTTACCTTTTATTCTAGAGCGTAATGGAAAATTATCCATTTGTCAATCTTTATTTTCTAAGCTGTCAAAAACTTTATCACTGTGTGTTTAACAAAACAGGCACATTTTTTATTTTGAAGCAGCGTCCAGAAATATAATATTGAATTTAATGCATTATAAACGGAGTGCAGTGAAGCCACATTATCATTACATTGAATCGACGTAGCTTTAAGAAATTTTGTTAATGACTTCATTCTTAATTTCACATATGATGGAATGGTTTCTTGTGGGGATTCAGAATCAGCCTCTTGTGCCGCCGAATGGATTTCATTCGTCATCTTATTACGTAAGTGCTAACGACCAATAGATTTAAGATGGTTTAGAACAATTCCCCAGTTGCTCACGTTACATTTAAATTCCTGTGATCGTGTGCCAAGTCTGAATTCAGGTATCAATTTTTATCTAAAAGTGAAAACATTAAAAAAAATAGTAGTATCGTCGCCCGTTCGTCACGTGTAGTATGTAATGTTCATGTTTGATAGTCAATAGTGCTTACTCATACAACTTGTACCATCCCATCATAAGTATTAAAGCGGAAGATATGCCGATATTATGGAATGTTTTAAAAATATTTTTACTTGAAAAGTATTTTTTATTGATTAATGATATCGTTGAGAGGTCACAATATCGAGATGCATTTCAATTTCATTCATGAGTCCAAGCTAAGCCTGTTGGACCACCTAATTGTCACTCAGAAACGTTTCCATTACTTTTTTCCATATCTCAACAAATTATATCGTGTCAAGGGAATGCATGTCTAAACTGTATAAATATATATCCCCAATCACTCCTGTTCTGGTCTCTTTTATAATTTCTTGAACATTTCGATTTCCAAATCTACTAACTACGGCAACGTAAAACTTGGTACATTTACAGTCATATCACCTCAAACGAAGTATCTGTCATTTTGCTTTTACATGCACTCATTTTCAGGGAAACTTTCCTTAATAATGCAAATATATATATCTTGTCGGCTCAAGGTTGCATGCTTAACAATAACGCCATACTCTGTAAGGTTTGCTAATAGGTTGATTTACTCGGGTGTAAGTGGGACGATTAACTGCGCATAACTGCATATTGGTGTCAATAAGAAGAGATGCCAAATTGTATTTATGATAAATGAAAAATAAACATAATCTGAATAGAGCAGACCTGCGATTCCGGAGATAGTGGCTAGACTCGTTTTAGCATTTTGTTTTGATGATAAATTTATATAGCAATAGCTAGAAAACATTTTCTAATCAGTTACCGCAGGTTTCATAATAAAAAATAAAAGCGCCCGTCATTTCATATTCCCCTAATTACAAATAAGATTTATGTAAGCCGCGTGCCAATATGGTTTTTTCAAAACTTTGAAAATTGGTATATACACACAAGCAATATCAGATAAAATAACCATATTTTTTTATTGATTACACGTTGTTTGTATTCCATGTTCAAGTCCATGCTGAGGACAATAATGCATAGCTATAGCCTGCACCTATAGGTGAATGCAAGCCCAAATTACGGCGGTTACGGGCCACAGTCCGAATACGTGGTACGGGAATTCTAGATCGCTTCAAACGTTAATTTATTTAAAACTTCAACATACTTTTGTAGGTATATATGACTAAACTAATGAAATGGTGCTTGTTCAATACGAATTAGAAATTGCTAAAACTAGGAGACGAAGAATATACAATTCAGCATGTCAAACTTCCGAATACCTGACATTAAACAAATTTTGTCACATGCAATTCGATTCCATTCGAATTATAGCTTCCAGTCGGTGTTGAGTCTTTATTATTTCATGAGATGTATTTCAATAGAGGCGGAGATTGATCGATAATAAAATGATTGGCAGTCTACTGCAGCCTCTGCCTGTCACTACATTTTCAGTTTTCTCCATAACTGAGAACCTTTTAGACGGCCTGTCCTTTCCGTCGTCATTAAATATCGTTATTTATGCAGATTCTTGTGGGGTGGATTGATTTGCAGTTGTAGCCATTCCTAAGTAAAGCAGTGCATAAATTAATTCCGAATGAAACATTACATATAATATTCCATGATATATTCCCCACTCGTTTCTAGTGGACCAGCCATATAATTTACCAAACCGGATAGTAATGATCCACATTTACTTTACTTACATAAATATATACAAATTCATACTGCTGAAGTAATTTTTTTGTCTGGTAGAATCAGTCAAGTTATAGCATATCGACCGTAAAAATGCGGCTTACAATATTGTTGTTCCAAGAGATTCTCAAGATCCAGGGAATCTCCAAACGGCAAAGATTGCAAAAAAGTAGTGGCCTAATTTCCATTTATCGGTATGTAGCAGACGGGGCAACATATATGCCGTATCGATGGGACCCAATTGCACGCAAATTTACTATAAAATCATATTCAGTCAAATACATTGCCATCGTTTTATTTCTTGAGCTAAGCCTCTTTCTTTGTTCATTTCTGTCCGTTTTTCGCTGTGTTGATAAGACACCTGAAAACGCTGTCATGCATGATAGTGCAAGATCGCGTAATAGATGACATGTGGAAAGCAATCTATGAGAAGAACGTCATCATATATGGACTCCCAGAAGAAGATGCAGAAACACCACAATCTCTTTATGACATCATCTGTAAAATCATCCTTGAAACGACAAAAGAAAAAATCGACCCTGACATAGTTTACAGAATAGGCGAGCCTTCAACTGATAAAAACCGACCTGTGCGTGTTGTCTTCGAAAAATATCGACACAGAAATAAAGTTTTTGAAAACAAAGACAATGTTCAAAGTGGAATGGAAATGAAAGCAGACTTGCCATATAATATGAGACGCGACCACGCTATCCTAATTAAAAAGCGAGAAGAATTCCAGAAGGCTGGCCAATCCAGTAAAATAAACTTTCGAAAGCGAGAAATCATAGCTGACAATGGTGACGCATTTGCAGTTCATCAAGGCGGAATCCGCTCCATTTCTACATCTGCTACATCATCATCCGAACCGACGTCAACACACAGCTCTAGATACAACACAAAAAACCAAGAACCAAAAAACGGAAGAGGAAGAAAACGCAGCTTCCCAAACCCGGACTTCATCAACACCGGCAATTTGCGAAGTGCAAACCCAAAACAACCAAGAACAGGCGAGTCATCAGGTATCCCATCCGCGACGCCCAGCACTCATCCACAACCCGATCCAAACCAGACCAGTTCAAAATAGGACACGTGAATATTCTCTCAGTAAGGAACAAGTATCTTCAACTTCAAAATTTAATTTACTTAAATGACTATGACATATTTTGCGTAACAGAAACTCTACTTAAACAAAAGCATGTACTACTTCCATTTACAAATTATAAATTTATACGTAATGACATCAATCAGAAAGGGCATAGAGGGTATTTTTATCAAGGATAGTTTCGATTTTGAAAAAATTAATATAAACTTGCCATACAATCATAACGTTGAGTACCAGATAATCAAGAGTAGTAGGAGCACCAACAGCAGTTCCGTTTTTGAGAACAATTGATTCTCAAGAGGCTCTCAAGTGGGAGTGGGAGGTGATGGGTGCAGCTGCGCAGATTTCGTCAGCCGCCAAAAACGTTAGGGAGAAATAGGGGATCCCTATACGTATACGTATGTATACGTGCAAACCGACATCGTCGTCATTGTTATGACGACAAGTACATTGTCGTCTTATTCCTACTACACAACATATTGTTGTTATTACCGCCCGCCTCCTACAAACAAGTACATAAAGGTACATATGTGTTATAGGAAGAAAGCTGCACTAAACAACGAACGTTCTTCTCAGTACAGAAATGTACTGGTCTCAGTACATATTATATGTGTACCAAGGAATCTCTACCGTTTACATCAGAGTCCCTA